>CM032446.1:233741190-234066190 GCA_019049505.1 Pachyrhynchus sulphureomaculatus | reverse complement strand
TAACATAATTTTTTAAACGCAGCTTGAGAGATAACAACTCAAGAGGTGGATTCCAATATTTACATGTTTTAAGTTTATATTGGTTAAAAAACAACTATTCGCATCTTGGAATCTGCCATTTATTCCAAAATTTCCTTAGTCCCGTCTAATATTGTAGTAAAAATCAGTGTTATTTTCCCAAACTCCCTAGGTCAATCTTGTTATTTTCAAAACAAGTCTGCCAAACCTAGTCAGCCAAACTCTCATCCGCCCATGCGCGGCTGGACCATTAGCAGCTGTTAAACTGCACTGTCGGTGTTTTTAACTCAATTAAGGTTATACCTGTTTATTAGTTTAGGTAGTGGTGTTTTCTCTTTTTTTAATATTAAATAATATAATTTGGAACCAATACTTTACAAATATGCTAACAGAAGAAAGACCAGAGTTTAAAAGTACCCAACATGGAAACCCAAACATAGTTATACGAGGATCCCCAGTAAGGATAACAACATCAGAAGTAAAACAAGTATGTAAAACGCTAAAAAATGGTAGAACCTCAGGACCAGGAAACATCCCAGGAGAGATAGTAAAATACGGAACTGAAAAGCTATTTAGCGCTTTGAGGAACTTATTCCAAAGATGCATTAACACATCAGAAGTACCTGAGGAATGGAAAATATCATACATATCAACAATTTATAAGAAAGGAGACAAAAATAATTGCGATAACTATCGGGGAATAACGGTTACAGGATCTATTAGCAGAATATACGGAAAAATACTTAAAAATATAATAGAAACGGAATACGCGGACGTAGAAACTGAAGAACAGGCAGGCTTTCGAGCAGGAAGATCCACAATAGACCATCTCTTCTCACTGACACAAATCCTAGAAAAGAAAACCGCATTTGATCAGGAAGTCCATGTCTTGTTTGTTGATTTAAAAAAGGCCTACGACAGCGTGCCTCTAATGAGATTGTGGAAAAAACACTACAACAGGGTAATGTAAGCACCGAAATAATTAAAGCCGTAAAATCCTTATACCAAGACGCAAGAAGTAGAGTGAAAACCAAATATGGTATAACAACAGGGTTCCAGGTCACAAAGGGTCTCAAACAGGGCTGCTGTATATCCCCAACGCCATTTAAAATCTATTTGGAGAGTGCACTGAAGAACTGGAAAAGGAAATGCAGCAGTATAGGATTACCACTGGATGACGATACTACATTGTAGACGCTATCATTCGCGGACGACCAGGTAGTAGTCGCTCAGGACATCGATGATATGGAATACATGACACGAAAACTTATGGAGGAATATGAAAAATGGGGCCTATAAGTCAATACTAAAAAGACCGAGTACATGTGCGTCGGAGGACAACAGCAGGAGTTGAAACTGGCCACAGGACACACCATCAAACACTGTGCCAGTTATAAGTATTTGGGAACGAGAATATCTAGGGACGGAACACTGGAAGAAGCAATATTCGAGAGGAATATCCAAGGAAGAAAAGCGGTTGCAATACTTAATAGTATACTGTGGGACAAAAACATAACCATTGAAAATAAGAAGAGAATTTACAACTCAATAGTGAAAAGTATAATAACTTACAGCTCCCAGGTGTGGCCATTGAAGGAAAGAACAGAAAAAATACTAAAAGCTACCGAAATGGATTTCTGGAGACGAGCAGCCAGAAAATCCAGACAAGACCGCATACCAAATGACATGATAAGACGAGCTTTAGAAATAAAGCACGATATAGTGGACGAAATTAGAACCCAACAGTTGGTACGGACATGTACAGAGAATGTCACAAGACCGACTACCTAAAAAGATCTTAAATTGGAACCCTCATGGAAGAAGAAAGCGAGGAAGACCATGCTAAAGCTGGAGAGCAGGAATCAACAAGGAAGTACTAGAGAGAGAACTGGAGGAGGAGGGATGGAGAAACCGGGAGTGGAAATTAGGCATCGGAAGACGGAAGACTTTATAAAACCGATTGATATATATATATATATATATATATATATATATATATATATATATATATATATATATATATATATATATATATATACATGTATGTATATATATATATATATATATATATATATATATATATATATATATATATATATATATGTATGTATATATATATATATATATATATATATATATATATATATATATATATATATATATATATATATATATATTTAATAATATTAATTTAACATTATATTGTTTCTTAACATTAAATTTATAAGTTCTAAAATGGATTTACATGAACTAAATGAATTTCTAGTTTTGTAAGTGATATAACTAATGTACGAAATAGAAAACGAGGGAAACACGAAGATGATTGGGCTAAAATCAAAAAAAAAGTTGACCAGAAACAGTAGTGAAACCCATGGTGCTCCTTCGGTTGCATGCAATAATAAAAAACCGAACAGCTTTGTTTTCAAGTATATTCTCATGCAAGGGCCTAAACGGCATAGACCTAGGAACAAAAACAATTCTAGAAGCCGTACGGTTACTAAATATCTTATACGGAGGACAAAGGGTAGTATGGTGAATGTATGTAATCAAACCTTTTTGTCTGTGAAGATTTTCTCGTAAAAGAGTAAACGACTTATACAAACATTTGATGGTAGCTCGGGAATGTTCAGGTGAAAGGCGTAGTGGTCGGTTAAACTCAAGACATATTGACAAGTCCAACGTAAATCAGTTCTCTAGCGCTTTAGGGATTTTCTTGCAGCACGTGAGCTATGACCATAAAAAACATACATAATACATAAATAATAGGCAGTCTATCAAGTAGGAAAGTGACCGCTCGTATTCTTGAAAAAATGTATTTCGAGAATTTTTTTGACATCAATGTATTCTTTGGTGTGCTAACAACGACGCAATGACCTTAGTAAGTTGTCCAATCGCCTCCTGTATGAATAATCGCCTGGCATCTTCGAGGCATGTTGTCGACGAGATTTTCTGCATGCTCTACAAATTTTTTCAAATCTCGCAAGACAACTGAGTCAAAGTCCTCAGAGTTTTCTCTTTACAAGAAAACAAACGTTTTCAATAGGATTGACGCCCGGCGGTTATGAGGGTCACTCTAGTATCTTATCGTAGACCCAAGCGCGCCGCTTTGCGACGTGATTTTCGCCCAGTAAAGGTTTCTACAACGTGCTTCGAAATTTGACATCATGAGCACGAAGCTGTTGTCGAATGCTTTCATGGGACACATTCAAACCCGATTTTGTCGCTCCTTGACGCGGCGTCAATTTCGAGTCCCGTGAAAACAAAGACACGATCCGTTTTTCGACTTTCGGAGTCACTTTGCCTATCGAGGCATATTTTGGCAAATCGTCGACATTTTTCGTCTCGCTAAAATGATTTTCTCACTTCTTTACAAACAATACTGATATTTTAATATATTTAGCGGCCGCGGAATGTGTCATTTTATGCCCCCTTGGATGGGAACAAAGAAAGACAGCCTCGAACCGACGCGCAAACAAGGGACTCATTTTGGATTTTACGTGATATCGACTAAGGTTCCCTCTACCGATTTTTTGTTGAATCGCTAGAATCACATCTACCAAAAATGAATTATCGCGGACACGTTCTTACTTGACAGACTGTACATAATTTTGTAAATGTAGGTGTGGCTCCTATGATTGCTTTCAAACAAACTGAAGATATCATATGGAACGTATGTCTTCTATAGGTATAATAAAAAAAAAAAACATAAATATATAAACGTCAATGCCTTATCTTATTCGGTTTAGTTAAAAATGTTTTATATCAAAACAAAAATCGATAATTGCCCTAAATCTCTCCCAGATAGGATTATCAAACATAAGCAATTTTCGTTTCCATCTAAAAGTGTTATTTTGTACTTTTCCTTTATCTTCCCAATGCCTTCAATCCACAAAGAGAACTTATTATTCTCCCGAGTTTCCTTTAACGGCATTCCAGATGACTATTTCGCATTCTGCTGATGTTTAATTCTATTTCTGATCTAACGATTGACGTCATAGGTGTCGATATTTGCATGGGACGTCATTAAACTCCACAACACCAGTGTTATATTTATGGTTTGAATGTCCTTAAGTTAACAAAAATGTTTTTAAACAACGAGTATATTAACATACCTATAAATAATATATATATATATATATATATATATATATATATATATATATATATATATATATATATATATATATTGTGTCCCAAATGCAAATGGAGAAAAAGTTTATCTTACATATTACAAAAAAATTTATTCTTAATAAAAAGTTCTACATCGCTTGGAAATCCATAATCAAGCATCAAAAGTTTAAAATATTTGATGGTATACAGGAGAAATAAAAAATAATGATTTGTAATGAAGAGTAAAGTGTGTTCAAATTTAAATACAGAGCAAAATATTAATTGAAAAATGTTAATAGGAACTAAAAAAATTATGCTCACATTTAGATTTATGGCCTTCCTAGTTAAGAATTAAAAAAAAAACTCCAGTAAACACGTCAGAAATTATCGGATTATTTATTGAATAAAGGAACACGAAATTAGTTAAAAACTAGTGCACTGATTTTAATTGTATTATATTTTTGTTAAAAATTTGATAACCTTTTTATCTGTTGTGCAACAATTACATCTATAATAAATTTGTGCTAATATCTTTTTATTTTAAAATTGTAACGTTATTTAGTTACTACATAACAACTAAACATGGATTAATTCTAACTTTATTGCACAAGTGCTTTAATGTAACTACCGTCCCTTTCTAAACAGGTGATTGTTCTTCGAGAAAAATCTTTTATTACATCTCTAATTACGTCAGGAGTTACAGCTTCACATGTTTCCCTAATGACTCTCTCAAGATGACCAACATCTTGAAATGGCCTTTTAAAATAAACCTTTTCGTTTAAGTAGCCCCATAAAAAAAGTCTAGAGGGGTAATATCCGGAGACCTTGGGGGGCAAGTAAACTGAACATACATACTATTACTCTACCGTTAAAAATGTGGAGGAGATAATCTCGAACATTTCTCGTACTGTAACATGATGCACCACCGTGTTGGTACCATATACGTTGTCTTTCAATTATTGATAGGCGATTAAGAAACTCATTATTTAAAAATTCTAAGTTACGTTCAGCATTCATATTATTTCGAAAAAATAATGGTTAAACTATCCTATCTTTAAAAATTCCACACCATACATTGGTTTTAAACGAGTATTGATCTTGAGTTTGGATATTGAAGTTAGGATTAACATCGCTCTACCAGCGATAGTCTGGAGAACTTACTGTCCCATTAGACGTAAATGTCGTTTCGTCAGAGAAAAGTATTTGTCTTGCCATAAACCTGTTATCTTCCAATTCTCCTTGAAACCAAGCATAAAATTCAAATCTTCGTTCAAAATCTCCCGCTTTTAAAGTATGGGTAAATTGGGGTTTGTATGGTTTAAATTTATTTGATCTTAAAATTCTCACAACTGTAGTTTTACTCACAATCAATAAAGCTGATCTTTTCCGATGTTTTTTGTAAATTTATTTTCAATACTTTCATAAATATTGAATTTATTTATTAGATATCCTACAGTTGTGAAGGGTAAGGTAAGGTGCCGACTATTAAAGATTTCTGCTGCTTCTCTAAAAGTTTTATAATTATCTCCAGCTATGTGAACAATTTAAATTTTATCTTCAACACTCAACTGACGTTAGCTTTGAAGTTTATTGACAGTTCTTAGGAATTCCCAAAGATATGTTCATTTATTTTCAGCCTAAAATTTGTAGTGATTTCGTTTTGTTTTACTCAATAAATAATCCAACAATTACTGACGTGTTTACTGGAGCTTTTTTGAATTACTAGGAAGGCCACAAATCTAAACGTGAGCATAATTTCTTAGTTCCTATTAACATTTTTAATTAATATTTTACTCTGCATTTAAATTTAAACACACTTTACTCTTCGTTATAAATCATTATTTTTTATTTTCCCTGTATACCATCAAATATTTTAAACTTTTGATGCTGGATTATAGATTTCCATGTGATGCAGAAATTTTTATCAAGAATAATTTTTTTGTAATATGTAAGATAAACTTTTTCTCCATTTGTATAAAACTTTTTGGGTCACACTGTATATATATACATATATATATATATATATATATATATATATATATATATATATATATATAAAAATATATATAAAAATATATACATATATATATATATATATATATATATATATATATATATATATATATATATATATATATATATATATATATATATATATATATATATATATATATACAATACATACATATATATATATATATATATATATATATATATATATATATATATATATATATATATATATATATATAAGTTGGGTTGAATTCTTCTGCCTACCACAATTAGAATTCATAAATGTCATAAACATAATCTTTAAAAACAATTTCTTTCAGTACCAGAACTCATTCTACCTTCAAATGAAAGGTTGTGCAATGGGGGCTCCTATTTCTGCTACCCTTGTCCAACTGGCATTGGAATATTTGGAGGAAAGTGTTATTGATAGCTTAAGCAACATACCTATTTTCTTCAAAAGATACGTAGATGATTGCATTCTAGCCCTACAAGAAGACCAAATAGAAAACACAGTTAAAGCCTTCAACCAATTCAACAAAAAATTACAATTCACCATCGAAACAGAACAAAACAACGCCATAAACTTCCTAGATCTAACTCTAATAAGAGAAAAAAACAAAAGAAATGGCAAATAGTACACAAAACCAACAAGTTCTGGAAAATATCTAAACTACCATTCACACCATCCTTTAAATTTTAAGAAAAATAGCGTCATAAATTTAATTGACAGAGGCTTAAAACTAACAAGTCCTAAATATAGAGCAGAAATAATAGAAAAAATAAAAACTATCTTAGCCAACAACAATTATCCGGTTAAGCTAATTAACAAAATTTTAAAAAACCAGAATTCACAAATTATATAATACTCTAGATAAACAACTAAAACAAAGAACAGCTACAACATACATATCCATGCCATATATTCAAGGACTTTCAGAAAAAATTAAAGCAGTCCTCAAAAAACATAATTTAACTGTTTGCCACAAAACGCATAACTCATTAAAACACCTTTTTACCCCCCTAAAATCCAAAACACCCCTACTGAAACAATCAAACCTGATATATTCTATTCCATGTCAAAACTGCAACGGCTGTTATATCGGCATGACTAAACAACATCTAGAAACTAGACTGAATGGCCATAAGTATGATAAGAATAACCCAACAGCTCTATCAAAACACGTTAAACAAACCAAACACTCGTTTGATTTTAAAAATACAAAAATCTTAAAAAAAGAGTCAAATTATTTTAAAAGATCAATCCATGAAATGATCTGTATTAATAAAAAGAAAAACAATATAAACGACAAAAGCGACGTTAGGGGTCTGAGTCATATTTATTTCGGACTCTTCTCATAATGACTCAATAGCATTTAATAAATAAAAACACATAAACAAACCAAAGAATGACTTTCGTTCCCTATACAAATCTAAAGTTATTTTAAAAAATGTGACCGTCTTAGTAACACCTTTTAAAGAATGTTAAGTGTGTCTTCGTTTCAACCCCCACATGTAAGTTTTTATATATATTTTTGTGTGTATTTTTATTATTTTCACCTTCTACATTGTATTATAAGTTTAAGAATTTTATATATCCATAATTAAAAAAAAAAAAAATTGTGCGTCCTATTGAATATCCAAAACAGAAAATTTCAATTTTTAGATGAACTGAAGAAGCCTAAAAATTAGGCGAAACGTTTTCAATAAACTTCTAACTAGAACGTGATGTAATTTCTCTATCCTTAAAACAAAAGAACCATAAAGCCCAAGAAATTGAAAAAAAAAGGGTAAGCGGTTATGGGAATAGGGCTAAAAGGGTTTTAACATCTTTTTGGCTACTCCAAGCTTCCGAAAATATTTTATTTTCTTCTTTAGGGCTACAAATACAGTAGATTATCAGTATCTTAGGGTTTACAACAGAAAGCAACCCAAATTATTAACATTAAACTACTTACTGCTAAGTGGTGCTTTTTCGATAATTCCTTTCAACAAAAAACCAAATTACTGTTAATATTTATCAGAAAAACATATATATATATATATATATATATATATATATATATATATATATATATATATATATATATATATATATATATATATATATATATATATATATATATATATATATATATATATATATACATATATATATATATATATATATATATATATATATATATAATATATATAAAATACAACGTCTCTCTGTCTGTCTGTCAGGTAGTGAGCTTATCATTCGAGAACCACTTATCGGAATTACGTGTTTTTTTTTAAATTCATACATTTGTTCTCTGGCCAGGTTATCTATAATCTTCTATAATAAATCTAAACTGCAACGTCTCTCTGTCTATCTGTCCGTTAGTGCGCTTATCACTCGAGAACCACTTATCCGATTTACGTGTTTTTTTTTAGATCATATGTTTGTTCTCTGTTCAGGTTAACTATAATCTTCTATAATATATATAAAATGCAACGTCTCTCTCTGTCTCTCTGTCCGTTAGTGTGCTTATCACTCGAGAACCACTTATCCGATTTACATGCTTTTTTTAAAAAAGATACATATGTTCCCTGGCCAGGTTGTCTGTTTGTCCGTTAGTATGCTTATCCCTCGAGAATCACTTATCCGAGTTACTTGTTTTTCTTTTAATTCATACATTTGTTCTCTGGCCAGGTTATCTATAATCTTCTATAATATATATAAACTGCAACGTCTCTCTGTCTATCTGTCCGTTAGTGCGCTTATCACTCGAGAACCACTTATCCGATTTACGTGTTTTTTTTTAGATCATATGTTTGTTCTCTGTTCAGGTTAACTATAATCTTCTATAATATATATAAAATGCAACGTCTCTCTCTGTCTCTCTGTCCGTTAGTGTGCTTATCACTCGAGAACCACTTATCCGATTTACATGCTTTTTTTAAAAAAGATACATATGTTCCCTGGCCAGGTTATAGGATATATTTCATTACGTTAGTCCGTTAATGCGCTTATCGCTCGAGAACCACTTATCCGAATTACGTTTTTTTTTTTTAATTCATACATTTGTTCTCTGGCCAGGTTATCCATAATCTTCTATAATATATATAAAATGCAACGTCTCTCTGTTTATCTGTCCGTTAGTGCGCTTATCACTCGAGAACCACTTATCCGATTTACGTGTTTTTTTTTTTAATTTATATGTTTGTTTTCTGTTCAGGTTAACTATAATCTTCTATCATATATATAAAATGCAACGTCTCTCTCTGTATCTCTGTTCGTTAGTGTGCTTATCACTCGAGAACCACTTATCCGATTTACGTGCTTTTTTTATAAAAGATACATGTTCCCTGGCCAGGTTATAGGATATATTTTGTTACGTTAGGTAGCATAGCATATATTTTATTACGTTAGGTAACATAGCATATATTTTATTACGTTAGGTAATATAAGAAGCAGCGACGATAATACTGAGTCAAGTCGGAAAAAACTTTGCCGCTAGCGCATTCTCTTGCAATACATTGCCTAAACCATTAAATATGGAACAATATCATGCAGCAAAGAATATGTTCGTTAGTGCGCTTATCACACCTATTCGATTTACGTTTTTTTTTTTATTCGTACTCCTTCCAGGTTATATAATATTAATCTATAATATATAAAATGCAACATATCTCTGTCTACCTGTCTGTTAGTACTCTTATCACTCGAGAACTACTTATCCGATTTACGTGTTTTTTTTTTTTAAATTTATACAAATGTCCTCAGGCCAGGTTATAGGATATATTTCATTACGTTTGGTAATATAAGAAGTAAGCAGTGACGATAATAGTGAATCAAGTCGGAAAAAAGTTTGCCGCTAGCGCACTATCTTGCAATACGCTGCCTAAACCGTTAAATATGAAACAATTAATCTAAGCAGTCTCAGCTAAAGCTAAAGACATCGAACGAACTTTATCAACAAGGATTAATAACAGTGCAGACTATTCCGGGTAGGTATCCATTGAATTGTCTTACTATAAATAACAATTCAGAATTCAGCTGCACACGCTTGGAATAATGAGGTTTTAGTAACAATACATCTTGGAAACTCTTGATTAATAAGATGCAGTATGCTGCAAGTGGATGTGATTTCAGGAAAACTGTTCTTTTGCGGTGACGTATATCTGTTGAATCTCTTATGAAAATTAGGTCTTGTAAAAGGGAAATCCTTTATAAAACGAAAAAGTAAATTAAAATTATCTAAAGATATTTTTTATAAAGTTAGTAAATTAACAAATATTTTCTTTTTCAAGTACAGGACTATAACATTTCGTATTTTTAGTGTTCCGTACGAAACACTTATGGGATCACTTCGGTGTCCGTCTGTCACACCCCATATTCTCCGAAACTATTTGACACGGGAAGTTGAAATTTGTCACAAATGGCCCAATCACAGTCGTGTATTTTTGACAGTTACATTTTGGGGTAAAAACGCCAGTGAAAAAAAAAAATTTTTAAGGTCACCGAGTGAGATGTGCTTGTGAAACCACGAGTTCAAAAATTTGATGTAATTCTAGCTCAAACTTTTCTTTATATTATTTTTAAAAAATTGCCAAAAATCGCTATCCTCTTACACTATTTCCAAGAGTAACAAAATAAATAAAGTAATAAATTTTGAAAATATTCTGGAATATTCTTCATAAGGTGTAGATTGAATGAAGATTATCACGAATGCATTACCTTTGATAATTTATCAGGCATATTTAAAAAAAATCAAGGTTATCAAATGAAGTGTCAAATAAAAGCTTATAAAAATACGAGTTCAGAAATATATATGATGTAATACGCATGCAAACTTTTCTTAACATTATTTTAAAATATTGACAAAAATCGCTGTTCCCCCACCTTATATCTGAGAATACTAATCGAAAAGTTTCGAAAAAATTCTGAAATATTCTCCGTAAAGTGTAGATTGAATAAAAATTTATACGAGTGCATTACCTTTGATAATAATTCTGATATAAAAAAAGATCGGGAGAAAACTTTGTTGAAAACTTTGTGTATTTTGTGAAGTCACTGGTCATTTTATACCTCCGTAACATTTTTTTTTTTTCTTTTAAAAGCAATCACGATACCAAACACTAATTGCGCAAGTCCGACTTGCACTTTGCCGCTTATTTTTTCGAAGTTTTGCTCAGATGAGGCATCGTGATTCTTCAGATTGAATTACCTTTCCTACGTTATATATCTTATATATTTTTTATACTTTTATTTCTCATCAGTTCACCACCTCACTCACCAAAAGTATACTCCATAATAATCTAGATTTAAAACACTGTTGAGCTTGAGAAGGGATTAATTCTTGTTTGATATCTGTCAAAAATTACTTTCTGACAGTATTACTACAGGCCAGTTAAGTCATAGAACATATCTTACATCATTGTCAGAGTGATTTTTGAGCGTTGCCAAGTAACTATAACTACATATGTGAATACAGCCACTTTCCCACATTATCAGCAGTCTCTCCAAAACAAGAAGATTTACGTACTTACTGCTAATACTTCATTCGTTCTTCATGCTAATTTTCCGCAGTGATTCCAGGATATTTTAAGTATGAACATTCTTTCGCAAATGCAGATACAGCAGAATCATCAAATTTAGAAGACGAAGTCATAGAACTCATAACTAAACGAAGAATTAAAAGTAAAATTCAGAAATGAGTCCTGGTTTCAAAAATCAAGACTAGCTCTCTACCTTGAATTGTGGGCAAGAGTACAGAAATTTTTAATTGCTTTTCCTTCATTGTATTTGGCTAAGCGTGGGTTCAGTGCAATAGCTAATTTACTGCCTAAGAAAATGAACAGACTGCACATCGCTGAACGTGGCAATTTGCTATTGATTTGCTATTGAAATTGGAACCCGATATTAACAAATTGTTAAAACTCCACCAGCCTCAACCAACTCATTAATTTTTTTTATTTCTTATTGATTTTGTGTTTATTTTTAAATTTTTAATAAACAATTTTTTACTACATTTGATGATCGGTCGTTTTAATTAATTTCTACTTTGTGACTCTTAATAGGTACAGATAATGTGCAACAATATTTTACTATTTGGTATAATTAGCTATTATGGAATTGGATTTTTTTTCTTGTAAAGTGGGCGGTGGTCCAGAAAAGGTTGGGAAGCTCTGATCTAAAATGATTCGACATTATTAGCTTTCGTAAGCAAAAATAAACAGATCTTCTAATTTATGTAACATATGTTTAAAACAACGCAACTGAATACTTTGAAGAATCTCGAGAGGTGGTATTTGATATATCCAAGGCATTCGACCGTGTTTGGCATGACGGCTTGTTGATTATGCTAAAATTTTATGGTATGTCGGCCAAATCTTGTTTATGGCTCTCGTGTTTCCTCAAAAGGCGTTCCTTACGAGTAGTGATTTGATTTTTATTTATTCTAGCCTTGATGAAGACTTCAATTATAGTCTAGTTATTGGCAATTTTATGGAGCAACAAGTTTTATTTTGTCCTAAACTCAATATCGGCAACTTAGTGTAAATTAAAAATGTAATAAAGAATAAAATACAATGATTCTTACCACAGACCGCTTTGTTAATTAATTATTATTATACGGGAAATCTCGTAATTTAGTATGTTTTCTACAAAACACAGCAAATCGAATTTCCAACACGGACAAAATGTAAATTGGCTGATATACATCGTCTTAGAGCTAATTTGGCGTGACAAATGTCAGAGGTCACAACTGTAACAAACAGGATAATAATAAAAATAGGAAAAGTTCTGGAAATAAACTCGTTTTTACTCTTAAGATGCATGCACTTGTTCTTACTTCATTTGAACGGATCTTTTTATAGTTTCTTATTTTTGTGTTATTTCGAAAATATGAAGGATGTCACAGTCTCTGTTGTTAGTCTTTAAAAAAACAATTTTGTTTGCAAATATAAATTTTGTTCACGACCAACGTGAATCTCTTTTTCCGCACACGGATTGCTCCTTACAGCCGAGTGCTATATCCCTCAAAAAATTTATTGAATTTGAAGTATATATTTTCCTTCCTCGTGAATCAAAATGGGAAGAAACACAATGTTTTACTGAATTTATATAGGGCCAAACCAGAAAATTAATTGTCACACTATATGGAATAAATATGGTTATTGTAATATATTTACAAAAAAAAACTGGTCAAGTACAAGTTGGACTAGCACGTCTAGTGTTTCGTATCGTGATACGCTTTTTTTAAAATAAGAGAAAATGTTCTCTGCCAGGTTATAGGCTATATTTTATTACGATAGGTAGCATAAGAAATGAGCAGTGACGATAATAGTGAATGAAGTCGGAAAAAAGTTTGCCGTTAGCGCGTTCCCTTGCAATACACAGCCTAAATCATTAAATATGGAACAATATTATGTATATAGTGCGTTTATCACGCTATCACTTATATTTACGTGTATTTTTTATCATACATATATCTTTGGCCAGGATATATAATAGTAATAATATCTATATCTATATATATATAAAATAAGTGGGAAAAAAGTTTGTCGCTAGCGCGTTCTCTTGCAATACACAGCCTAAACCATTAAATATGGAACAATATTATGTAGCAGAGAATATCTATAATATATATAAAATGCAAGGTCTCTCTGTCTGTTTGTCCGTTTGTGCGCTTATCACTGGAGAACCACTTATCCGATTTACGTGCTTTTTTTTAAACACGATAAACCATTAAATATGGAACAATATGATGTAGCAAAGAATATCTATAGTATATATAAAATACAACGTTTCTCTGTCTGTCTGTCCGTTAGTGCGCTTATCACTGGAGAACCACTTATCCGATTTACATGCTTTTTTTTAAATATACATATGTTCTCTGGCCAGGTTATAGGATATATTTTATTACGTTAGGTGAAATAAGGAATAATAGTGAATCAAGTCGGAAACTTTGCCGCTAGCGCGTTCTCTTGCAATAAACTGCCTAAAGCATTAAATATGGAACAATATCATGTAGCAAATAATATAATATATAAAAAATGCAACGTTTCTCTATCTGTCCGTCTGTCCGTTAGTGCGCTTATCACTCGAGAACCGATTTACGTGTTTTTTATAAATTTTATACATATGTCTGTATGATTCGATATAAGCCTAGATAATGGGAGATAAGGTGAGATAATGGGAGATAAGTATAAATAATGGGAGATAAGGAGAAATAATGGGAGATAAGCAGAGATAAGTCTAGATAATGGGAGTTATGGTGAGATAATGGGAGATAAGGAGAAATAATGGGAGATAAGGAGAAATATTGCGAGATAAGTCGAGATAAGCCTAGATAATGGGAGATAAGGTGAGATAATGGAAGATAAATGGGAGATAAGGGGAGATAATGGGAGATAAGGGGAGATAATGGGAGATAAGGGGAAATAATGGCAGATATTTTATTATGTTAGGTAACATAAGGAATAAGCAGTGACGATAGTAGTGAATCAAGTCCACGCGAGCGGAGCCGCGGGCACTGCTAGTTGTAATATATTTACAAAAAAAACTGGTCAAGTGCAAGTTGGACTTGCACATCTAGTGTTCCGTATCGTAACCGCCTTTAAAATAAGAGAAAACGTTCCTGACATATATATATATATATATATATATATATATATATATATATATATATATATATATATATATATATATATATATATATATATAAAAGAAGTAGAAAATGGCGACTGGCTAGTGAGAATAAAAGATTTTAAAATAGTAGGGTTGCAGTCAGGTATTCCGGGCCAATAAAGACTCTTTGTTAGTTGCTGAGCTTTCGAAATTTAATTCATTTTTTTTTTTTAAGACACCTGTAACTATTATTTTCAATTATTACTAATTTTGTTTTACAAGTTCTCCTTACAAAACGTGAGAATTTTTCTTTCAAAAAGATGGGATACACTTAACAAAAACATTTCACAATTAAAACTCTTTTTAAAAACCACTTACTATAGACGGGTGTTTTAGCTGTTTGTATGCTGTCTCAACCATATAACGCTTTTTTTATTACTCACGTTTGTGAGTACCACAAGTATACGTTTTTTCAAATTAAACAAAATTTCAACTATATATTAGAATTACTTTTAAACGTTTTTGTACTTTCAGTAATAGCTAAAACAATGTAATTTTTTGTAGAGAACTAGTCCCGATGAAGGAATAAATATAATTCTGAAAGCTGAACAAGAAACAATAGAGTTATATTTTGGCCAACATTTTGACCGCATCCCCTAGTATTTTCTATATCAATCAGTATACTAGTATTTTCTATATGTATATATTGGATGTCCTGGCGATAAAAATTTTTTATCGCCAAGACATCGTATAGTGATCAACGCCTTGAAAAAGGTATACGAGATTCCATCGAAACGTCAGCGAAACCGTCCATTAAGGGACTTTAAGCTAACATGGGATACCCGAAAAAACCACTACTGTATTTCATACTCGTGAGAACATACGTCAAACCATATATATATATATATATATATATATATATATATATATATATATATATATATATATATATATATATATATACGTGTGTGTTTTTTAATTGTTAGTATGTGTGACGAATGTTAACATACCTTTGATTTTTATACTCTGTGTTCGTGAGTCTCCTTTGTTTATTCTTGTTTAGTACATACAGTTTTTTTTTTTCTTCTACTACTCTTATTGATATTTCCCGAAAATAATAAAGATAAAACTTTAATAATATATATATATATATATATATATATATATATATATATATATATATATATATATATATATATATATATATATATATATATATATATATATATATATATATATTTAACTAATTAATTGCAACTATGAGAAAATATGTTTAAATTAATATTAACCAACGAGGATTAGTATTAAAAACAACTACAGAACATTTTATTTAGAAGTCACATCATTATTATAAAAATGTAAACAAAATTAATGTCAAGAAAGTCTCCATACACTTAACAATTACCAATAATAGTTTAACGAAAGTTTAAACGAATATTTAGTGGGACCGCCGTTGGCCTTGAAAATTTCCTGTAACCTTTTTGTCATGCTTGCAACCAGCTTTCTAGTAACTGCTGGCATATTCTCCCATTCGATCGATATTCTGTTTTTTAATTCGTCTCTATTTGAAACATTATGTTTGCGAACGGGCCGTTTAAGTTCCTCCCATAAATGCTCGATGGGGTTAACATCGGGTGATTGCGGAAGTGTATTACGGATCATCCATTCTAGCACCAAGTTTGCGGTATGTTTCGGATCATTGGCCTGTTGAAAAAAATCTAAGTTTTGGACACTTTCTCTTAAATTGTCTCTCAAAATGTTCAGATAAATATGCTGATCCATGGTACCATTAATAAAATGTAAATTTCCAACCCCTCCAGCGGACACGCATCCCCAAAGCAGAACACTGTCACCCCCTTGTCTCACCGTGGAATGCGGTATTCTTCTTTCTTCAAACTTTAGTTCTGCCATCAGTCCCAAAAAGGTTAATTTTAGTTTCATCATTAAAGATTACGGATTCCCAAAATTCAGGAGGTTTAGTAACGTATTCCCTAAAAAAAGCTAACCGCTTTTTGAGATTAGCTTCCGAAATTAACGGCTTCTTCCTGGCTGCACATCCCTTATCTTGGCCTGTGTATAAACAATTTCTCACTATTTGTGAACAAACATTGTTCAAAAATAGTTCCCGTACTTCTTTTAATTTTGGTGTATTTTTCTTGAGATCTACAATTATTTGTCTAACAATACTGGCCTCTTTCACGTGGAGTCAGTTTCTTGGGACGACCGGAGCGTAGTCCAATTTTATAGGAACCCGTTGATTTATACTGGTTTACAATGTATTAAACAGTAGCATGCGACTTTTTAATAATTTTTTCTATATTTTTGTACGATTTTCCATCTTTCCACAAATCAATTATGATCTTTCGAACTTGAAATAGAACTTCGCAATTTCTCTCGCTCATTTTTAACACTACTTTGAAAACCTAACCTGCAAAATTACTAGCAACAAAAGTAAATGGTCGAAAATTATTTAATTATTTTTCAGTTTAGCGAGCAATAGATAGCTTGATAAAATGCGACTGATTATAATGTGTTTTTTTCAATGCAGTTCTTGAGTGTATAGAGACATTTTTTAACATTAATTTTGTTTACATTTTTATATCAATGATGTAACATCTGAATAAAATGTTCCGTAGTTGTTTTTAATACTAATCCTCGTTGGTTAAGTTTCAAATACTAATTTAAACATGTTTTCTCATAGTTCCAATTAATTAGTTAAACATAACAGAAAAATAATATAGAAAGCAGATGGTGTAGGGAGACTTTTTATATATATATATATATATATATATATATATATATATATATATATATATATATATATATATATATATATATATATATATATATATATATATATATATATATATATATATATATATATATATATATATATATATATATACGAGGGTGGTTTGAAAAGTCCGTGCAAAAAAATAAAAACTACTTATGTGTTTGGGGTAAACCTTTTTTATTTTTAAATTGGGGAACAAATAGTAGTCCGAGGGAGTCAAGTCTGGAGAATAGGGGGGATGTGAAACGAGTTGGAATCCTATTTCCATTAATTTTGTGACCACAACTGCTGAGGTGTGTGCTGGTGCGTTGTCGTGATGGAAAAGGACTTTCTTGTGGGCCAATCGCGGGCGTTTTTCTTGCAGCTCGGTTTTCAAACGGTCCAATAACGATGAATAATTATTCACCTGTAATAGTTTTACCCTTTTCCAGATAGTCGATGAGGATTATCCCTTGCGAATCCCAAAAGACAGTCGCCATAACCTTTCCGGCCGAAGGAACGGTCTTCGCCTTTTTTGGTGCAGATTCCCCCTTGGTAACCCATTGTTTAGATTGTTGTTTGGTCTCAGGAGTATAGTAATGTATCCATGTTTCATCCACAGTGACGAAACGACGCTTAAAGTCCTCCGGATTCTTCTGGAACAGCTGCAAACCATACTTGCAACACTTCACACTATTCCGTTTTTAGTCAAGCGTGAGCAATCGCGGCACCCATCTTGCGGATAGCTTTCTCATGTCCAAATGTTTATGCAAAATATTATGTACCCGTTCAGTCGAGATGCCCACAGCACTAGCAATCTCACGCACCTTAACTCTTCTGTCATCCATCACCATATCATGGATTTGATCAATGATTTCTGGAGTCGTAACCTTCACAGGCCGTCCAGAACGTTCAGCGTCACTTGTGCCCATATGGCCAATCCGAAAATTTTGAAACCACTTATAAACTGTTCTAATCGAAGGTGCAGAGTCACCATAATGTTTATCAAGCTTCTCTTTAGTCTCCTGAGGCGTTTTGCCTTTCATAAAGTAATGTTTAATCACCAGACGAAATTCTTTTTCGGCCATTTCTTGAAAATCACTCGACTTCCTTGATTCACACGAATGCCAAACACAAAGAAATAGACCAATATGGCTGAAACTTGATGTGCGTTCATTCAAGAGATGCTACTAACTAAACATGACCTCGATACGCGCCGGTGGTGCCATCTCTCGGACTTTGCACGGACTTTTCAAACCAGCCTCGTATATATATATATATATATATATATATATATATATATATATATATATATATATATATATTTATTTATTTATTTTTATTTATTTATTTTATCGATTGCAAACGAGAGAGAATAGATATAAAGCAGAGTGTAGTGTTAGATTAAGACAATAAGTAAAGAAAGAGAATATAAATGGGACATTGATTAAGAAAAACTGAAAGAACAAAGAAAGAATACTACGACCATCAAGTCAAAAAATTGAGAAAAAGGAGAGAGATAGGTAGATTGAAATAGATAGGAAGAAAGAAATGAGAAATAATTATCGAGTTTTTAGAATGAAAACACGGAATAAAAGGGGTATAAGCGGAAAAGAGGATGAACTGTCAGGAGAACAACAAATGCACTATGCAGCTATTACTGAAACAGAAAGGAAAAGAAATGGATGCAAAAAATTAGGAGGAAAAGCATACAAAAAATCAATATAGAGACATAATACTGGAACAAGATACAAAACTCATACAAATAAAAGAAACTAATACAGAAGAAACAAAAGAGGCAATCGGCAGTTTAAACAGGATGGAAGGATATAGAAGGAAATATGGAAACGACAGATATAGAATAACTCAACTCCACGGGCCTTACACTCCTCAAGGGGTAGAAAGGCATAAGGATTATGTAAGTAAATAAGTATGTATATATATATATATATATAAATATATATATATATATATATATATATATATATATATATATATATATATATATATATATATATATATAAGATCCAATATGTATTTTAACGTTTTCTCTTAGTCAGTAATGTATAATAGTTACAGCATCTTTACTACCTAATAGCCAATAAATCAATCTAGCTCAATCTAGAATCTAGTAATAAAAGTGTAAAACAAATTTTTACTACCTAAATATTTGTTTAATTATAAACAAATAAAATAAAATTATATCTCGGTTGAAAGCGACTCGCCACTGGGTTACAGTAATGTACTTAAAAATATATTACAATAACGTCCACCATACGTCAAGAAACATAGTTTTCATAGCAGATAAATTATTAAACGTAATTTACTCGTGGTAATTTTTGCTTAATCCACACTTTTTTCGCCATTTTTTAAAACTAATGCAAAGAAAAGGGTGCGCTAGTATTACATCATATATATCTCTGAACTCGCTTTTTCGTAAACTTTCATTTGACACCCCACTCGATGACCCCAGAATCCTTTTTTTTTACTTCTGATTTCACCTCCCAAAACTAACCCCTTAAGTCAAAACTTAACTTTCAGAACTACACGGCTTTGATTGGGCCACTAATGTCTATATTTGTGCCAAATTTAAACTTTCTACGTGAAATAGTTTCGGAGAAAATCGGATGTGACAGACGGCCAGACAAACGGCCACCGAAGTGATCCCATAAGTGTTCCGTATGGAACACAAAAATATTACAGCTCAAAAACATATCTGTAACAATTTACATTGGGAAAGTAATCAATAGTGTATTTCCAATTTCCAGTCAATAAACCAAGTATATTTTGTAGAAACAAATTATTTAAATTTGTAATTTATTTCATCCAGTTTGCATCATTGGAAAATTAAATTAAACCAAAATGCATGTAAATTTAATTTATAAATAAATTATTATTTCTTTTTTTTAATGAAATAAAATTGCCTGTTCACAATTTATTCATTCTCATTGCTGCGTATTTATTTATAATAAAACCATTTAAATATAAAAGTATTATATTTGCAGTATATTGTTTACATACACATTTCGGTAAACATTGATGCATCATTTACTCAATATTAATAGTTTACGTAAGTATGACGCGCAGTTATTAATTGACAAAATAAATTAATATATCAACTCAACGTCATAAGTAACCCATATATGAACTGCAATTATTTTAGTATTTACAAAGAAAATAATAACAAACGTAATAGCGATTATATGTTAATAAATCATGTGATTTTTGGTGGGCTCACAGTACGCACCGACCAAAGTTATTAGTACATTTCTGAGCCTTTACCCTGCTCTAGTTGATCATTATCTCGATTACAATACCAAGTGAGTAATATAAACGGAATCTTTATTTTCCAAAGACATATAATTACGGTAACGATTTCAATTATGTCGAGAAATGTTTTAAAAAAAACACAATATTAAAATATACCTCCTACGTATATGGTACAAAAGAATCGTTTTAAACTAAATCGGCAGAGCTACAACTACCAAACTAGGGATACTTCGGCTCTTGTAATACCGGAAACAAATATATATATATATATATATATATATATATATATATATATATATATATATATATATATAATAATTTTTCTGTTGAAACTTTTGTTTACATAAACTTGATTGGTTTTTCTTGGGTACTTTTGGAAAACACATATGGGAGTCGTGCCAACTTTTTTGAATCTTAATTTGTCTCATTTGGATTTCACAGGTACGTACTTTGAAAGACAACTAAATAATATAATTAATAAAACGCAAAAAAGTATCCTAAATTTGTCTTTGAAACAAACAACGAGGAACATTGTTGAGTTAAGTAAATTAATAAATCAAAAGGAGGAATATGTGAGCAACTATTTACCTAGTAGAGTCAAAACTAAATTTTTCGACTTAGAGCATAAAAAATATCAGTCACTTCATAACAAAATAAAATTAAAACAAATAAAAAAACTTGAAAATTTAATAATAAAAAAAAAGATGTTTCCACTTCCAATGAAATAACAACAAATTGGATAGAAAATATATCCGACACGCCCATCCCTAACGAAATATCGAAGGTTTTGTCGTTTGGTCCAAATTTTGCTGTTGACATCACAAATGAAAAAAGTGTACCTGTAACCGAGTATATTGCGTCCATTGAGTCTGCAATACATGACAAACCAACGGACGAAAAAGATGCCATTAGAGCCGAAATAACTAACTTAATTACAAATCACAAAACCAAAATAAGACACAAAAATATACAAGTCAACCAATTACAACAAAATATTAAAAAACACTTACGTCGTACCAAACAATTTATCAAAGACAATCCCCAAATTATAGTTCTTAAACCTGATAAGACAAATAAAACCATCATAATGAACAAAACAGAATACGATGAAAAAATGGAAAATATATTAAATGATACAGATACTTATAAAAAAATAAATAGTGACCCAACAAATGTATATCAGAAGAAAAATAACACTTTAATAAAGACATTACTGAATAAAAAAGAACTAGACGAAAGAAAAGCTAAAAATCTAATGATATACAATGCTGTGACACCTAAAATTTATGGGTTACCCAAACTACACAAACAAGGTACCCCATTAAGACCCATTGTTTCATGTATACAATCGCCATTATACAATTTATCTAAATACTTAGCCAACTGTCTATCCAACATATCCGGTAAAAATGAACATTTTATTAAAGATTCTTTCGACTTTAAAACTTTCATCGACACAGTGAGAATCCCATCGAATTATAAACTTTTATCGTTTGATGTAACATCTTTATACACGAACATTCCAAATGAACTAGTTAAAACCGTTATTAATGAAAAATGGGATCTACTACAAGAACACACAACAATTTCAAAAAGAAATTTTATGGACGCCATAGATCTCACATTGAACACCAACTATTTTCAATTTAAAAATAGATTTTATAAACAAATCGACGGTTGTGCCATGGGTTCCCCCATTTCATCAGTCATTGCTCAACTAGTAATGGAATACCTGGAAGAACAAGTCATTAAAAAAATAAAAGGTAACATTTTGTTTTTCAAGAGATTCGTAGATGATTGTTTATTAGCAGCCCAAAATGATAAAATTACCGAAATTCTATACAAATTTAATAGCTTCCACAAAAAATTACAATTTACATCAGAAATTGAAAAGGATGGTGAAATAAATTTTCTAGACCTGACTCTTATCAGAAAGCAAGATAAAATCCTTACAGAGTGGTACACAAAACCTTCTTGGTCAGGGAGATATTTGAATTTTCACTCTAGTCATGCAATGTCCCAGAAAATCAGCGTTATAGTGGGCCTAACAGACCGAGCAATAAAATTGACTTCCCCTGAACTAAGACTAGACGCGCTAAAAAAGTGAAAACTGTCTTAGTACAGAACAATTTTAAAGAGAATGACATCAATCGAACAATAAAAAAGGGAATATACAAGTTTTATAATAACTCAAAAAACAACACCGAAAATAGTAAACAAAACTGTGATAAATTTTTACCACTTCCTTATATAAAAGAACTTTCTGAGAAGCTGAAACGGGTCTTGAAAAAATATAACATTGTAGTTTGCCATAAAACTCAAAATAAACTAAGTTCATTATTTACAAACTTAAAAAGCCATATCCCCACAATGAATGAATCTAATGTTGTGTATGCAATACCATGTGCGAATTGTCCGAAGAAATATATTGGCATGACTTCTCAGTTACTAAAAAACAGACTAAATGGACACAAATATACTAGGAATGCTTCCACTGCCCTTAGTAAACACGAAGCAGAGGAAAAACATGACTTTAAATTCAATGAAACCAAGGTCCTCTGCAAAGAGCGGAATTACGCCAAACTACAGATCAAAGAGATGATTGAAATAAAAAAAGATGAAAACACTGTGAATGATAGGACTGACATAAAAGGAATCAGTCATATCTACACAAATTTAATTAAAAAATAAACATACTGGCATGCATATCCTCTTAATAATACAAAATGGTATATATACTTAACATCAATAATAGTTTTTTCGTTAAGACACCCATTATGGATAATAAAATTTTAAAAAAATCAGTAAAAAATACGAGACACGATATGCTGAAAGAAATACAGAATTTGAAATTCACAAACACACAAATAGTTGACTTTCAGGGTATATACACGTTACTAATTGTTTTATATTTTTGTTATGGTGTAAATATTTTAAATGTCCGAGTGTGCGTAAAAATGCTATATGTTTTTAAAAGTGTAATTTGACTTAAAAGATTTTAACCTTGTGTTTTCTAATTTTAAAATGAATATTAAAAAATAAAGAATTTTTGAAAATGCCTAAAAAAAATAAAACTAGTTTGTGTTTTCCAAAAGAACCTAAGTACCCAAGAACAACCAATCAAGTTTATATATATATATATATATATATATATATATATATATATCATATATATATATATATATATATATATATATATATATATATATATATATATATATATATATATATATATATATATATACATATATATATATATATATATAATATATATATATACATATATATATATATATATATATATATATATATATATATATATATATATATATAAATTTGGAAGTAGTCGTGACTAACTCGTGAGAAAGAAAAAGTAATTTAGTGAGGACGCAATCAAAAACAGTTGGCAATTGAAACTCTTTGTTTAATTGTTAAGCTTTTAGATATATTCAATCCTCCTTCAGAACATAAGCGTGAGATCATCCAGTGAAAGCTAACATGATTCTAGGAAAATGGATCATGAATTTTATAAAGAATTACGACGTAGTAAATATATTTTCCGGTTATATTTACCCGGGACAATTTGGGACATCCGACTACGGATGGCTGACATAGAGTTTCAATAGCCATCTGTTTTTGACTGCATCCTCACTAAATTACTTTTTCTTTTTCTATGTATACATATGTATATATGTATATATGTATATATGTATATATACATATATATATATATATATATATATATATATATATATATATATATATATATGTATATATATATGTATATATATATATATATATATATATATATATATATATATATATATATATATATATATATATAAATGCATTTCACTCCATTCGTCTAACAATGGATTTGCACGACGTTTCGCCAAAATCTTATTTGGCATTTTTAAGTGCTGTTGCTGCTGCTGCTACTCGATACTGTGATTTTGCTGCTGCTACCGCTCGAAGCTAACTCAGCAAGCAGCAAGATCACAGTGTCGAGTAGCAGCAGTAGCAAAAGCACTTGAAAATGCCAAATGAGATATTGGCGAAACGTCGTGCAATTTCATTTTTAAACGAACGGATTGAAACCCGGAATTTTAATGTATTACATTCCACCATCCGTTAAAACCCTTATTGTAACATATACATACCATATCTATAATATATATAAAATGCAACGTCTCTCTGTCTGTCTATCTGTCTGTCTGTGTGTCCGTCAGTGCGCTTATCACTGGAGAACCACTTATCCGATTTACGTACTTTTTTTTAAAAAACATACATATGTTCTCTGGCCAGGTTACAGGCTATATTTTATTACGATAGGCAGCATAAGGAATAAGCAGTGAAGTAAAATAGTGAATGAAGTCCGAAAAAAGTTTGCCGCTAGCGCGTTCCCTTGCAATACACAGCAGAGAATATCTATAATCTGTAATCTATAATATATATAAAATGCAATGTCTTTTTGTCTGTTTGTATGGCCATTAGTGCGTTTATCATTTATAAAAATACGTAAATCGGATAAGTGGTTATCGAGTGATAAGCGCACTAACGGACAGGCAGAGAGACGTTGAATTTTATATTTTATATTGGCTACATGATATTATTCCATATTTAATCCTTTAAGCAGTATATTGCAAAAGAACGCGCTAGCGGTAAATTTTTCTCCGACTTGATTCACTATTATCGTCACTGCTTATTCCTTATATCACCTAACGTAATAAAATATATCCTATAACCTGGCCAGAGAACATACGTATGTTTTAAGCACGTAAATCGGATAAGTGGTTCTCCAGTGACAAGCGCACTAACGGACGGACAGACAGACGAGAGAGACGTTGCATTTTATATATATTATAGATATTCTTTGCTCCATGATATTGTTCCATATTTAATGGTTTAGCATGTTTAGAAAAAAGCACGTGAATCGGATAAGTGGTTCTCCAGTGATAAGCGCACAAACGGACAAACAGACAGAGAGACGTTGCATTTTATATATATTATAGATATCATTTGCTACATGATATTGTTCCATATTTAGTGGTTTAGGCAGTGTATTGCAAGAGAACGCGCTAGCGGCAAACTTTTTTCCGATTTGATTCACTATTATCGACACTGCTTATTCCTCATGTTACCTAACATAATAAAATATAGTCTACAACCTGGCCAGAGAACATATGTATGTTTTAAAAAAAAAAGCACGTAAATCGGATAAGTGGTTCTCCAGTGATAAGCGCACTAACGGACAGACAGACAGAGAGACGTTGCATTTTATATATATTATACATATAGATTATTATTATTATTATTATTATATAACCTGGCCAAAGAATGTATGTATGAATTTAAAAAAAGACAGGTAAATCGGTTGTGGTTCTCGCATGGTAATGGACAGACAGACAGACAGAAAGACATTGCATTTTATATATATTAGAGATTACAGATTATAAATATTCTCTGCTACATAATATTGTTCCATATTTACTGGTTTAGGCTGTGTATTGCAAGGAACGCGCTAGCGACAAACTTTTTTCGGACTTCATTGACTATTTTACGTCACTGCTCATTCCTTATGCTACCTATCGTAATAGAATATAGCCTATAACCTGGCCAGAGAACATATGTATGTTTTAAAAAAAAAAGTACGTAAATCGGATAAGTGGTTCTCCAGTGATAAGCGCACCAACGGACAGACAGACAGACAGACGTTGCATTTTATATATTATATATATATATATATATATATATATATATATATATATATATATATACATATATATATATATATATATATATATATATATATATATATATATACTGGGTGTTATGAAAATCGTTTAATATATTTAAACCCTTATGTCAAGTGGCCCGCAAAAAAAAATTGTGATATATGGCAGTTTGCTATAACTGACGAGAAAATGAAGATTTTTTAAAGGGTTTTTCAGAATGTACGCCAATGGTTATACCTAATACACATATCAAATACAATTGAAATTAATTTTGAGAATCATCTGGATTGTTGTAATATTGCGACGCTTCAAATTGACAATTTCTTGTTTCAGTTTATTACAAATTAAGAATATTTTATCTTTTTTTAGATAAAAAAAGAGAAACTGGTATTGAAGACATAATGTATTTCTGAAGTATTAAAGGTATACTACGCCAACAATAATCTCTCTTACTAATAATATTTACCTTAAAAATATAATTTTTATAGTAGTTTCTTTACGACGCAGTGTAAAACGATACACAACATAATATTTTTCCCCCAATAAATGAAACGTCCTTTTTTGCTTTCACAAACTTTTTGACAATTGGCTTTTTCTTTTTGTCCCAATCGTTGTTAACTACATGCAGCACGGTAGTGTGCTCGGTGATCTAAATGTTGCTACTACTTTAAAGCCATTATTAGTTAGTGATCCTAATTTAGTACTTATGTAATCATCATCATCATCATCATCATCATGCAGCTTCTCGCGTCCATTGTCGGACATAGGCCTCCTCAAGATTTTCCCAGATTTCTCTGTTATAGCCATTCGCAATCCAGGTCATCACAACTGTCTTCCAAATCGTCACTTTATCTGGTAGGGGGTTTGCCTCTGCTACATGTGTCGGCCTTTGGTCTCCATTCCAGGACCTTTCGCGTCCAACAACCATCAGGCATTCTGGCAGTATGTTCAGCCCATCACCATTTCAATTGAAGATATGCTCTAGGACATCGGTTACTCGCGTTTTTCTGCGTATATCTTCATTCTTCACGCGTTCTCTAAGACTCATCCCAAGCATTGACCTTTCCATGTTCCTTTGTGTCACTTGTAATTTCCTTATGGATGATTTAGTGAGGGTTGAAGTCTCTGCGCCATATGACAGAACTGGTATGATGCATTGATTGAATGCGTTTTGCTTCAAGCTTATCGGAATGTCTTTCTTAAAAACATCTCTCATGTTTCTATAGACTGAGCAGCTCAGAGTAAATCTTTAAGACAGCTCAGGTATTTGGTTATATTTGCTGCTATTCTACATTTGTACCAATAATATAAAATAATATTATTAGCCATATGTATTGACATAGGTACTAGAAAATTCTGTTCTCTTGTTTGTCGACCCTAGCCCGACTGATGAACCGTGATACGGCGAACTGCTTGTCGGGATGGATTTAACGAATAAGAGAAAAGTAGGTAGACTGCTGAAATATGGCCCTTCGTCCGTTTTTAGTTACATATACATATACATATATATATATATATATATATATATATATATATATATATATATATATATATATATATATATATATAGTCGGTCCAAAAAGTCTCCATACACCACCTGGTTACTATACTATGTTTCTGTTATGTTTAACTAAATAATCGGAACTGTGAGAAAAACATGTTTAAAGTAATATTTGAAATTTAACCAACGAAAATTAGTATTAAAAACAACGACGGAATATTTTATTTAGAAGTTACATCATTGTTATAAAAATGCAAACAAAATTAATGTCAAAAAGTCTCCATACACTCAAGAACTGCACTGAAAAAAAGGTTATAATCAGCCGCATTTTATCAAGCTATCTATTGCTCGCTAAATTGAAAACAAAAGAATAATTTTCGGCCGTACTTTATAATCTGTCACTTGTTACTAATAATTTTGCAGTGGGTTTTCAAAGTAGCATTAAAAATGAGCGCGACAAATTGTGAAATTCCATTTCAAGTTTAAAAGATCATAATTGATTTGTGGAAAGATGGAAAAAATCGTAGGAAAAATTGCTAAAAAGCCGCATGCTACTGTTCAGTACATTGTAAACCAGTATAAATCAACAGGTTCCTATAAAATTGGACCACACTCCGGTCGTCCCAAGAAACTGACTCTACGGGAAGAGGCCAGTATTGTTAGATAAATAATTATGAATTCCAAGAAAAGTGCAAAATTACAAGAAAAAGTACGGGAACTATTTTCGAAAAGCGTCTGTTCACAAAGAGTGAGAAATTATTTACACACAAGCCGTTAATTTCGAAAGCTAATCGCAAAAAGCGGTTAGCTTTTGCTAGGGAATACGTTACTAAACCTCCTGAATTTTAGGAATCTGTAATCTTTAGTAATGAAACTAAAATTAACTTTTTTGGGTCTGATGGCAAAACTAAAGTTTGGAGAAAGAAGAATACCGCATTCGATATTAAAAACATTTATTCCACGGTGAGACAAGGGGGTGGCAGTGTTCTGCTTGGGGATGGATGTCCCCAGGAGAGGTTGGAAATTTACACTTTATTAAGGGTACCATATTTATCTGAATATTTTGAGAGACAATTTAAGAGAAAGTGTCCAAAAATTAGCACTCGAAAAAAGATACCGCAAACTTGGTGTGAGAAGGGATGATCTATAATGTGCGACAGCAGCTTCGTACACACCCGATGTTAACCCCATCGACCATTTATGAGAGGAACTTAAAAGGAACGTTCGGAGGAACATAATGTTTCAAATAGAGAAAAATTATAAAACGGAATACTGAACGAATGGGAGAACATGCCAGCAGAAGTTACTGGAGAGCTGGTTGCAAGCATGACAAAAAGGTTACAAGAGATTATTAAGGCCAACGGCAGTCCCACTAAATATTAGTTTAAAGGAAGTTGTTATTTTCCGTTAAACTCCATCAAACTGTTACTGGTAATTATTAAGTGTATGGAGACTTTTTGACATGAATTTTACTTACATTTTTATAACAATGATGTAACTTCTAAATAAAATTTTCCGTAGTTGTTTTTAATACTAATCCTTATTGATTAGGTTTCAAATATTAATTTAAACATGTTTTCTCGTAGTTCCTAATTAGTTAAACATAACAGAAAAATAGTATAGAAAGCAGGTAGTGTATGGACACTTTTTGGACTATATATACATATATATATATATATATATATATATATATATATATATATATATATATATATATATACATACATACATACATACATACATATATATATATATATATATATATATATATATATATATATATATATATATGTATATATAATAATATACTTATTTATTATTTTTTGAATACCTCTAGGCTTTAGCGAGTCTGTACATTGGCCATTGTAGGCTAAGGGGCTGGCAGACGGGACAGATAAATATGCTATGCTATGCGAATGCCCAGCAGTCAACAGTATCAGGTTTTTTACTTTGGGTAAAGGGGTAGAGAAACCCATATCACCAGAAGACCTAAAATATAACTCACTAAGCACAATAATTCGCTTCATTGCGAGGCAGGACTGGTTTGGTGAAATCTAAAACGTAAATGTGAGCCGCGATAGACTGAAGAGTCCCCGCGGAAGGCTTCAAAACCAACTCACTTTAAACCTAACTTAACCTAGTCATTTTTTAGTATGGGAAAGTCGAATTTATATTTGCGAGGAAATTACTCACAATGTTTGAATTTGAAATGTGGAATTCGAGTGTGGCAAAATGACACTGGTCAGTATATATCACCGCTACACCAAACATTTTACTTTTACACTTGACGCGCATTTTGCTAACCACGTTAGCTCCATCAGGAGCGATGATTGGCAGTCAATCATCGCTCTTCATGAAGCTAACATGGTTAGCGAAACGCGCGTCGAGCGCAAAAATAAAGTGTTTGGGGTAGTGGTGATATATATACCGAATAGGAAATTACTGAGTTAATTAATCGTTACTTTAGCTTTTTTAGACTTTTGTATTATTATAACTCAAAATGTATGTATGTTTTTCTCCAGGGAGCAAAATATACATCTAAACCAACTCTCTCTGTCTCTCTCTCTCTCTCTCTCTCTCTAATTATTTATAATAACGCACAATGAGAAAATAAAAAGAAAAAAGGTAGGTCCCTTAAACATGGCGTAGATTCTTCTTAAAATGGTCCGTGTTTTGTTTTGCTCTCCCACATATTCTAAATAACTAATCTATTTAGGTTAAAGTTGTCCGAGGCAGAAATTTTCAAAGAGAGAAAGAAAAAGAACAATGTACTGAATTACCGGCCAACGGAGGCCTTTGTTTATTTTCGGATCAGCTTTTGCTTTTCGTTTATTATCTTGAGGCGGTGAGTTTTGTGTTGTTTTTTTCCCTTAAAATGGTGTTTTTGGATGCTTTTAAACGATTTAAATAATGTACTTACAAGACTATGAATCGTTGCTTTATTCGATCAACCTACATTCCTTTTTCAAAAGCAAACAATGATGACGATAAGAATTTTGACGTCATTTATGTATACATTTACATTACGGATTGGTAATTAGAACGCAGATCGAAAATAGATTGCTGGAAAAATTGAATTTTCTCATCTCATTTTAGACTTTAAAAAACATATTTTAAATTAGGACCGTAGCCCACACTGATCAGCGGATTTACTCTCGAACTCACAAGAAAATAAATACATATATATATAATTGTGGATTTCTGGAATGAAAATATGACCATTTAATCCAACATTCCAAAATTCGTAATTTTTGAAATACAGGGAGTCAAAGTTATACTTTCATTTTAGTTTTCCTTAAATAGCTTTTTTAATAATTGTACTATTTGTACAAGATTCAGTGCTAAGGGGTTTTCTGAGATGGGAAATCGAAATTAGCTCACAGTTTTGTTGTAAATTGTAGGGGGCGCCACTTATTGCACTGTGTATACTTTTAAATTGCCATAATTTTTGTATACCACTCTGTACGATATTTTAATTAAATATTCGTATTTTCCGCCTTCCCCTGCCTAAAAAAGCTCTCTTGGTAAACGTTGCTCCGAGCAACAGTTTCTGAGATAATGGCATGTTTGTTTCCATTTTTTAATTTCATTGTCAAATTCGCAAATGCGTTCCTTCACACCTTTCTTCACATTGTACAGGGTGAGTCAACGATAGAGTAAAGTTCATTATCTCATTTGTTTCGGGAATGACGAAAAAAAATGTTTAAATGTGCATAGTTTAAAATTATTTTTGAGTATACAGGGTACTTCAAAAAAATGTAGCCCGATTATAACATATGTTTTTTTTAAATGGAACATCCTATTTTCTAATTTATTTTTAAATTCTGCGTAAAATTTTATAACCTTTTTATTAATAATGTTATATACCTAAACCTACTAGTAGTTTTTTAATTTTTTAAAATTTAGTTTAGTAAAAAAATTGCCAGTGCCATTGTTTCTGAAGGTGGAATACTCATAATTGGTACGAGCGTTCTACAGAGATGAAAAAAAGATATATGTAAAGAAATTTGAGTTGATGGTACAGGGTGTTCAAAATAAATTTATGCATTTCGACTATTTTAAATGGCACACCCTGTATATTATTATTTCTTCTGATAGATTTTACAAAACCCTCCAACTTTTATTAAGTATGTCATATACCTATTTCTAATAGTGTTCCATTTATTTTGAATTTTTCAATTTTTATCCTTGTTTTTAATACACTTACGCTATTGTGAAAAAATGAACAAATAGTTAATAAAATTTTAATGTAGTTTAACTTATATAATGATTAATTATTATGACGTAATAAATGTTTAAAAATATTCCCGTCTACTTGAATACACATTTTTAGTCGTTTTACTATATTTTCCTTCACTTTCCTTAGCATAAAGGGCGTTATTGTCCTGCATGCTTCCCGTATCCTATTTTCCATATCTACTGGTGTTGTAGGGGGATTCACATAAACACGATCTTTAATGTAGCCCCACAAAAAGAAGTCTAGAGGTATTAAGTCACATGATCAAGGGAGCCACTGAATGAATCCATCCTTACCGATCCATTTTTGTGAGTAATGATTGTTTAAAAATTCCCGAACTTTCCGGTGGTAATGAGCACGAGCTCTGTCTTGTTGAATCCACATTTTTTCCCTTTCAAAGTTATCAACTTCTTCAAGAAGCTGGGGTAAATTTTAGGCCCGTTTTCGCGATAAAAAATGGACCAAAATAATTGGAAAATTTATATTTACACCATACATTAAGCAACCAATGGCGTTTTGAACTTCCCGACCCCAACTGTTAAAATATGCTTGTTACCAATAATTGGAAAATTTAATAGCTTCTAAGAAACCATTACATAAGCAACCAATCGGCCTCTATTGCTCTATTCATGGTGGTACGAAAGTTTCCCGGTTCAAAAATTTCTTGGTGGTTCCGTATTAACTGATGAACTTAATTTTCTCGTGGTGCGATAGCGTAGATTGGGATGTGCTGATAAGTCAGCTAGTTGACGGCTGCTGACCTGGGGATTATCTTCAACATGAAGTAAAATCTCCATTTCTCTTTCCTCATTGGTAGTATTCTGGTGTACTACTTTCCGTTTCGTTCAACGCTACCACTACCATCAAACCGTTCCATTAAGTACTAAAAAGATTTTTTAGATGGTATACGTTAATAGGGTACTTCGCTCCATAAAGCCTTACTGCCAAAAGACAATTTTTTCCCGCCTCGCCCAGTATATAAACCATATCAATTAATTCATTTTTAGAAAAAGTCATAACTACTACCTTTATACTTCACTTACTACAACAAATTAAATTATTTTTACTTGTTTAATAGACATGTCAAAATCTGACCATGCCAACATTTTTGTTTTGTCTTGGCAACCATGATGTTATAGCGTAAGTGTATTAAAAACAAGGGTAAAAATTGAAAAATTCAAAACAAAACGAAAACTATTAGAAAGAGGTATATGATATACTCAATAAAAGTTGGAGGGTTTTGTAAAATCTGTCAGGAAAAATAATAATATACAGGGTGTGTCATTTAAAAAGTTCGAGATTTTTCAATTTAAAACCCTTGAAATGCTTAAGTTTATTTTGAACACCCTGTAGCATCTAACTCAAATGTCTTTACATATATCTCTTTTTCATCTCTATAAAATGCTTGTACCAGTTATGAGTATTCCACCTTCAGAAACAATGGCGCTACTGGCAATTTTTTACAAAACTGAAAACTAGCATTTAAAAAAAAAAATTGAAATATTAAAAAAGGCGACTAGATTTAAGTATATAACATTATTAATAAAAAGTTACAAAATTTTACAGTTTTTATTACCTCTTTGACTGCCGGCAAGATTAATTACTCGCCAATTATGTGTGATTTTCCCGCTTTTGCGATTAACAAAAGGTTTGTTATAATTGGCTATTTTTAGATTTTTTTTCTAGTCCTTGAACTTCGACGGATTTGTAGATAGTTATAAAAATAATGGCTATAATGAGTTATATCGCTTTCACTCACGAATATGGATTATTGGCGAAGCACACAAAAATAATAAGACATTCCTAGAGGTATCCCTGCCTTTTATGGATTTGATTTCGTGCATGCATCACCTTGTATGCCTTTGCTTGTTTACGATGCACTTGCTCTGTAAACAGGCCATTACAAGCTCCCATATTTTTGTCGAAATATGCTTGATTGCGTCTTTGCTTACCAACTTGCAAAGAGTTGTCACCGACAATACTAAACCGAATTAGATATACATATACTTAATGTTAATTTAAAATTTTACGTTTATTTACGCGATAACAGTAAGATAAAATTTTAGATAGCTAGATAAAATATTTATTCATGAAAACAGTAGGTATTTTCAAAGTATTTTATTATATTAATTTCCTAAATAGGTAGGCACGCCACGGCCGCCTCCCTTGACTATCTTAACGCCCTCACTCTGGACCCGCTACCGCCCCCATGGAAGGATCCAGCGCCCACTGGGAGAGGCGGTACCGCCCCCATTGGAAACCTCTGTTCTAGATATTTTAGAATAGAAATATTTATAGGAATATTTTAAAATAGAATTTAACGCTACAAAGATTCAGGTGGCAGTTTTTTCTAAAAAAGTTAACACTGCTGAACGCGACATAGTTCTGTCGGCACACTCCATTTCTCTAGCATCGTCACTCCATTTGCTAAGCGCCAACTTAAAAGCGAATATTATTTCGCACTAGAATGGTTTACACACCACAACAACTGTTAATTCTGTACAAAACTCTAAATCGATCAACGATGGAATACTGCTCCCATGTTTAAGGCTCTGCTCCCAAACAGCACAGTGCATTTGTTCGATTCTATTCAGAAGAAAGTTGTTCGCCTGATTGGAGACACAGTACTGCCCAGCAACCTTGATTCCTTGAAATATCCAAAAACGTTTGGCGACTTGAACCCATTCTACAAGTATTTTTATGGGACGTGTTCTCTGGATGTAGCTCGCTTTATTCCTCTCAGATCGGTGCATGCTAGGAATACACGCTAATACATCAGATCCGTACGAGGTTCAGCTTTTTTTTATGGGTCTAGTACACGTGCTGCAGGGAAGTCCCTAAAGCGCTCCAGGACCAGCCTATGTGCGGAAAAAGCGATTCACGTTGTTCTTGAATCGCTGTAAATTGTACTCGGTGGAAAACACAGCCCTGGGCAAATTATTCCAAAAGGATGATGTTCTCCATATAAAAGACCGCTTGAAAAGCGTTGTACGCGGAGTAACAAGCTCATACGGATGTGAAGCACCAGCGCGACGTGTTTTTCTAACATGCACCGCTTTAGGAGGAATTAAGCGGGCTTATCACTTGTCACTTCTCGTACAAACCTTTTCAAAGAGCATGGAGAAGAATTATGATGATGTGATTTAGCATTCAGATATCTATTGGTAGAAGTTAGTTTCCTGTAGACTGAATATCCCGAGATGGCTTTACCTGCTCTTTCTACCAGTACATCTAGAAACAATACACCATGATTCAGTTTGCAATGTAAATTTTATATTTAAATGTTGTTAGTTATAGTCCAGTCAGAATAAGATTTTGAGGTGAAATCGTCATATATTGCTACTTTTTTTAAAAAAATATTCGTCGCTACGAATACGTTATCGAAAAAATATTGCGACCGCTGAAAAATTGGGGCAACACCCTCAAAAATGGGAGAATTGGTCCGTTTTTCGGTGTTTCGCGTATTTTTGTAATCTTATCATAAATTTATGGAAGATAAACTAAAAATTCTGACAGATTTTGATTCCAGATGAAAAATGAACATTTCAAGGGGCTATGGATGTCATTTGAAGTTTCTAGTCGGGAGTTGTTTTTTTCTTTAATCATTTTTTATGATTAAATAGGTGTACTAGCAAAAGGTAAGCAAATTTTTTTTAATTAACTAAGGAAATAGATTCCATAGACATTAACATACTTTAATTGATCCAAACATAATTTTAGCCAATTTTTACATATATTTCCCACTCCTCATAATATTGATACATTTTATCGATTGACGTTTTTTTTCTTCTGACGAATTTTTTAATCAACTTTTTTTCAGTATACTACAACCTTACCTAAAATATCAGAAAGTGTTTCTTAGTCCCTAAACTTTCATTCGAGGTACTTAAGAACTTAAACAATTTAGGCCAGAGAAATTGGCCATTTTAGTCTCTTTAATTTGTTTAATGCAAATTTATGATTTAAAAAAAAAAAATTCTTGAGTTTTATCATATTTTTTAGTAACCAAAATTATTTTTAATTATTATACACATGTACATGTTGTACATGTTGAATGGCTGAGAAAGTCATTTGGTCTATTTAGGCTGAAAAAACTGGCCATTTTACTTTCAATTTTATGCTTTTTTTGTTTCAAATTTGCAGTTACTGTTAAAAAATAATTTTTCTTGAATTTTATCATATTTGCCGTAACGAAGATCATTTTTATTAGTTATAAAATAATTACCATATATCTTACAAGGAGAGGCCAGAGCATTTATGTCACCGATTTGGATGAAACCTGGTGGAGAGTCAGGTTTCACCGATATATTAAGAACCCCGTTTTATGTTTTATCTCATAGGATTTTTTTTAAGAAAATTAATTTTATTTAGCTTCATAATGTTTTAAAAAAGTATTAATACTTATATTAAATAAAAAATACATTACTAAAACATTTTAAATATAATTCATTATTTTATTAAGTAGTTAAACTGGCAAATCATTAAAATTATTATTTTGTGCAATAACTTTATAAATTTTATTAACTTAATTATTATATCTTCATATAAAATTATCAATAAAAAAGTAATCTTTTCAACATCATTATAGGTTAATTTATTTTTTATTTGTATAAAAATCGTATTAAATAATCTATAATATGTATAAAATGCAACGTCTCTCTGCCTGTCTGTCTGTCCGTTAGTGCGCTTATCACTGGGAGAACCACGATTTACGTGCTTTTTTTTTTTAAAACATGCATATGTTCTCTGGCCAGGTTACAGGCTATATTTTATTGCGTTAGGTAACATAAGGAATAAGCAGTGACGATAATAGTGAATCAAGCCGGAACAAAGTTTACTGCTAGCGTGTTCTCTTGCAATACACTGCTTAAACCCTTAAATATTGAACAATATCATGCAGCAAAGAATATAATATACATAAAATGCAACGTCTCTGTGTCTGTCGGTCTGTCCGTTAGTGCGCTTATGACTTGAGAACCACAACTACTTATCCGTTTTACATGTTTTTTTTTTCTTTTTAATTCATACATTTGTTCTCTGGCCCAGGTTATCTATAATCTTCGTTAATATTTATATATATATATATATATATATATATATATATATATATATATATATATATTGCAACGTCTCTCTGTCATCAACGTACGGAACACTAATTGTGCAAGTTCAACTTGCACTTGACCGGTTATTATTTTTTTAATTCATACTTTGTTCTTTGACCATGTTATCTATAATCTTCTATAATATATATAAAACGCAACGTCTCTCTGTCTGTCTGTCCGTTAGTGCGCTTATCACTCGAGAACCACTTATCCGATTTACGTGCTTTTTTTTAAAACATACATATGTTCCCTGGCCAGGTTATAGGGTATATTTTATTATGTTAGGTAATGGAATAAGCAGTGAAGATAATAATGAATGTCGGAAAAAGATTTGCCGCTAGCGCATTCTGTTGCAATGCACTGCCTAAACAATTAAATATGGATCAATATCATGTAGCAAAGGATATAATATATATAAAATGCAATGTCTTTCTGTTTGTCTGTCTGTTGGTTAGTGCACTTATCAGTCGAAAACCACTTATTCAATTTACGTTTTTTTTTTATTCATACATATGTTCTCTCTCCAGGTTATATAATAATAATAATCTAGAATCTATAATATATATAAAATGCAACGTCTCTCTGCCTGTCTGTCTGTCCGTTAGTGCGCTTAACACTCAAGAAACGCTTATCCAATTTACGTGTTTTTTTTTATAAAATACATACGTTCTCTGGCCAGGTTATAGGATATATTTTATTACGTTACGTAACATAAGGAATAAACAGTGACGATAATAGTAAATCAAGACCACGCGAGCGGGAGCCGCGGGCACGGCTAGTATAACATAAAAAAATATGACGTACAAATGTAAGAATCATACTGGCCAGTTTTATCAGCCTAGATGAACCAAATGACTTCCTCAGCCACTCAACAAGTACAGAAACCAGTGTATAATAATTAAAAATAACTGTGGTTACTGAAAATATTGTAAAACTCAAGAAAAAAATAATTTTTTTTAAAACAAATCGTAAATTTGCATTAAATGAAATTAAATTTGAAAAAAAATAGCCAATTTCTCGAACCTAAATTGTTTAAATGACTTCTTAAGTACCTCAAATGAAAGCTTAGGGACTAAGGAACATTTTCTGATATTTTAGGTAAGGTAGTAATATATTGAAAAAAAGTTGTTTAAAAAATTCGTCAGAAGAAAAAAACGTGAATCAATAAATTTTATCAATATTATGAGGAATGAAAAATACATCTAATATATAAAAAATGGCTAAAATTATGTTTGGATCAATTAAAATAATGTTTGTGGAACATATTTCCAGAATTAACTAAAAAAAAAATTAGCTTACAGTTTATTTATACAGCTTATTTATTCATAAAAAACCACAAAAACGACCAATGTCTCTCGACCAGAAGGTTCAAAAGGAATCACTCGCCGCCTAGACCCACCACCATCAATCCCAAACGCAACCGACGAAGTATTTAATCAAAAACTCCCGCAACGACAAAGAAATCCCAACAGCACAAAACCAAAATTCAAACGGCAAATAAGAATAGAAAACCAAATCAACAACATCAGGAGATATCTAGGACACCTTACCCAGTTTATCAACGGGAACGTGTCCAAACGAGTCACGCAGGGTATAAACAAGATCAAGTCCGGGTCTCCCGACAGAACACTGCCAGAAATCCTGGATACTCTGAAACAAAAATTATCCGTATATGCCGCAAGACTTCGTAGATACAAAGAACCAAACGAGAGGAAAGATACCAACAACCTCTTCCGAAGAAGCCAAACACAGTTCTACCGGAAAACTATGCACAGCAAACAGACAGCAGTGACCGAACCACCAAACGAACAAGAACTCACAGATCATTGGAAAAGTATCTGGTCAGAACCTAAACTACCCAATAATAACACCCCCTGGATCAAAGCCAAAGAAGGCAAAGATAAACATGTGACAGAACAGGAAAATTCCACATTAACTGTTGTGGGACCAAAGAGCATGATGAGGCGCCTGGATGCAAGAAGTTCCGGAGGTAGAATGGCCCCCCGTTCGGATCTCCGGGTAGGGGCTGGTTTGGAGTTGTCGACTTGCAGACATCATAATTTTAAGATAGATTTTTGCAACATACGAGGTATAAACTCGAACATAAATTCAGTGCATCAACACCTGCAATCAGATAAACCTCATGTACTCGCTCTATGTGAAACCAAGGTCAGTCCATCGACCAGCACGGTCAACTATCTTTATCCTGGGTACGACTTCTATTCCCGATTTAGGCGTAACTTTGGAATCTGTCTTTTTGTCAGAAGCGACCTCTCTTGTCAACGAGAAGAAGCTCTGGAGCCCCCAAACTTTGATGTTATGTGGTTAAAAATAACGACTCAACAAACCACAAGGTTCATCTGGATCCTGTATCCACCACCAAGTGATACCAATTTTCGAACACTTTTCGCTTCTCTTGCAGACACCATCGATCATTTACAAAGTAACTATCCAAGTGCCAAAATTGCCATCCTGGGCGACTTTAATGTCCACAATATCAACTGGCTCAAATATTCAAATACTACCGACGAACAAGGTCGTGAAGCTGAATCATTCTCAATCAGTTATGGCTTAACTCAGCTTATTGACGAACCAACAAGGATCCCTGATCGAGACGGGGAGTTCGCCAGTCTTCTTGATCTGTTTTTAACCACCAATCCGGAGATTTACACGGTCACCGTAAATCCGCCGTTAGGTTCTTCCGACCATAAACTGCTTTCGACATCGAGTATCCTGCCAATCAGTGACAGAGAGGCGCCTAGGCCGCGCAAGATTTGGCACTACAAATCTGCTAAATGGGAAGATCTCATGGAATACTTTCGAACTTTCCCTTGGATGGACGTTTGTTTTCGATCCGATAACCCATCTGACTGCGCCAGGGAGGTCCCCGATGTTATTTTGGCTGGTATGGAAGCTTACATCCCTTTTTCGAAGAAATGCTCCTCCAACGGCAAGCCTTGGTTCGACCGAAAATGCAAAGAAGCTGTTGCTTCTAAACATATTGCCTACCGACAATGGCGTGAAAATCCTAACACCTTAAATCGAAACATCTTTGTTCATGCCCGGAACAGATGCAAGGGAATTATCGACGAAACCAAGGAGGCACACAATCAACGAATTAGAAACAAACTTCTCGCTTGTCCCAACAATTCCAGGTCCTTTTGGGCAGTCGCTAAGGCAGTTAGTCAAAATTTTACCAAATCCACCATACCACCACTCACACGGCCAGATAATTCCATTGCAACCACACCTGTTGAGAGAGCGAACTTGTTGGCTGAACTCTTTGCTTCACATTCTACTGTCGATTTCCAAGGAAAAACACCACCTACTATCCCTATATTGCAGTCAAGGATGCCCGATGTTGTCTTCAGACAGCGCATCATAAAGCGTATTTTAATGAAACTAGACACCAAGAAGGCTTCTGGCGCTGACGGAATACCTGCCATAGTTCTCAAAAACTGTGCAAGGGAACTAACACCAGTTTTTTGTAGACTTTTTAACCTATCCTACAAAAAGGGAATATTTCCGTCCTGCTGGAAATGTGCCACGGTTCAGCCGATACCTAAAAAAGGTAAGAAGACCTTGCCAAATAACTACCGACCAGTTGCACTGCTTTCAATAATATCGAAAGTCATGGAAAAGGTTATCAATGAGCATCTTCTAAAATATCTTGAACGATTCAATATTATTAGCGATCACCAATATGGTTTTCGTAAACATAGATCAACAGGAGATCTTCTGACTTATGTAACACATGTTTGGAACAACGCAATTGAACACTTTGGAGAATCTCGAGCGGTTGCTCTTGACATATCCAAGGCATTCGACCGTGTTTGGCATGATGGACTGTTGGCTAAGTTGCGCTCTTATGGTATGTCTGAAAGGTTCTGTTTGTGGCTCTCATGTTTCCTCAGAGAGCGTTCTTTACGAGTGGCGGTCGACGGATTTTTTTCTAACACCCTCACTATCAACGCCGGTGTGCCCCAGGGCTCCATACTCTCTCCTACTATCTTTCTCATTTACATTAACGATCTGCTGGAAAAGACCGGGAATCCAATCTATAGCTTTGCAGATGACAGTACGCTTGTCTCTTCATTCACCTTGAACGCTCGGACATCGGCTGCTCAGGCGAATATCCGCAGACAGCAGGAGGTCGTTCAACTTAACAAAGACCTGGAAGAAATTCTATCTTGGGGTGACAGTAACCAAGTGGAATTTAACGCTACAAAAACCCAAGCGGCACTTTTTTCTAAAAAAGTTAACGTTGCTGAACCCGACATAGTTATGTCGGGGCACTCCATTCCCCTAGCATCGTCGCTCAATTTGTTGGGCGTTAGTTTGGGAGCAAATATGTCTTGGCATGAACATGTTGCAGGCATAGCAAGGAGAGCTTCTCAAAAGTTGGGAATATTATTTAGAACCAGAAAGCTTTACACCCCACAGCAACTGTTAATTCTTTACAAAGCCCAAATTCGACCAACTATGGAATACTGCTCCCACGTTTGGGGCTCCGCTCCCAAACATACACTGCATTTGTTGGATTCTGTTCAGAGAAGAGCGGTCCGTCTGATTGGGGACCCGGAATTGACCGGCGGCCTTGATTCGCTGGAACATCGAAGAACGGTTGGCGACTTGAGTCTGTTCTACAAGTATTTTCATGGAAAGTGTTCGAAGGATGTAGCCCGCTTAATTCCTCCCAAAGCAGTGCATGTTAGAAATACACGTCGCGCTGGTGCTTCGCATCCGTATGAGGTTCAGCTTGTTACTCCGCGTACGACGCTTTTCAAGCAATCTTTTATATGGAGAACGTCATCCCTTTGGAATAATTTGCCCAGCGCTGTGTTTCCCACCGAGTACAATTTACAGCGATTCAAGAACAACGTGAATCGCTTTTTCCGCACTCGTGCCGCTCCTGGAGCGCTTTAGAGACTTCCCTGCAGCACGTGTGCTAGACCAATAAAAAAATTAAAAAAAATGATCTATAAAAAAATCTATTTTAGTTTATCTTTCATAAATCTATGATGAAATTGCAAAAATACGCTAAAAACCCAAAAACGGGCCAATTCTCCCATTTTTGAGGGTGTTGCCCCAATTTTTCGGCAGTTGCAATATTTTTTTTCTTGATGTACTCGTCGAGACGAATATTTAAAAAAAGTAGCAGCATCCAAGGATTGCTGTTTTTGGCCTGTTTTGGTCGTATTCTGACTAGACTATTAAGGTGATTCGAATAGGCATTCAAGATTTCTTTCCCATCTGGCCAGATAACAAATGTGGTGTTCGTTATTATCGTTGTCGTTATCTCTCACTATCTTCAAGATAAAATGATTTGCGTATAGACGTAATTATTGACCCAAAAAATACTTTATTAAAGAGTAGATTTTTTTTGAGTTAACATGTAAACTCTTCGTTCTATTTTAAACAATATTCCAGGCTCGATAAAACTGACCCTTGGCATTTCGTCCGGTAATATTTATTTTGCTCGATTTGCGTTTTGTCGTATTTCGTTCCGTTTTGCGGAAAATCCACTAAATTGCTAGATTTTGTACCGGATTATGGCGTGTTATAAATGAGACGACTCTATTGGTATACTTCGTATGTAGTCGGTTTAAATTAATAGTTTCGGTTTACATTTTGATTTATATTCGAAAATAACACATATATAAATATTAGAATTATGCTAGTTAACGATAGAAAGATGAATTTGATCACTCGCTGATTAAGGTTTATAATATGCTGTTTAATGATCGAAATGTCTAATGTTATACAGGATGAAAGGTAAACGTAGGCAAATATTTTATCATATGCAAATATGAACTGTTTCGATAAAAGGAAGCTTATATGAAAGGAGTACCGTTCTTGAGAAAAAATTGGAGATGGAGATCTTAGCATAATTTGAGCAAATACGAATGTTGTTCGAAAACTCCGAGCAAAAATGAAGAACAGCAAGTTATATCAAAAACTTTTTATTTATTTTTCAACGTAATTTCCCTCACAGGCTATATGCTTGGCTCATCGTGGTTCCAGTTGCTTGACGCCATGACGATAGTACTTTTCAATGACGACTGCAAAATAGGCGTCCGTCTCTGCTATGACTTCTTCGTTCGATGAAAATTTCTTGCCGTCATTTTTTCATGTCTGTTGTGAACATGGGGGGATAAGGAAGAAGCTCTTAGTTCAATTTCATCAAACGGGCAGTTACCAATGCAGGCATGTGCTCGTGCGTTGTCATGTTGGAAAAGCATCTTTACAAGATCGGAACATTTTTTTTATTACTATTTCTGCATCTAAACGATTGGGCAAAGCTATGTAGTAGGTCTCTGTAATTGTTTCCCCTTTTTAAGATAACCTATTAAAATCATCTATTAAAAAGTCGTCATAATCTTTCGCATTGACAGGACAGTTTTTACCTTCGTCGGAGCGGATTCTTCGCTAGCTATCCTCTGTTTCGACTGTTTCTTGATTTCTGAATGGAAATAGTAAATCTAAGTTTTATTCATTATAATAAAACGTGACAAAATCTCGTGGGAATTTCTTTAATAAAGTTTTAAATTGGTCGGATACAACTGCACACGTTCACGATTCTGGTCGATAGCAAAAATCGCAGCAACCACCTTACCGCAACCCTTCTTATGTGCAGATGTGCATGCAACATAGTGTGAAGCCGATTATTAGATATGCCCAAGGCATTAGCGATTTTACGCACCTTTAATCTCCACCATATCATTTAATCTCCACCATGATCAGATGGCCTTCCAGGACGTTCTCCATGTGCAGTGCTCAAATGGCAAGTTTTAAAATGTCCAACGATTTGTAAACCGTCCTAATTGAGAGTGCAGTTTCCTCACTCCACACCTTGGGAGACTAAAAAGCATGATACTTGTAGATTTATTATCGTAACAAGATAAAACTCATTCAGTTGTCTGATAAAGAACCTAGCTTTACTTAGAAGGCAGTGGTATTGACAAGTGGTGCCATTTCTTCGATTTTGTAAGGATTTTGCGAATGACCCTCATAAATACAGTTTAAATTTGAAATACATATAAAAGAAGAATAAATTGATGAATAAAAAAAGCTAGTGGACGTCACGCTATAGTCCTTGAAAGATCTGCTCCGAGGAAAAATCCCGTAGCAACTAAATCTCTAAGGATTGTGGCTACGTTCCATATGCCTGTAGTTAAACTGGAGGTTATATTTTGACAATCTTTGTTTAAAAACATTTCCTCACACTGATCATAACTGTCGCATGATTAATTAAGATCGCGTTCACCAATTCGAGATAAAATTAGGAAAATGTTAATGACAACTTTTGGACTCATCGCGCGAGTATAACGCAGTGATAATGTCGAAAAAACGAAAATGGGATTATTTGAGAAGAACAAGCCCGCGAATCCCATAAAAAAGGCAAATGTTTTTTTTTAAATGTTTTATCGAAACGAACATACTTTTTACACCGGATGTATGTAAAGTCTCTTAAGATCTAATTTGTGGTTATAGTTATTTTAATTCATTAATCCCCAACAGTATAACCATAGTAAACATAAAACACAACAGCGATGCTCAAAAAAAATTTTTAGGTCCTATATTTTGTCACGCATACGTCCCCTATCATACCAACAACATGGCTGCCAGCGCGGTCGCGAGTTGTGTTTACATCTGGATTTCAAGAAAAATCTTTTTATAACGTGCTCTAAAATTTATTATTAATAATTTTCCAATGAGTAAATGACTCGTTTGACGTTATAATTGAAAATATTTATAAAAAAAGATGAAATTTTTGTTGTGCCGTTAGTGCTTCTAAAAATATATGTGGTATGTCCAAAGGAGTTCGTTTTTTTAGATTTTTCAAAGATCCTAAAAGGTCATTTATTCGTAATTCTTTATTTCTATGGTGCAATATATTATATAACTTAATTCACTATTATCGTCACTGCTTATTCTTTATGTTACCTAACGTAATAAAATATATCCTATAAAGTGGCCCGAGAACATATGTATCAATTAAAAAATAAAAACACGTAAATCGGATAAGTGGTTCTTGAGTGCTAAGCGCACTAACGGGAAGACAGGCAGACAGACAGGCAGGCAGACAGACAGAGAGACGTCGCGTTTTATATCTATTACACTGGTCAACACAAGTCTTGTTTCCTTTATTTTTTTTCTGTTATTGGGTATTTCTATGGCCCTGACTATGAAAAAAATACTGGGAGATTGCTAACAGCTTTACCTTTTGAAATATACAGTTTTATTATTTTGCCAAAAAAAATACAAAAAAATAATACATTATGTTAACAAAATTTCTATTGAACACTAGCAAATGATCTTTTATAAGATTTCCTTGAATGAACGACTTTAGGTAGATCTCGTTGCAAACTCCAGCGGTAGTCTGCCATCATATGTGAGTCCCACCGCCCTGATAACGCTCTTCCATTGTCCGAAGATCCTGATGAAATCTTTCAACCTGCTCCTCACTAAAATCACCCAGATTTTGTAAAAATCGGTCTAAATGCGAGTACAGGAAGTGGATTTTTATGCTCATGTTGCACCCTAGCTCTTGCAAGTTCGATAGCATGCACTCAACAAGCTCGACATGGTCGTCAAATTTCTTTTTGCCTAGGAAGCTACTCATAACCAAAACAAATGAATTCCAAGCTTTGGATTCGACTTCAGTCATTGATTTGACAAAATTAGGATCTTTCACGAGTTGTCTAATCTGTGGCCCATCAAAAATACCAGCTTTCAATTTTTCTGAACTTAATCCTGGAAACTTGCGTGAAAGAAAATTAAAACATTTGCCACTTTTGTCAAGCGCCTTCACAAACTGTTTCATTATGCCGAGTTTAATATGAAGTGGTGGAAGTATGATGCGGGTCTCGGCTAACTAAAGGCACGTTTATAACATTTTTTGTACCAACTTTTAGCTCTTCCCGCACTGGCCAAACTTTTTGTGACCAATGGTGTTGTTTGTCTCGACAATCCCAGAGACACATGAAACAAGGGAACTTTGTGTACCCCCCTTGATGACCTAAAAGAAAGTTAACCATTTTCAGATTAACACAAATGACCCATTTGTGGTCTTGATACTTAATTTTTTCCATAACCTTAGAAACATTTACGTATTCTTCTTTTAAAGTCGTCGAATGTGCAATAGGTATAGATCCGTACTTGTTACCGTTATGAAGCAAAACACACTTTAAACTTCTTTTGCTGCTGTCTATGAAAAGACGCCAATCACTAGGTTGGTACTGTTTTAATCCCATCTGCTGCAAAATACCACCAACATCGTTACAAAAAACTAAATCCTTCTCTTGAAAAAATACGGTAACAGATTTTTTTCTCGGGTACGATAAAATGTAATGTGTAATGGAGTAAGCAATTCAATTTTTTTCTTTTAAACGAGATGCTAAAATTTCAGAAGCTTCTTTTGGTAAGTTCAGATCTCTTACTAAGTCATTTAGTTCTTTCTGATTAAATGGTTGAGGTTCTGAAAGGCTACATTTGTAGTCTGAATCAGAGTCTTCACTTGATGTATTTCGTTCGGGTTCACAGAGATTTGGATCATCAGAAGATTTAGATGTGCTGGGTTGTACCTCTTGTGATTTTAATTGAGGTCGTTGAGCAGAAGATAAGTTAGGATATGACCACTTACTTCGATTTCCAGGCTTAATTCCGTTTATTTTCACAACGCAGAAGTAGCAATCGTCATGATGGTTTCGAGGTTCTCGCCAAATCATGGGTGTTACGAACATTATTGCATCTCTTTTTCCACTGGACCATAACCGTAGACATACCACACATTTCTGGCATACAATATGAGGAACCCATGGCTTGTCCTGATTACACAATTTTATTTTAAAGTATTGATAATACGCAGTTTTCACAAAGTCCGATATAGGTTTTTCGATATTTTGCAAATATATATTCACCACAAATATAGCAAAAACAATCGGGATTAAGCACACAACATCTTCTTGACGAAGCCATATCTAAAACAACAACAAAATATATTTTAGTGTCCAATAAAAAAAAACGAAAATCTAAGTAAAAATAGTAAATGAGGGTAGTTAGCTATAACTCAAAAACAAAAGCTGTTAGAGAAAAATTGTTGCCATATTTAAAAAATACGCGTCAATTTGAGATAGAAACAAAAAAAAAAATCAGAGGAAACAAGCAATTTTCTTTTTTTTGTTGACCAGTGTTTTTTTTGATAAATATTAAGTTAAGAATTTTAATAAAAACACGTAAATCGGATAAGTGGTTCTCGAGTGATAACCGCACTAACGGACAGAGAGGTGTTGCATTTTATATATTTTATTCTTTGCTACATGACATTGTTCCATATTTAATGGTTTAGGCAGTGTATTGCAGGAGTACACGCTAGCGGCAAACTTTTTTTCCTACTTGATTCACTATGATCGTTACTGCTTATTCCTTATATTACCTAACGTAATATAATATAGCCTATAATCTGGCCAGAGAACATATGTATGTTTAAATAAAAAAAACGTAAATCGGATAAGTGGTTCTCGAGTGATAAGCGCACTAACGGACAGACAGGCAGACAGGTAAATAGGCAGAAAGACAGAGAGACGGTGCATTATATATATATATATATATATATATATATATATATATATATATATATATATATATATATATATATATATATATATATATATATATATATATATATATATATATATATATATATATATATATATATATATTATATATATATATATATATATATATATATATATATATATATATACGTATAAATTTAAAAAAAAACACATTTATCGGATAGAAGTGATAAGCGCACTAACGGACAGACAGACTCAATCTGGGAATGCAAAAGTAGCGAATGAGCCCGAATGAGTTTGAATAAATCAGTGCAAGGATTTAATTTTTTTGATGTAGTACATAGGCAGGAAAAGTCGAGCTAAATGAAAATTATTATAGTAGATTTAACTAATGATAAAATGGAGCAAAAAGCATGCTCACTTAATTTTTAAGTTCAAAAGAAAGACGATCTCATCTTAAAATGATAATTATTTTGCAACCTCTCCAGATTACTGGGAATTTGCTGCAATATAAGGAACATGACTGTTGACATTATACCCGCGAAGCTGCAGGTGTGCAGAGATACATTCTCAAAATGAACATTTTTTTCCTCTATTACAATATGTCTAATAATTGAGAAAAATAAATTTAACAATGAGATATTTAAATGAATAACGTGCAAAAAGTGTTGAAGCCAAATTTATTTTTCCTTGTATTTTTTGCCTTTTTCCCTGTTTTTTGTATATCTGTTTTAATAAGAACGTAAAAAAAAGCTTTTCCGGTTTTTTTCCTCCTTTCACTCAGCAAAATTCGTTTTTATTCTACAGAATAGAGCTTGAATTTTTCAAAAACTCGCGGGCAATATGGCGATAGGTCATGTGATCATTACAAATTTGAACCCCTTGAGATCAAATATGCCGAGTCGAGTTATACTACAACCTTCCGTAATTTTAGAACCGTAACTACGCATTTAATTAAATCTTGCTATACTACTCCGTAAACAAAATTAGAAATAGATACAGACATACATATTTGGTGCTAATAATTGTAGCCTTTACACAGTGGCGTAACCAAATTCTAGGGGCGGGGAGCATATGAATCCAAAGCACATTTCTTTAAGGAAAAAATAGAACACTAAAGGTCTGCTGTGTATAGAGGGGAGAGGTGACACTCGGCAAAGAAGGGTTTGCCAAATGATAATGGAAGAGCAAAACCTCTTAATGAAAAAAAATACCCAATTGTAATGTAATTAAAATCTTACACCTCTTTCAAAACAGTAAACTAAAAGTCGTAGGTGTTTCAAACGTTTTCCCTCTTTCAGAGTTTCTTCTATTTTCGAGTTTCTCTACTGTCTGATGTCTTCTCTGATCTTTTTCTTCATTTTTTTTGTCTATTTCGGCCAATTCTAATCTGCCATTTGTAGGATCATTTCTTAATAGTCTTCTCTGTTTTATTAGACTTACGAGGCTGGTTTGAAAAGTCCGTGCAAAGTCCGAGAGATGGCACCACCGGCGCGTATCGAGGTCATGTTTAGTTAGTAGCATCTCTTGAATCAACGCACACCAAGTTTCAGCCATATTGGTTTATTTCTTTGTGTTTGGCATTCGTGTGAATCAAGGAAGTCGAGTGATTTTCAAGAAATGGACGAAAAAGAATTTCGTGTGGTGATTAAACATTACTTTATGAAAGGCAAAACGCCTCAGGAGACTAAAGAGAAGCTTGATAAACATTATGGTGACTCTGCACCTTTGATTAGAACAGTTTATAAGTGGTTTCAAAATTTCTGGACTGGCCATATGGGCACAAGTGACGCTGAACGTTCTGGACGGCCTGTGGAGGTTACGACTCCAGAAATCATTGATCAAATCCATGATATGGTGATGGATGACAGAAGAGTTAACGTGCGTGAGATTGCTAGTGCTGTGGGCATCTCGACTGACCGGGTACATAATATTTTGCATAAACAGTTGGACATGAGAAAGCTATCCGCAAGATGGGTGCCGCGATTGCTCACGCTTGACAAAAACGGAATCGTGTGAAGTGTTGCAAGGATGGTTTGCAGCTGTTCGAGAAGAATCCGGAGGACTTTAAGCGTCGTTTCGTCACTGTGGATAAAACATGGATATATTACTATACTCCTGAGACCCAAACAACAATCTAAACAATGGGTTACCAAGGGGGAATCTGCACCAAAAAAGGCGAAGACCGTTCCTTCGGCCGGAAAGGTTATGGCGACTGTCTTTTGGGATTCGCAAGGGATAATCCTCATCGACTATCAGGAAAAGGGTAAAACTATTACAGGTGAATATTATTCATCGTTATTGGACCGTTTGAAAACCGAGCCGCAAAAAAAACGCCCGCGATTGGCCCACAAGAAAGTCCTTTTCTATCACGACAACGCACCAGCACACACCTCAGCAGTTGTGGTCGCAAAATTAATAGAAATAGGATTCCAACTCGTTTCACATCCCCCCTATTCTCCAGACTTGGCTCCCTCGGACTACTATTTGTTCCCCAATTTGAAGAATTGGCTGGCGGGACAAAGATTTTTATTCAAACGAGAAGGTGATTGCAGACACTAATGGATATTTTGCAGACTTGGACAAATCCTATTATTCGGAAGGGATCAACAAACTAGAACATCGTTGGACGAAGTGTATAAGCCTAAAAGGAGACTATGTCGAAAAATAAAAAAGGTTTACCCCAAACACATAAGTAGTTTTTATTTTTGCACGGACTTTTCAAACCAGCCTCGTAGTGTATCTTTACTTAATTTTTGTGTTTTTTCTTTTTTTCGATGTTGCTATTTGTTTTGTAGTCAAGAGTACGCTGTTGGTTATTTCTGTGTTTAGTTTATCAAGTTCTGCTTGGTAGTTTATGTGTTTTATATGATTTTTCCAGTGCTTGTTGATATTCGTCTGTGTTTTGTTTTATTGTTTCTGTTGGTGTCTTTATCTTTGTATGTGTTATCAATCTACGTCGCTCCTTCTTCAGATTTATTCTTATTTTTTGCTCTGAGCATCCGATGGTCACTGCGAATGCTTATCGCATTCAGGACTGTCGTGTCGATTACAATATTCTTCTATCACTTGATTAAACATAGTCAATTTCGTTTCTTGTTATTCCATCTAGGCTTTTATTGTTCGGTTTTAAAATGAGCAAAGTCTGGAACTATTTTTTATTTGATAAGGAAGATGAATCAAAAGTAGTATGTGGGTTGTGTTGCGTAAAAATCACGCGAGGTTTAAAAAAAAAACGTAGTACTTTGAGGATGACGAAGGTCATTCGGAAAGATATGTAAAAAGAATTAAAAACTTCATTTTTACATCATCATCATTTTTTTCACATTTTTCATCAAACATATTTTTGCATTTATAATTCGAAAATTTTTCCCAAAAAGTTGATTTCCAAAAGAAGTAATTTAAGTTGGCCTTCAAGTAGCTTTAATTTGGTGCGATTTTTTCTTTCAGTGATACCTCGTAACTAAACCTACCTGGAAAAATTAAAAGAAAAGAAAATGGTAAGGAAAGGCAGGGATCGCGAGAACCACGTCTCGAGTAGTGATCAATAATTTCAACGCTTACTAAGAAGTACAGGAAATATAAGAGTTCATATTAGATGACATTATTTTTAAGAATGTAACTGTATGTAACATTTAAACTTTCAACATCCCACTAGTTTGGTTAATGAAGAAGGACGAAGCAGAAGCATCAACCACCTCAGGGAATTTAAAACAAATAATATTACAGAATATTTCGGGACAACTAAATAGTGAAATATAATGATCCTAAAGCAAAACTTGTGCACCTGGCAATAGAAGAGATGATAGCTTTGGACAAGTGGCCTTTTTTGTCTGTAGAAAATATAGGTAAGCGTATAAATGCATTAAGGTTATTGTTGTTATTTACTCTTTATCTACTGAGAAATAGAAAAAAGCCAATAAATGAGTATATACAAAATACAAAAATTACGGTGGAAGAATGGTAAAGATATTTCGAAAAACTCTATAGTCCATCAGAAACCAATTCACTAACACAGGAAATACAGCATGAAGATGAAAATGTTGCTCAACCAAATAGGACCATTTCCTTGAATCAAATACAGCACATGGCAGTGAAACTAAAAAACAGAAAACCCCGGATATGGACGAAATTAAGAACCAAATGATCAAATATGGAGGTGATAAATTACTAGAAGAATTACAGATTTTCTTTAACAAAATACTCACAGCCAAGATCATACCATTCGAATGGAAAGAAAGCATCTTGATACCAATTTTCAAAAAAGAAGAAAGGAGAGATCCAAAAAACTATCGAGGTATCAGCTTAAGTGCGGTACTAAAATTGTTCACTAAAATTTTAGCAAAAGAAATAATGTTAACCGGAATCTGTGAAGAACAGCAAGGGTTCAGAAAGAACAGGTATACTTTAGACGCCATATTTATAATCCACCAAATTACCGAAAAAGCCATAGAGTTTAATAAGATAGCCTTTATGTGTTTCATTGATCTTACCCAGGCATTCGATTCGAGGGTACGGTTAAATGATGTCATAACTCTACTACAAAAAAGGGGAATTCAACCGAATATAATAAAAACTATCGAAGAGCTGAACATCAACAACCACACATATGTAAGTGTGGCAAATAAATTAAGCAATAAAATACCTATGACAATCGGAATCAGACAAGGAGATAGCATAAGCCCAATCTTATTTAACATCATAATGGATGAAATAATAAACGAAGTAAAGAAAACTGGGAAAGGATATCGATTGGGAGACAAAGAAATAAAAATAATATGCTACGCCGATGATGCAGTAATCATATCAGAAGATGAAGTTAACTTACAGAGACTCGTACATAAGTTCCAACAAACAGCAAAAGTGTTTAATATGCAAATATCTGTAAAGAAAACAAAATCCCTTACAATATCTAAAGAACCGAAAAGATGCAAACTAGCGATTTATGATCAGAGTGTAGAACAAGTGATGTCCTTCAGATATCTAGGGGCAAACATAACAAGTACCAGAAACCTTAAGGAGGAAGTAAGAACTCAAACAACAAAAGCATCATTAATATCAGGATACTTAAGAGGTATAATTTGGAGAAACAAATATATGAGCACCAGGAGCAAAGTAAGAATATACAAAATATGCGTAAGACCGATCATGACGTACGCGATAGAAACCAGAGCGGAGAACACAATAACAAAACGACTCCTAAGAACAACAGAAATGCGAACACTTATATCGATAACAGGACATACCTTATTTGACCGAAAGAGATGTGAAGAAATAAGGGAAATGTGTGAAATACAGGATGTGGTGAGATGGGCAAGGAATAGGAGAAGAGAATGGAGAGACCATGTGGACAGAATGCCAAATGACCGGTTGGCTAAGGTTGCAAAAGAGAAGCGACCAAACGCACCTCGACCGCTTGGAAGACCACCAATAAGATGGTATAAGCGCTGGTCTTCATCATCGCAATTGTTTCTGGGAAACCTTTGAAGTGAACACAGGACATGGTCCTAACGTAGGAAGAATAAGAGTTGTTATTTACTTTGGTACAGTAAAATGCACCTGTAACTATAACAGTCACAATAAATTGTTTTGAAAATAATTTTCTTCATCTTTCTTTATCAAAAAATAAACCAGCAAAATAATCTTTTAGTTAAAAACGAATGCAAAAACTTTGAATACTTACTTTTTTAGAGTTCAAGAGTGGGAGGTGGAGAACTCTTTCCTAGAGCGGAGCTCTAAAATCTTGCACCCAATTTAAAAATCAATGAGTGATAAAGTGAACAGATTTTAAAAAAAAACTATATAAGGTGAGAGCATATGATCGACTACCCTCCCCCCTTAGCTACGCAGTAAACTTCACTCCTTTTATTTAAATAAAAAGATGACATCATCATCACTGTTCGGCCGAAATACGACATATTTTACACTTTCCAATATCAACGGAATGAGAGCAGGAATGAGAATTATTTTTTTAGGCTCGATTCGACGAAAGGTTAAAAACAGGTATAACCAAAAGGCTTTTGATATCTTTTTCAGGTTTGTCTTGTATGGGGTTTACTGACGGCAAATGTTTTGAAAAGAAAGGGTTTCGCTATACCGTTTAAGAATTTTTATGGGCCATTTGGGGAGTTATCTTCAATAAAAAGCAGTTATAAAGTTCATACGAACGTTTGGAAGCGTTTTGTTGAAATGTTTTATGTACATTTGATTTTTATGGACGTTACATGTAATATATCTATTTAAATTTTATTATTCTTCATTCTTAGAAAATATAAAAATATATTTTCTGTTTTTCATTGCTTATAATGGTAGTAGGAAGGTCCACAAATAATATTATCTCAATAAAGAAAATGTAAATACATACTACCATGAGGCGAAAAGCCTCTAGACTTTCCGAGAGATGGAAGCACAAACAAAAAAAAACATGATTTTCAGTTAGTGTCTACTCTCAGAAGATTCGCGTAAAATTTTCATGACATTTTGTTTATTAGTTTGCGATTTACAACTGTTTGAGTGACGCTACTTTTGATTTTTGCAAAACTATGAAACAAAAAGAATTTCGTGCGTTGATTAAACTTTGACCTTTGATGGGAAAAGATACAGCCAGAACCCAAGAATGAGAGAGTGAGAAGTGTTATGGAACATTTGCTCCGCCGAAAGCAACTATATGTCGATGGTTTCTTATTCTTCTTACGACGCCGTCCCCTCACGAAGGTTGGCGATCCATATAGCTAAAAGAACTTTGGAAACTGCTGCTCGAAAAATATAACTCAAAGTACATCCAAACCACATTCTCATGTCTTTCAGCCAAGAATTCTGTTGTCTTCCGATCGATCGTATGCCTTTTATTTTACCTTCAATACAAGACGTAGCCATTCGTACTTTGGGCCCCTCATTATATGTATTGAGTTTTTCTTTTTTTTATGGTTGTTAGTAATTCCTTCGTTTTATTCATTCTTTCCAGTACTTCTGTGTTTTTTATTTTCTTTATCCAAGAGATGCGAAGAAGACGTCTATAAATGTACATTTGAAAAGATTCCAGTAGTCTCTCTGAGCCAGGGTCAAGGATCCAGCACTCACATCCATACAACAGCACGGAGAATACATACGCTCTCACCATTCTCATTCGGAGTTCGAGACTGAGACTTGTGCGATAGAAAAATTCATTCATATTCATATATGTTACTCGGGCTTGTTCAATTCGGGAATATATTTCCTTTCTTGGCTCCCACTTGTCATTTATATTGATTCTCAAATATTTAAATGTTGAGACTATTCTACGATGTTTTCTCTGATTTCAAGGGATTCTGGTGACAGATTTTTCTTTGTTACTACCGTCCACTTGGTTTTTCTTATATTCATAGTTAATCCAAATCTTTCGCTGGCTATTACGACTCAATTGATCAGTTGCTAGAGATCTTTGATATTATTTACTAATAGAACATTATCATCAGCATACCGTATGTTATTCAATGTACTTTCGATTATCGGAATATTATGGATCGAAGGGAAGAACAATTACCGGACACACATTGGTTTATTGGAGCGTTTGAATTTGGACATCAAGAAAAAAGACCGCATTTAGGGAAGAAAGAAGTGTTGTTTCACCAAGATAATGCACCAGCTCACAACTCCATAAAATCAATGGTGAAATTGGCCCAATTGGGCTATCAATTGCTTTCTCATCCACCATACTCTCCAGATCTGGCCCCCAGCGATTATTCTCTCTCTCTCAATCCTTTCATCCCAATAGGAATATCGGTAACACTATGCAGTTGCTGCTTCAACAGTCAATCTCCAAGCATCTCGATCCTGCGCGACTCGACTTGACTCGTGCATACCCAGAGAGAGAGAGAGAGATCTTACTTGGTCGGATCATCTTGTCAGAGACCGTCCCATTGATTTTTTACCTTCTACCTTCCCCGTTAGTACAAGCTTTTCCATAACAACCACTTGCCTCATAATGTGACCAAAATATTTCAGATACTGTCTATTAATTTTATTTGAAAATGGGTCATTTATACCAAGCTCTTCAAGAATAGATCCATTAGTACCGTGTTCGGTATATGATACTCTGATGATTCTTCGATATGCCCACATCTCAAACGCATCTATTCATCTTTTGTCAGCTTGTTTAATGGTCCATGTGTCCGATGCGTACGTTGCTATGGGGAATATAAGGCTGGGTAGCAATCTTAACTTTGTATTTTTTGTGACAGCTGGATCTTTCAAGACCTTAGTGAGTTTGATGGTCGAGTTTCTAGCCATTGCCAAACGTCTCCTTACTCCCGCTTCACAACCACCATTGTTAGTTATGAGGGATCCCAAATAATTGGGATGGTCTACAACAGAGAAACCAGCAATTTTATTTATATATGACAGATCTTCATTACTTTGGTCTTCGCTCTATTAATTGTCAATCCATAGTTTTTGCTAGTGATTTCCAGGCGGTCCATAATTGATTCCAGGTCTTGAATTGAAGTTGATAGTATAACAGTATCATTCGCATATCTATGGTTACTTAACTTTTTTCTACAGATTGTCACACCCTCATTCCAGCCATCCAAAACAGAACTCATTATACGTTCACTATATATGTTAAAAGACAGAATACAGCCCTGTCTGACGCCGCTTCTAAGATAAAGGGATCGGAAAAATAATTATCCGGTTTAATTCTACCATTTGTGTTCTCATACAAGGATCGGATAAGGTTTACAAGATGTATAGGTGTTCCCATGCTGATTAAGATCAACCAGAGTTTGTTCCATTGTATGTAGTCGAAAGCCTTAGAGTAGTCTATAAAACAAATATAGATTGTTATTTGAAATTCCCTGATTTTTTCTATTATCTGACGTATGTTGAAAATTTGTTCTCTAGTCCCTCTTCCTGTAATGAAGCCTGTTTTTTTGGTAGATATTTGCGGCAGTGATTATTACCTCTTTCCAAATTTGAAAAGGTGGCTTCAGGGAAAGAGATTTGTCTTAAATGAAGAAGTCGCATGGAAAACTGAGGCCTATTTAAGAGAGCTTGACAAATCGTACTACATGAAATGTATCCAAATGTTGGAAAATCGCTGGAATAAGTGTATCTGAAAGAAGCCGCATTGCAGTTACCACATAGAATGCTGCATATACCCCGGTTTTGTAGTTTTACCTCGTTCTTTGGATTACTGACTGATAATTATACTATTTGTTTTATGGGCCATAGATATGTGGTGTGTGGGTATAAAAGTTATCCGATGTGGTTCGTCAATCCTTTGAGATACAGAAAGGTGTTTCCTGAAGTGTTCCTCGTGTGTTATTTTGTTCGTTCGTTACTTTTTTAATTGTTAGTGTGCTGCAACCGTTTTGTTTGCGTAATCTGTGGTACTGCTTGTCTCCTTTTGACTTTTAATATTATCAGTTAGACTTTTTTTATGGGTCCAGCACACAGGAAAGTCTCTACAGCGCTACAGGAGCGACACATGTGCGAAACAAACGATTCACGTTGTTCTTGAATCGCTGTAAATTGTACTCGGTGGGAAACACAGTCCTGTGATGATATTTTCCATATAAAAAGACTGCTTGAAAAGCGTTGTACGAGGAATAACAAGCTGAACCTCATACGGATGTAAAGTATTAGCGCGACGTGTATTTCTAACATGCACCGCTCTGGTAGGAATTAAGCGGGCAACATCCTTACAACACTTTCCATGAAAACACTTGTAGAATAGGTTCAAGTTGCCAACCGTTCTTCGATGTTCCAGTGAATCAAAGGCCGTCGATCAGTTCCGGGTATCCAGTCAGACGAACAGCTCTTCTCTGAATAGAATCCAACAAATGCAATGTATGTTTGGAAGTGGAGCCCCAAATATGGGAGCAGTCTTCCACAGTTGGTCGAATTTAAGCTTTGTAAAGAATTAACAGTTGTTGCGGAGTGCAAAGCTTTCTGGTTCGAAATAATATTCCCAACTTTTAAGAAGCTCTCCTTGCCATGCCTGCGACATGGTTATGCCAGGACATATTTGCTCCTAAATTAACGCCCAACAAATTGAGTGACGATGTTGGAGGAATGGATTGCCCCGACATAACCATTTCGGGTTCAGCAACGTTAACTTTTTTAGAAAAAAATGCCGTCTGGGTTTTTGTAGCGTTAAATTCCACTTGGTCACCCCAAGACAGAATTTCTTCCAGGTCTTTGTTACCATAAGTTGAACGACTTCCCGCTGTCTGCGGATATTCGTCTGAGTAGCCGATGTCCGAACATTCAAAGTGAATGAAGAGATAAGCGTACTGTCATCTGCAAAGCTGTAGATTGGGTTTCCGGTCTTTTCCAGCAGATCGTTAATGTAAATGAAAAAGAGAATAGGAAATAGTATGGAGCCTTGGGGCACACCGGCGTTGATAGTGAAGGTGTTAGAATGATATCCGTCGACTTCCACTCGTAAAGAACGCGCTCCGCTAGAGGTTCTCCAAAGTGTTCAATTGCGTTGGTCCAAACATGTATTACATAAGTCAGAAGATCTGTTGATCTATGTTTACGAAAGCCATATTGTTGATCGCTAATAATGTTGAATCCTTCAAGATATTTTAGAAGATGCTGATTGATAGCCTTTTCCATGACTTTCGATATTATTGAAAGCAGTGCGACTGGTCGGTAGTTATTTGGCAAGGTCTTCTTACCTTTTTTAGGTTGAACTGTGGCACATTTCCAGTAGGAAGAAAACATTCCCTTTCTGCAGGATAGGTTGAAAAGCCTACAGAAAACAGGTGTTAGTTCCGTCGCACAGTTTTTGAGAACTATGGCAGGTATTCCGTCAGCGCCAGAAGCTTTTTGGGTGTCTAGCTTCATTAAAATACTTTTAATGATACGCTGTCTGAAGACAATATCGGGCATCCTTGACTGCACTATGGGAACAGTTTTTCCTTGGAAATCGACAGTAGAATGTGAAGCAAAGAGTTCAACCAACAAGTTCGCTTTTTCAAGCAGGTGTCGTTGCAATAGAATTATCTGGCCGTGTGAGTGGTAGTATGGTGGATTTGGTGAAATTTTGACTAACTGCCCTAACGACTGACCAAAAGGGCCTGGCCACTCACTCCCTGAACGAAATTACAGATCCGCCCCTGTCTACAGTTACTAAAATTGATAAGATCGCATTACTTATCAGTACTAGAGTACGAGAACATATAAATATACTGTAGGTAAAAACGATAAAAAATAATGACACTGTAATAAAAAAAATATGGATGTTAAAACTCTCTATAATAATTAAATTTGAACGCGTTCCCGGATAAAATCTAAACTTACTTTGTAATGTAGGTATAATTGGACGCCTAATGTGTCGTGAAATTCATGTATTTAAATACTGCTGCACTAATTTAAAATTTATTGCACTCTTTTATATGCAAGTTTATGTTGCAGTATAGTTCCTGCTCTATGCGACATTAAAACTACAGTAGACTAAACAATAATAAACATATTCCGTAGACTGAAAATGAAATTCTATAATTAATTCTTAACTTAAGTAACATTATATATTAATGTTATTAAAGAAATCATTTTTTAAAATGTTATTCCCTCCAGAGAAGCAAGGAAGGTAAAATCCCATGTAGTATTATTTTCCATGGTAAAGATGAATTATGAAAGAAAATACCAAGTATCAATAAAATAAAAACAGGCCAAGTGCAAATCGGACTTGCACAATTAGTGTTGCGTACCCTGATTGCTTGTAAAATAAAAAATTTACGGATGTATAAAATGATCAGTGACTTCACAAAACTCATCGCAAATAAGTTTTCAAAAATCAATATCTAGGATTAGGGCACAAATTTGTTCGTGAAGGCTAAAAAAACTTTCCGCAACGTGAACTTCTATATTATTAGGAAAATTGCAAAACACATTGCCTATCAAGGTTCTATTGCTAGTAGAACTAGTATCTTTAATCATTTATGTAAGACCAATGCTCTTCAAGTATGTTAGGTGGATAGACTATTATTAGCACATTCCAAAAAAAAAAATTTTATTCTCGTATATCAGATAAATTATCAAAGGTAATGCACTCGTGATAATTTTCATTCAATCTATACCTTATAGAGAATATTTCTGAATTTTTTGATTTGTACTCTTAGAGATAGGATAGAGGGAAAGCAATTTCTTGAAAATAATATAAAGAATAATTTGCGTGAGTATTACATCATATATATTTTTGAACTCATGTTTCCCAAGCTTTCGTTGACGCCCCTTTCGATTACTTACTTTATAATTCAAACTTGACATACTCGTAGAGGAAGTCCGACAGCAGTCGAAATAAATTTTCCCTGATTCCAACATGTTCTAATTTAATCAGCATGTGCCTATGTGAGGCTTGGTTAAAGGTCGCTGGAAGTCAGGGTAAATAACATCTACTGGTGTTTCGGTGTCTATGGCCCTCGCCCACTGGTTGGCACATTCAATCAAGTTCTTTATTGATAATCTATTAGGCAAGAAGCCATGCTGACGTAAACATAAAGCATTAGTAGATAGTAAGAAGTTAATTAGTTCACGACATGATTTTTTCCAAACATTTGCTAACCACTGAAGTTAGAAATGTTTGTCTATAATTTCCAGCGTCCAACTAATATATATATATATATATATATATATATATATATATATATATATATATATATATATATATATATATATATATATATATATTATATATATATATATATATATATATATATATAGTATATATATATATATATATATATATATATATATATATATATGTGTGTATATATATATATATATATATATATATATATATATATATATATATAATATATATATATATATATATATATATATATATATATATTTATATATATATATAAACAAGTCGAGTTGATGGGAGTTAGTGTGCCATAATTGGGAATAAGGCGTAATAATGACAGATAAGTCGATTTAAGCCTAGATAATTTGAAACAAGTCTTGATAATGGGAGTTAATGTGCCATAATTTGGTATAAGTCGAAATAATGACATATAAGTCGATATAAGCCTAGATAATTTGAAACAAGTCGAGTTGATGGGAGTTAGTGTGCCATAATTGGGAATAAGGCGTAATAATGACAGATAAGTCGATATAAGCCTAGATAATTTGAAACAAGTCGTGATAATGGGAGTTAATGTGCCATAATTTGGTATAAGTCGAAATAATGACATATAAGTCGATATAAGCCTAGATAATTTGAAACAAGTCGAGTTGATGGGAGTTAGTGTGCCATAATTGGGAATAAGGCGAAATAATGACAGATAAGTCGATAAAAGCCTAGGTAATTTGAAACAAGTCGTGATAATGGGGAGTTAATGTGCCATAATTTGGTATAAGTCGAAATAATGACATATAAGTCGATATAAGCCTAGATAATTTGAAACAAGTCGAGTTGATGGGAGTTAGTGTGCCATAATTGGGAATAAGGCGTAATAATGACAGATAGTTTAAGCCTAGATAATTTGAAACAAGTCTTGATAATGGGAGTTAATGTGCCATATATATATATATATATATATATATATATATATATATATATATATATATATATATATATATATATATATATATATATATATATATATATATATATATCCTCCGCTCGCGTGGACTTGATTCACTACTATCGTCACTGCTTAGTCCTTATGTTACCTAATGTAATAAAATATCTGCCATTATTTCCCCTTATCTCCCATTATTTCTTCTTATCTCCCATTATCTCTATATAATTTCCATTATCTAAACTTATCTCTGCTCATCTCCCATTATTTCTCCCTATCTCCCATTATCTCACCTTATCTAGGCTTATCTCGACTTATCTCGCAATATATCTCCTTATCTCCCATTATTTCTCCTTATCTCCCATTATCTCACCATAACTCCCATTACCTAGACTTATCTCTGCTTATTTCCCATTATTTCTCCTTATCTCCCATTATTTATACTTATCTCCAATTATCTCATCTTATCTCCCATTATCTAGACTTATCTCGACTTATCTCGCAATATTTTTCCCATTATTTCTCCTTATCTCCCATTATCTCACCATAACTCCATTACTTAGACTTATCTCTGCTTATCTCCCATTATTTCTCCTTATCTCCCATTATCTCCACATAATTTCCATTATCTAGGCTTATCTCTGCTCATCTTTCATTATTTCTCCTTATCTCCCATTATCTCACCATAACTCCCATTACCTAGACTTATCTCTGCTTATCTCCGATTATTTATACTTATCTCCCATTATCTCACCTTATCTTCCATTATCTAGACTTATCTCGACTTATCTCGCAATATTTTTCCTTATCTCCCATTATTTCTCCTTATCTTCCATTATCTCACCATAACTCCCCATTACTTAGACTTATTTCTGGTTATCTCCCATTATTTCTCCTTATCTCCCATTATTTATAACTATCTCCGATTATCTCACCTTATCTCCCATTATCTAGGCTTATAACATATCATATATACATATCATATGTATAAATTTATAAAAACACGTAAATTGGATAAGTGGTTCTCAAGTGATAAGCGCACTAAAGGACAGACAGAGAGACGTTGCATTTTATATATATTATATTCTTTGCAACATGATATTGTTCCATATTTAATGGTTTAGGCAGTATATTGCAAGAGAACGCGCTAACGGTGGCCGTTTTTTTTTTTTTTTTTTTTTTTTTTTTTTTTTTCCGACTTGATTCACTATTATCGTCACTACTTATTCTTTATGTTACCTAACGCAATAAAAATATATCCTATAACCTGGCCAGAGAACATATGTATGTTTTAAAAAAAAAGTACGTAATGCACTAACGGACAGACAGACAGACAAAGAGACGTTGCTTTTTTTTATATATATTATAGATAGATAACCTGGCCAGAGAACATATGAATGTTTTAAAAAAAAAAGCACGTAAATCGGAGAAGTGGTTCTCCAGTGATAAAGCGCACTAACGGACAGACAGACAGACAGAGAGACGCTGCATTTTATATATATTATAGATATAGATTATTATTATTATATAACCTGGCCAAAGAATATGTGTATGAATTTAAAAAAAACACGTAAATTGGATAAGTGGTTCTCGTGATAAACGCACTAATGGGCAGACAGACAAACAGAGAGACATTGCATTTTATATATATTATAGATTATAGATATTCTCTGCTACATAATATTATTCCATATTTAATGGTTTAGGCTGTATATTGCAAGGGAACGCGCTACCGGCAAACTTTTTTCCGACTTCATTCACTAATATTGTCACTGCTCATTCCTTATGCTACCTATCGTAATAAAATATAGCCTATAACCTGGCCAGAGAACATATGTATGTTTAAAAAAAAAAAGTACGTAAATCGGATAAGTGGTTCTCCAGTGATAAGCGCACTAACGGACAGACAGACAGAGAGACGTTGCATTTTATATATATTATAGATATATATATATATATATATATATATATATATATATATATATATATATATATATATATATATATATATATATGTATATATATAACTCTGAGAAATGATGACGAATGGGTCACAGATTCGAGAGATCGAATTCAGCTCTGCAAACAAATCCTACTGTCGCGTCCTCGTGGACTAAAATGTCCTCGTGACCACTGGAAGCAGGCGTGCAATGGATGTACGAATGCTCCTACGAATGCTCCAAACGAGAGAGGATGATTAGCAATTCTCCAGCGCTATATAATTAACTGAGATAACTCGGCTAGGAGAAGAGGACCCCAATAGAAAATTTCCTGGCCCTCCAGGAAAAAATGTACAATACAAAAAAACCAAATGCTAGCCTCGGAAACAGGAATGCACCAAACGGAAAACGACAAACGCGCAGAAAACGGATTATGAATTTGGAAACTTTAAATACACGAGGAAGTAGAGGAAAACTACCTGAGATTGTTCAGGAATTAAACAAATATTAGTTTAATATAATGGCTCTTATAAAAACAAAAAGGAAAGGAAATGGTAGTGAAACAGTCGGCAATTATATGCATCTATATAGGGGAGTGCCAAAACGCGCATAACGAGGGGTGTCCATTTTAATAGAGAAAAAACTGAATGAGAAAAACAGACTGAGTGGCAATAGATGAAAATATAATAAGAATAAATATGAATCTAATTCTACAACACAAACTTTTGATATTTGGAACCTATGCAATATCAAATGATGCCACCGTGGCAGATAAAGATCTATTTTTTGAAAAACTTAATCAAGAGATATCAAAAATCGGAAACAACACAGAGATAATAATTACAATAATAGAACCGTCTGGTATTAAGTCTATCATCTGCGAAAACCAATCTTCAAATATAGCTTCATGATAATCTCCTGTTTTCTTGGATACGAATGTTAAAAGATCACTTTCGCTTCCAATATGCGTAATAATTAACCTACGTCCCGGTTTAAAACCTTCATTGAATTCTTGGCGAGCATTTTTATATTCCCATGACTGTGTACCCTTCATTTACTCACGTCTCATCTAAGTAATATATCCTTTTTCCTTCAGAGAGAGCTTTTCTAACTTTCCTTAAATGATCTCTTCTGAAGTGTACAATTCCTCCACTTTCTATCAACTAAAATTTTCTTTTAAACCTTTTTCCATTAAAAATTCATACCTTTTAAAACACTCCATAGTTTTACTATACTCATTTTCGGTATTTCTGGGTGGCTTGTAGCAGCCTGCAGGATCATATCCAAAATTGAAATTCTTTTTTCCATAAAAAAGTCATGTACAATACGCCTTACTGCTAGTATTGTGTTGTCTGTAACACGAAGTTCATTTCTGCCTGGTCTCTTTTTGGAGCGTCTATACCCTCCTCCTTTTCTTCTCTGTAAATCTGTAAATTGTGGCTTTACAAACTCCGGTCATTAAGGAAAATTTTATCACACAATCATACACACTTAAATCACAATTTTGATCGTTTTTAACGTAGTCAAATGTATTTTTAACTATACGGTTTCCATTATGAGTTAGCTGCCCGAACTTTTGGCGTCTCGCTGGAGAAGACATCTTGTTAACAAGCTAACTGACTTGTCACTAACTGGCTTGACACTTGAGCATGCTACTCTAAATATGTATTTATAGTTGGGGCAACAGAAAGGTATGTAAATAAAATGATTTGATCGGCAATAAAACTTCGATACAAAAGAGCATTGTTACCTGAAAAATACCTGGGAATAGATAGCACGCCTCTGTTATAGGACCGCCGGTCAGTCCACTGGCATTTTTATTACTATCAGTTTTAAATAAATAGAGTATAATGAAAAATATAGGTGAATTAACCTGAACTAACCAGATGTAATCTTAAATTATTCTGAGAAAACTATACGTGTGCCAACTTTTTCTAAGTATTTACTTTTCCGTTTCAAGCTTAACTATCGGGCGACAAAAATAAGAACAGTCGATGCACGAGGATGAATTGACAAGTTTTGTAAAAAACAAGGTAAATTTCTTTGTCAACATAGTTTCCATTGAGTTCAATACATTTGGACCAGCAGATTCCAATTTACAAGACTTATCAATTCCCACTCGTAAAAGGGTGGTAATCTTTTCTAGCAGTCTGTTGTTAAGATCCTGCTCTCTAGTATCGCGCTTTATAACAAACGTTACACCACAGCTTACGAAATTCACTCTATATTTAATTTTATTTGTATATTTATCAAATATTTTTCAATGTCTGCTTTGTTAGTATTTAATCCTTGACACATTTTTCCTAAATTCTCATGCGTCACCAAATGTGGGCGTGTAATCACAATTAAACACATAATTTTTACGGCCGCTTTCGAAAAATAAACTAATATTCGCCGAAAACAATTTCCCTATTAACTTTTGAGATTGTTTATTTTTGCTCGGCCGGCAGTATAGTTTATTTTTCACTGATAGAGAGTTTTTCAATAGCTATAAACGATAACGTTAGGAATTAAAGATTCATAATAGAACCCTCGGCAGTTTACTATCTGTAAAAACTGTAATGCAACAAAAGAGTAAGAGCAAAAAGCTAACAACATAAGCCTCTTTGAAGGAGGTCCGGACGAAAACAGAATTTCTTTTTTAACTTTAATTAACTGCTTCCGAAAAAGTTGTGCTGCGCGGTTGTTGCTAGCGTCCGAGGAAACCTGATACTTCTAGTAATGAGTTGTAACTTCAAGATTACCGCGATGTCGGAACCTAGTAAGGAGTATAATCGAAGAGCTGCGATTGTCAAAGGCCCTATTGAGATGCAAATAATAATAATTATTTGGATACTTGAGATTAACATACAGAAGATTATAAGATCAAATAGAATCCCAGACGAATGAAGAACAGCGATTGCTACACTGATGCACAAGAAGGGAGAAAAAGAAGATGCAAATAACTGTGGAAGCATAAATCTACTAAACTGTACACTGAAATTCAAAACAAAGATTATTACAACAAAAATATACGCGAGAATACAACTGGAAGAGGAACAGCCAGGATTTAGAAGTGGCCGCTGATGCACCGATGCCGTAGTCATTGTGAGATAGGTAAAAGAAAAATCCATAGAATACATCATTCCAGCGTACTCGTGCCCCATAGACTTAAAAAGGCTTTCGACAATGTCCAATTAGAAGACGTTATTCATCTATTATATAATAGAAACAGACTTAATTAATACTATCGAAAATATATATATATATATATATATATATATATATATATATATATATATATATATATATATATATAACTAGCCGTGCCCGCGGCTCCGCTCGCGTGGACTTGATTCACTTTTATCGTCACTGCTTATTCGTTATGTTTATATTATTATATAGCTCAAGGGGCCTTAGAGGCCCATGGCTTGGTTGCATACTTGTCTCCACTTCTTTTTGTCTCCTGGTAGCTTTTCCCAGTGCGGGATTCCCATCAACTCCGGATCTTGCTTTACTGCCTGAATCCATGTAGATCGAGGTCTACCCTTGCCTCTTCTTCCAACCACTCCTCTTATTAGGGCTTGCTTTGCCTGTCTTTCTTCCTTCATCCTTGCCACGTGCCCCAACCATCCTAATCGCTGGCTTATTATGATTTGGCTTATAAGGGGTTTCGTATATAGGCATTTTAATTCGTAGTTTGTTCTTCTTCTCCACAGTCCCTCTTCTTTCCTTCCTCCGTAGATTCTTCTCAAAGCTTTCCTTTCCCACACCTCCAACGTCTCCTTTTCTCTTGCATTCAGTTTCCACATTTCGCATCTATATGTCACCGTTTGTCTGACAACTGTCGTATATATTCTTTCTTTTGCTTTTCTTGATACATTCTTTGATTTCAATAATAGATTTATTGTCCCCAAACATCTCTGCCCTTTCGCTATTCTTTCTTGTATCTCCGTCCTTTCTTGTCCACCCTCTGTTATTGTTACTCCCGGATAATTAAATTTGTCTACTTTTTCAAACATATAACTTTTTCTTAAGTTGTTTATTATATCTAAACTTTTGTTGTTTTTATTATCCTTTTTCTTCGTAATTTCCATGTATTTTGTTGTTTCCTCATTTATCTTTAGTCCTCTCATCCTTCCCCTTTCTTCTATCCTACTTATGGCTTTTTTGAGGTTCACTTTTGCTCTTGCAATCACTGGTACATCATCCGCATAGGCCAAGCATCGGCAGGTTTGTTGGTATATCGTTCCATTTGTTTTTATTTCTGACTCCCGGAGTATCTTCTCTAGTACCAAATTAAATAGACATGTGGACACTGGTTCCCCCTGTCTTAATCCTTTCTTCACCTTAAACTTGTCTGATACTTTGCCCTCAACCAACACTCTATTTTCTGTGTCATTCAGGGTCATTCTCACCATGCGAATCAATTTACTTGGAATTTTTAGTTCTTCCATTATCTTGTAGAGTCCTTCTCTATTTACAGAGTCATATGCTTCTCTGAAATCCACAAAGACCAAGTGTAGTGCCAAATTTTGTTCTAAGCTATTATTTTGGATTTGCTTAATCGAAAATATCTGGTCTGTAACCGATCTATTTTTCCTGAATCCACACTGGTACTCTCCCAGAATAGACTCGGCTTTCTCTGCTAGTCTGTTTTTGATAGTCAACACTACTATCTTGTACACGACATCCAGTAAGGCTATTGATCTATAATTAGCACATATAGTTTTTTCTCCTTTTTTGTATATTGGACAAATGAGCGACTCTCTCCAGCTCACTTGCATCTTTTCTGTTTTCCATATTTCTTGCACCAACCTACTCCTCCAGCTTTTATCAGTTCTACAATTTCCACCCGGTGCCTTATTTTTTTTGGGTTCTGAGTATTTCTTTTATTTCTTCTTTGTAGGGTTCATTTGTCGCCTCCTGCCCTTCAGTTTATTTTGCTTCCTATTTCTCATTCAACTCATTTTCATCTCCATTTAGTGTTTTTCTTTAAAGTATTCCCCCCATCTATTCAGTCTTTCTGCGAAGCTTACTGCTAAACTTCCATCTTTTTTTCCTACATATTAGCATTTTGTCTCTGTTTATTCCCTTTGTATTTTATGAAAAAAAAAACACGTAAATCGGATAAGTGGTTCTTGAGTGCTAAGCGCAGTAATGGATAGACAGACAGACAGAGAGACGTTACGTTTTATATCTATTATAGATTTTTTTGACATATATTAAATTTAAAAAAAATCACGTAAATAGGATGAGTGGTTCTCGAATGATAAGCACACTAACGGACAGACAGACAGAGATGTTGCGTTTTATATATATAGATTATTATTATTATTATTATATAACCTGGTCAGAGAACATATGTATGAATTTAAAAAATCACGTAAATCGGATAAGTGGTTCTCGAGGGATAAGCGCACTAACGGACAGACAGACAGACAGAGAGACATTGCATTTTACATATGTTATAGATATAGATTATTATTATTACTATATAACATGGCCAAAGAATATATGTATGAATTTAAAAAAAGACACGTAAATCGGATAAGTGGTTCTCGCCTGATAAACGCACTAATGGACAGACAGACAGACAGAGAGACATTGGATTTTATATATAATATAGATTATAGATTATAGATATTCTCTGCTACATAATATTGTTCCAAATTTAATGGTTTAGACTGTGTACTGCAAGGGAACGCGCTAGCGGCAAACTTTTTTTTCCGACTTAATTCACTTTTATCGTCACTGCTCATTCCCTATGCTATCTATCGTAATAAAATATAGCCTATAACCTGGCCAGAGAACATATGTATGTTTTTAAAAAAAAAAGTACGTAAATCGGATAAATGGTTCTCCAGTGATAGACGCACTAACGGACAGACAGAGAGACGTTGCATTTTATATATATTATAGAAGACAATAACGTAGTCGAAAGATTAGCAGAAGGAATGACAAAACCAATCAACTATGAATATGGAATCAGGCAGGGAGAGTCTTTACGTCCTCTTCTGTTCAATATTGCCATGAATGAAATTATAAAAATGTCAAAAGAAAGAAGGGCTATAGAATGGGTAAGAGAGAACTTAGAATTATATGTTAAGCAGATGGCGCGATAATAATGGCTGAAACTGAGAACGATCTGCAAAGGCTGCAATACGAATTCTATGTTAGCCGCAAAACAGTATGTCAATCTTAACTGAAAAAATCAAGACAATAGTAATAGCAAAAGAGCCGATCAGGTACAAGTTGGTGGTGGAAGATAAACCAGTAGAACGGAAAAATTGAGGAAGTAAAACATCAAGTCGACAAGACTAACAGGAGTGCGGGATGCCTCAATGGTAACATATGTAGAAATAAATTCCTCTCCGTTAAGATCAAAACAAGAATATGCAAGAGCGTGATACGACCAGTGATGACTTATACATCTGAAACAAAACCCGATACAAGTATAACACAGAGGATGCTGGAATCAACTGAAATGAGAATATTTAGGAGATGTACAAACACTGAGGGACAGAGAAAAAAGTGAAAACATAAAACGCACATGTAATATAGAAAACATCAACAAGTAGATAACAGGAAGAAAAATGGAATGGGATCAACACATAGGAAGAATGGTAAACAACAGGATAGTACGGATAGCAAGAGACAAATCACCGAATGGACGTCCAAGAAAAAGATGGAGCGACGATCTATAGATCAGGAACAAAGAAAACGGGCAATAGTGCCTAGCTATAAGTCGGACGAAGAAGAAGAGATCAACAGTTTATGACATTGTTTGTGGCAAAATATACGGCTTCAAACGAAGGTTCCATTATACCGCTAATAAAGAACGCACTGTGATGATCCTCACAAATATCGGAAGGGCTCAATCGCTGATTTCGGGGGACCCAGGGCAATCGTTGTGAAAATTGGCCTCGATTATTAGTGTAAACGAGACAACATTGCGTCATATTATCGAGGATACAGAAAATATAGCTATCGCTACAGAAATACAAACGGGTGGAACAAAACGAAGCCAGGTGGCTACCTCCGGCATGTGGTTCGTCGCGTGTCTCAAAGATGACGCGCATATTTTTCCCTAATATATTATATAAAGAAGAGGAGAAGAAACGAAGTAATACATACAGAAAATATAATTCTCACGACTGTAACTATATATATCATCATCATCATATATCAGCCCTTAGCGTCCACTGCTAGACATAAGCCTCCCTTAATCTTTTCCAGGTAAACCGGTCTTGGGCTTTTTAGATCCAGTTTCCCGCTACTCGTCTTAGATTATCCATCCATCTGATGGGGGTTCTTCCTCTATTCCTACACGCTTCTTGTCTAGGTCGCCATTTCAACACCTTCCTAGTCCATCTGTTATCTTGCGTTCTGGCTAGATGTCCGACCCACTTCCATTTCAAAAATAGAACTTTCTCAAGGCATCAAAATTCCTGGTTAAAGGACGTCCAAAGATGGTTCAATTGCTCATCAATAGATATTTTTAGAGCTACAGATTCCAGGATTATGTTAGCCATTTGAGTCGCCAACCTTCGTCAGGAGACGCCAAATTAAGAAGAAGAATGTAACTATCGCTGCAGAAAGACAAACAAGTGGAACGAAACCTCACCGCAAAACAAAAGCTAAGTTTCCGACTATTTCGTTATTAATCCACCCGCGCGTATAACAAAAATGAGCGACCCCGAGATAACGTGAGACCACCACTCTCTAGTAGAGGACAATTTGGTACGTACTCATCCAAAGTTAAGCTAATCCACTGTCTAGTAGAACCATATAAAGCGCTACCAAGCGGTAATTCATAGCAACTTGTTGAACGATTCCTTCATTGGTGTGCCTTAAACGGCTCCTGAGCCTTCAAAATTAGGCTTACAATAACCAGAGATACACATTTTATCTTACTGATTCTTTGCGATTCTGTGATAAGTCATTTGGGTTTTGTTCTCTTCTCTGTCGATTCTCGCTCAACTGATAAATCATGATACAACGAAACGCGTCCCAAGATAGATTGACAGATAAGAGAACAGTATATGACATGATATGAAATTTGTTCAATTTTAGGAGTCGAGCTATGCTTACATCAGCCTGAAGTGCAAACTGTCTTACATTACGTATACTTTTAAAGAAGACTGCGTTAATAAATATTACAAGGCTTATTGCTGCTTGTTGACAGCCTAGTTTTTTCCACGTAGTTTTATAATACATCTCGATCATTTCAATTTTAAAAATGAGTGCTCGTTTTTTATTTTAAAGTTTTTCATCCATCCATTTATTAAACTTTATTCGAAAAACTCCCCAAAGAGAGAGAAAGTTCGTTTTTCCTAAAGTGCTTAGGCTATTCTGCTTATAAACATTTTCTTAAAGGGATTTCCATAGAGGAAAATGTTTGCCAAAGAAAATGGTTTAGGTGTAATGTTTACGAGTTTTATTATATAATTTTAAGCTGCAAATTTGTGGAAAGAGAGAAACAATAAGCTGTGAAAATTGAATATTTAGGGATTTTAAGTAAAATAAATTTCAAACTTTACAGTGACAATAAAATTACTACGTTCATTGAAAAGTTTTACGGAGATGATATTTTGGGATAGATGCAGATCATTATTATTTTCATCGCTGAGGGAAGCATTGTGTTCATAAAAAAAATCACCTTTTGATATCGTTGTCTTTCCCTATGTTCCACAGTCTGCCGAACACGAGAAACATACTAACATGGGATGAAAAGCCCCGATAGTTTCCGAGAGATGGCTGTTGGCTAAACTCTTTGCTTCACATTCTACTGTCGATTTCTAAGGAAAAACACCACCTACTATTCCCATAGTGCAGTCAAGGATGCCCGATATTTTCTTCAGAGAGCGTATCATTAAACATATTTTAACGAAGCTAGACACCAAAAAAGCTTCTGGCCCTGGCGGATTACCTGCCATAGTTCTCAAAACCTGTGTGAGGGAACTAACATCAGTTTTCTGTAGACTTTTCAACCTATCCTACAGAAAGGGAATATTGCCTTCCTGCTGGAAATGTGCCACAGTTCAGCCGATACCTGAAAAAGGCAAGAAGACCTTGCCAAATAACTACGGACCAGTCGTACTGCTTTCAATAATATCGAAAGTCATGGAAAAGGCTATCAATCAGCATTTTCTAAAATATCTTGAAGGAGTCAACATTATTAGTGATCACCAATATGGCTTTCGTAAACATGGAACAACAAACAACAGGAGATCTTCTGACTTATGTAACACATGTTTGGAACAACGCAACTGAACACTTTGGAGAATCTCGAGCGGTTGCTCTTGACATATCCAAGGCATTCGACCGTGTTTGGCACGATGGACTGTTGGCTAAGATACGCTCTTATGGTATGTCTGAAAAGTTCTGTTTGTGGCTCTCATGTTTCCTCAGAGAGCGTTCTTTACAAGTTGCAGTCGACGGATTTCTTTCTAACACCTTCACTATCAACGCCGATATGCCCCAAGGCTCCATACTGTCTCCTACTATCTTTCTCATTTACATTAACGATCTGCTGGGAAAGACGGGAAACCCAATCTACAGCTTTGCAGATGACAGGCTACTCAGACGAGTATCCGCAGACAGCGGGAAGTCGTTCAACTTAACAAAGACCTCGAAGAAATCCTACCTTGCGGTGACAGTAACCAAGTGAAATTTAACGCTACAAAATCCCAGGCGGCAGTTTTTTGTGTAACCTGCCGTTTTGAAGATGTGTCATGGTCAGCTGCGATTTGACGCCGGTAGACTTTTTTTATAGGGAACTGTTAAGGATTGTTGTTACTCTAATAATCCACAAACAATCCACGCACTTAAGGGAAATGTCCATCGAGCTATTCGCGAAATAGAGCTACTACAAACCATCGAACATGTGCTGAAAAATTCGGTTGACACGATGGGCTATTGTCAAGACGGCCGTGGCATTCACTTGAATGAAATTATATTTCATAATTAATCGAGAGGTTTACTCTTTTCAATGAAGAAAAAATATTTAACGTTTCTTTTTTGATATAGCAATCTTTATATGTTTGTTTGTAAGTCCGAGTCTAAGCAACAACTGACCAATAAGCATTGTCAACGCCAAATAATACGAATTACTACCATATCCATCGTACTCTCCAAGTTTGGTCCCCTCCGACTTATTTTTATTCCCCAATCTCAATCCAGCCATCTGAAGATGGAAATGCTGTGAAAGAATATTTTACAGACATCGACACTGACTACATTTCCGAGGGAATAAACATTAAATGAATAAAATATAATTAAGAAAATTCGTGGAGTCACTCTATTTATACACAAAAGAATAACAGATAATGTTGTTGAATTCAAAGCCATATCGGAAAGAGTAATTTCAGTAGGTATATCTTTACACAATTAGACTACTAGTGGCCCCAAAAAAAAAAAACAAATGAACCTTGTGAACAGCAATGGTTAACTACAAAAAAGCGTTTGATTCGATAGAGATACGGGCAGTCCGTAACGCCTTAAGTAATAGCAGAATCGAAGAAAGATACACATCTCTTCTTGAACACATATATAAAAATGCCACATCACAAATAATGCTCGAAGAAAAAACAAATAAAATCAAGATTAAAAGAGGAATTAGACAAGGCGACTCAATATCCCTAAAGCTGTTCTTGTTGACTTTGAAGACATGTTCAAATTGCTGAAGTGGGAAAATAAAGAAATACTAATAGACGGTGAACGATTAAATTACTTAAGGTTCGTAGATGATGTCACTCTGATCGCCAACACAAAAGAAAAATAACAAGAAATGCTGATAGAATTAAATAACATTCTCGAGAAATAGTTCAAAAAATAAACTTCACCAAAGCCCAATATTTGAACAACAAAATTGCAGATACCAGCCAGGATCTGTTAACAGAAGATGAAAGAATAGGAAAGGTACAAACATTCATATATTTAGGACAAAAAATCGAAATATCAAAAAAAATTGAAAGGCTGACTTGATGGAAATGCTGTGAAAGAATATTTTGCAGACATCGACACTGACTACATTTCCGAGGGAATAAACATTAAATGAATAAAATATAATTAAGAAAATTCGTGGAGTCACTCTATTTATATACAAAAGAATAACAGATAATGTTGTTGAATTCAAAGCCATATCGGAAAGAGTAATTTCAGTAGATATATCTTTACACAATTAGACTACTAGTGGAAAAAAACAAATGAACCTTGTGAACAGCAATGGTTAACTACAAAAAAGCGTTTGATTCGATAGAGATATGGGCAGTCCGTAACGCCTTAAGTAATAGCAGAATCGAAGAAAGATACACATCTTTTCTTGAACACATATATAAAAATGCCACATCACAAATAATGCTCGAAGAAAAAACAAATAAAATCAAGATTAAAAGAGGAATTAGACAAGGCGACTCAATATCCCTAAAGCTGTAAAGCTGTTCTTGTTGACTTTGAAGACATGTTCAAATTGCTGAAGTGGGAAAATAAAGGAATACTAATAGACGGTGAACGATTAAATTACTTAAGGTTCGTAGATGATGTCACTCTGATCGCCCAACACAAAAGGAAAATAATAAGAAATGCTGATAGAATTAAATAACATTCTCGAGAAATAGTTCAAATAATAAACTTCACCAAAGCCAAATATTTGAACAACATGATTGCAGATACCAGCCAGGACCTGTTAATAGAAGGTGAAAGGATAGGAAAGGTACAAACATTCATATACGTAAGAAAATAAATCGAAATATCAAAAAAAATTGAAAGGCTGACTTGGATAGAAGAGTCTCGTTAGCTTGTTCTGCATTTGGAAGATTACAATCTACATTTAAATTGGACATCCCAAATACCATAAAAGCCAGAGTATTCGATCAATATGTACTGCCGGTATTAACATGTGGCACTGAGACGTGAGCTTTAAATAAAAGTATAATATATAAACACCAGGTAACCAAAAGAGTAATGGAAATTCCTCTCCATTGCTAAATATTAGACTCCAAGATCGTATTCCTAACATCCAGATATGAAGAAGATCAAAAGTGACAGATGTAATACAACGAATATGTCTATTAAGGTGGAATTGTGCTGGGCATATCACAAGGATGAATGATAACAGATGGACACGCCGCACAGTGGAACCGAGGCGGCGAAAAGTCGATTTTATAAAAGTATGTGGAGAAGGATAATAAACACAAAAATTTGAAGAGAAATGTCTAAATTCAAAGAATCAAGTGTAATTTATTATGTTTACCTATCTGAATAGAGTATATTCCTTATATAGATCACTCAAATAAATTACCTCTGATAACACATTACATTCTTACGTTTTTATTTCATATGCTGCCCACAATTTTTTAAGAACACTGCTATATACATTTTTTATTTCAAAGTTTGATATAATAGCTGCATTAACACGTATTGGTTTCTTTTCTGATGCGAATATTTACGTGCTAAATTAAATAATTCCTCAGAACCAAAAATCTTCATAAAATTGTATCTTTATTTAGGCGTAACTATTTATCTACACTTTCCTACAATCTAAAATTAATTTTTATTAGAAGATTACATTGTTATTTACCATATCCAAATGGTTTTAAGTGCGATCAAGTGCGATTACGAGAGTACAATTAAATCATATATCCACGAACGTACAATTTGACTAGGTGAAAAAAGGGATATATAATCTCATTTTCGCCACACTGCGAAAGGTTAAAGTTCTGTCAGTAGACGGAAAATTGCCTGTTTTATACAATTTCCTTTTAGGAGAGACAGTTAAATATTCTAAATGCTAAATATAACTTGAAATACAGAGAAATTAAATTAAAAATATAAGGATAGATATAGTGCACTAGTTTTTTTTATGAACTCTAGCTGTGTAGCGTATATATTAAGCCCTGAGAAAGAGTCATTCATATGCGGAAGGCATGTATATAAATGTCTTAATTCACAATCAATATACGAGAGTTGTCTGAAAATAATGGTTTTGACGAATAACACCATCTTTATGTTGAAACTCAAAACTTTTCAGACTACTCTCGTAACATATTTGAATTATCGCCGAACTATATAATGTCTTTACGAACATATGTCGTCTAAGCATGAAACAAATGATTATTATGCAATCTTTCGATTGTTCTTTCCATCTAAGGAATTGCGTATCTGTTTTGTTATTATGGTAATCGTTTCAGTGACCGACTCACAAATATTATGCGTTTGGTTATAACGAACAGTTACCATTTCGAGCGCGTTGAAGCTTTTGGGTTAAAACAATTTGACGTTGATAGTCCTCTTACATTTGCAACTTTGCAGCATTATTAAATAATTAAAAATCACCCTGTATAATAAGGTAAGTAAAATATATTATTATAACTTTTATATATATTGTTATGTATATGATCACGAATAACATTCGAATAGTTTTATTTTATTTATTAAAAAGATAATGACAAATGAAATAGATCATTACTTTTTAATAAATAGCGACAGTGAAAACTTTTGAAGGTTACTCAGTATTATGACGTTGGCATCATATGTCAAGATCCATCTATATCCAACGCCATATTAAATCCGCCATTTTGAATTTTTGAAATCTGACAGCGTATTTGAATTCAGCGACCCTAAAAACCTATAATAACATGCATGATGTGAAGATCCGTCTGTTCCCCGAATTGCGTGACTGAAAAGGTTAAATATATGTGAATTTTACACAAATATATTATTCTTAATTATTATAATGCCACACAAATAGTTTATGTGATCATTCATTGCATATTTAAGAAGTAATATAATTTTTGCCGCGAATCGGGCAAATGGCTCCACTGTGCGCCGTATGGTTGAATGGAGGCCTAGAGAACATAAAATATGCAGAGGTAGACCACAGAGAAAATAAACGGACGACATAAAATTATTAGGACTCGATTGGATGCAAAAGGCAAACAACAGAGCTCAGTGGAGACAACGTGGGGAGGCATACATCCGACTATGGATAGAATAAGCTAATGATGATAAAACATTGAAACAAAAGTAACACATTTTAAAAAAATATATATCATGTTTTGTCCTTTTGCACCATATTTATCGAACGACCTTCATGTATAAAAGTAATGGGGTATAAAGAAAAGGCCGAAACTAGCTCATAATATACCCTCTAAAAACTTTTTTTTTTCATAAAAAAATGATTAATGATTATGATTTCTTTACACAGTGATTACCGTACATAATTCTAATTTTTTTCTACAAAATTAGGCGATTTAGTAGTTGGATAAAACCTCTCTCTCTCTTCGTGTTTACTCATAATAACCGAATATCAAAGCACATAAAAGGCAACGATAAATTTTGTCATTGTATATTTTTTGATGCTCACAGCTAGAATAAATTACCTGTCAAAAGATAATATATTTTTAACGTAAAACCAGGAATAAAATAAAAAGTTTTCTACCGGTAATAAAACTAATAATATGTATATAGAGAAGACGAGAAAAAAACAAAGTCAGAAGTTGGATTTAAAGAAAAGAAATATTAAAAAATTAAGGGCATTAATAGTTCTTTCTGTGAATGAGGAGATTTCATAGGGTAAAATCAGTAAAAATTAACAAAAAATTAGGGGAATATCGGTGTTCCTGATTGTCTAGGAGTACCATTTTCAAAATCAAAATAACAACTTATTTTAAAACTGCATTCGTTTTATTGCAGCCATGCTGCAGTTGAAAATATCGAACTGGTTCGGCATCCGGTTACCAAGTGTGCAAGTATGAAATGCGGATTTCAGACAACAGATGGTACACCAATACAGTTTGTGCTATAAAGATTTGACACTGCGCCATTTTGTTGTGTCATCAACATGTGTCTGACGCGCACGAGTGATAAATTGGAAAAGTGTGTGCATAGTGTTGTATTGTTGTATTCAATATGTCGAAATTTATACCGAACAAAGAGCATTCGCGGACAGCATTAATTTTTTGTTTGCATTTGAAGAAAACTGCTGTTGAATCATACCGATTACTTCGAGAAGCTTATGGTCAACATGCTCCATCGATCGATTGATACGTGTGAACGATGATTTCGTCGTTTCAAAAGTGGTGACTTCGATGTTGCAGACAAGGAACGTGGAAAACCTCCAAAAAAATACAAAGATGTGGAATTACAAGCATTGTTGGGCGAAGATGATTCGCAAACACAAAAACAACTCGCCGAGCAATTGCGCATTAGTCAACAAGCTGTTTCCAATCGGCTACGAGAGATGGGAAAGATTCAGAAGACCGGTAGATGGGTACCACATGAGTTGAACGATAGGCAAATGGAAAAAGCGCAAAAACACGTGTGACATTTTGCTCGCTCGGCACAAAAGGAAGTCGTTTTTGCAACGTATAGTTACAGGGGATGAAAAGTGGATTTATTTTGAGATTCCCAAGCGCAAAAAATCATGGGTAGACCTAGGCGCACCATCCACATCGACCGCAAGACCGAATCGCTTTGGCAAAAAGACGATGCTCTGTGTTTAGTGAGACCAGAGGGGCCTGGTCTATTATGAGCTATTAAAACCTGGGGAAACGGTTAATACTAAACGTTACCAACAACAATTGACCGATTTGAATCGTTTGCTGCTTGAAAAAAGGCCAGAATACCGAAAGAGGCAACACAAAGTCATTTTTCTTCATGACAATGCTCCATCACATACGGCAAAACCAGTTCGCGACACGTTGGAAGCACTCAGCTGGGAAGTTCTACCCCATGTGGCTTACTCACCAGACTTAGCTCCTTCCGATTACCGCTTGTTTGAATCCATGGATCACACACTTGCTGAGCAGCGCTTCGTACGAAGATGTGAAAAAATGGCTCGATGAATGGTTTGCAGCAAAAGAGGAAGATTTTTACTGGCGTGGTATTCACAAATTGCCCGAAAGATGGGAAAAATGTATAAGAAGCAATGGAGCTTACTTTGAATAAAGCACTTTTTATCATTCTTCCGATTTTAACATGTTTTTTTAGAAAAAAAATCCGCATTTCATACTGTACACCTGGTATATACCTTGCAAATTTGAAAGAGAGGGGAAAATTTTAGGACATTAGAAAAAAAATCCGCATTTCATACTGTACACCTGGTATATACCTTGCAAATTTGAAAGATAGGGGAAAATTTTAGGACATTAGTTCTTGCAGTTGATAGATTAAAAGTTAGTAAATTACGTGAGATAGGTCAAGGCACATGAAAAGACAAAAACGACTTTATTTTGTTTGGATCAATTGTTAAATATTATTTTATGTAAAAATATAATGTGATTTATTTCGCCATGCCTCTAGACTTTCTAGTCAAGAGACTTTCATAAGGATAATCTATTTCGGAATATACTCCATCAAATTTACAACTGGCGTACTTTAAAAAAGGTTTTTAAATTTTCTCAATACTTCGAATATGTGAGTGATAAAAAAAAGGTCACCAAACAACCACCGAGTATTCCAGCCGCGATCATATAAAACCCTAAAAAGCAATTTCAATGTGTCATATTCTATAAAGTCTGCAGCATTACGTACGATAAAACCCAATAGTTTAAAACTATCTGCCGTAACCTTTACAATATGGTTTCGGAAAGATAATGTAGTGTCCAGCACATCACCCAAGTCATACACAGACTGGCATCGCTTGAAAACCTAGCTGTTCATATTATAATAATATTGTATTGAACTAAGTGTTTTGGTGAAGGTGATAACATTGTATTTAGATATATTTAAAAGTAATATGTTATCGTTAGACCAATCATTCATACGATTAAAGATATTCTGTAGCCCCACTCAGTCATTCAAATCTTTGATTATAACTTTACGTGTTCCGCATAAAGTAGATATTTAACACCCGCCGTAACGGCAAGATCATTTATAAATATGTTACAAAGTAGAAGCCGTAAATGTGATCCGTGTGGCAACCCGATGTGGCAACAAAGCTAGTAGAGTTCGGTCCATGACATTGTACAAACGGCATACCGTTTACTAAATATGATCCGAAAAGAACTTACATGAAAAACCAATTAGGAACAGTTTGTTTAATGGAATCCTATGGTCCAGCCGATCGAAGTCTTTAGAGCAATCAGTGTAAATTACATCAGTTTGTTCACTCGCATCAAGCGATTTCGCGAGATCCTGCGTAAAACAAACACAAATTTAAAATCGTGGAATGACCGCTCTTGAAATCGTATTGCCGCATTGAAATCTGTGTACTAATTCAATTAGCTCAGTCGTCAGAGGCAAATTTTGACGAAAAGCTCTCATTAAATGTTAACAGGCTGCATATCAAACGGGTAGTTTTTTGGACATGGAATACGATAAAAAAAAGTTTGCTGTTCTAAAGTGAACGTTAAGCCTAAAAAATCGAAAATATGGTAAAATGAAAAATTCAGTTTTTCCCAAATATCTCAAAAAATAAAATAGATATCTAAAAACTAATAGCACTATATGAAAGAATGGGAAATTTTACAAAAAAATTATTTTTTTAATTTTACAGTAATTTAAAAAAATATATCTATAATATATATAAAATGCAACGTCTCTCTGTCTGTCTGTCTGTCTGTCTGTCCGTTAGTGCGCCTATCACTGAAGAACCCCTTATCCGATTTACGTACTTTTTTTTTTAAAACATACATATATTCTCTGGCCAGGTTATAGGCTATATTTTATTACGATAGGTAGCATAAGGAATGAGCAGTGACGTAAAATAGTGAATGATGTCGGAAATAAGTTTGCCGCTAGCGCGTGCCTTTGCAATACACAGCCTAAACCATTAAATATGGAACAATATTATGTAGCAAAGAATATCTGTAATATATAATCTATAATATATATAAAATGCAATGTCTCTCTGTCTGCCTGTCTGTCCATTAGTGTGTTTATCACGCGGGATCCACTTATCCGAGATATCTGTCTTTTTTTAAATTCATACATATATTCTTTGGCCAGGTTATATAATAATAATCTATATCTATAATATATATAAAATGCAATGTTTGTCTGTCTGTTTTGTCTGTCCGTTAATGCGCTTATCCCTCGAGAACCACTTATCCGATTTACGTGATTTTTTAAATTCATACATATGTTCTCTGACCAGGTTATAGGTATATATTTTATTACATCTATAATATATATAAAATGCAACGTATCTCTGTCTGTCTGTCTGTCCGTTAGTGCGCTTATCACTGGAGAACCACTTATCCGATTTTCGTACTTTTTTTTTTAAAAACATACATATGTTCTCCGGCCAGGTTATAGGCTATATTTTATTACGATAGGTAGCATAAGGAATGAGCAGTGACAATAATAGTAAATGAAGTCGGACAAAGTTTGCCGCTAACGCGTTCTCTTGCAATACACAGTCCAAACCATTAAATATGGAATAATATTATGTAGCAGAGAATATCTATAATATATATAAAATGCAATGTCTCTCTGTTCGTCTGTCTGTCTGTCAGTCCGTTAGTGTGCTTATCACTGGAGAACCACTTATCCGATTTACGTGCTTTTTTTTAAACATACGTATGTTCTCTGGCCAGGTTATAGGATATATTTTATTAGGTGACATAAGGAATAAGCAGTGACGATAATAGTGAATCAAGTCGTAGAAAAGTTTGCCGCTAGCGCGTTTCTCTTGCAATACACTCCCTAAAGCATTAAATATGGAACAATATCATGTAGCAAAGAATATAATATATATAAAATGCAACGTCTCTCTGTCTGTCTGTCTGTCCGTTAGTGCGCTTATCACTCGAGAACCACTTATCAGATTTACGTGTTTTTTTTAAATTTAAACATATGTTCTATATAATTCGATATAAGCCTAGATAATGAGAGATAAGGTGAGATAATGGGAGAAAAGTATAAATAATGGGTGATAAGGAGAAATAATAGGAGATAAGCAGAGATAAGTTTAGATAATGGGAGTTATGGTGAGATAATAGGAGATGAGAAATAATGGGAGATAAGTCGAGATAAGCCTCGATAATGGGAGATAAGGTGAGATAATGGGAGATAAGTATAAATAATGGGAGATAAGGAGAGATAATGGGAGATAAGTAGAGATAAGTCTAGATAATGGGAGTTATGGTGAGATAATGGGAGATAAGGAGAAATAATGGGAGATAAGGAGAAATAATGGGAAATAAGTCGAGATAAGCCCAGATAATGGGAAATAAGGTGAGATAATGGGAGGTAAAGAGAAATAATGGGAGATAAGGAGAAATAATGGGAGATGAGCAGAGGTAAGCCTAGATAATGGAAATTATGTAGAGATAATGGGAAATAAGGAGAAATATTGGGAGATAAGGAGAAATAATGGGAGATATTTTATTACGTTGGGTAACATAAGGAATAAGCAGTGACGATAATAGTGAATCAAGTCTACGCGAACGGAGCCGCGGGCCCGGCTAGTTTAAAATAAAATAGCTGGTTTAACCCCTTTAATTGTAGTGGAAATCATGCTTCCAATCTCATTTATAATTAAATTAACGTTTTTGTATACTACCAAATATTTTGAAATTGGCTATTTAGGTGTTTTTTCGGGATGCTGATTAAGAATCCAAATACAGATTTGAAAAATTCAAAATGGCGGATCTAATATGACGGCCAGAGAGTAAGTAAAGCTTAGATTTTTATCTTTCATTTCCAACCGTAAAATATTTTTTTATTTTAAGTTAATATGCAAAAAATACCTTTATCATGAACACTTTTTTAAGAGCAAAATTACAAAAAAAGATAAAGTTTTTTGAAGTTTTTTATGATTTTCTAATATCAAGTTTACATGTAACTGTAACTAAAAAAAAATTGTCCGACTTTTTTTGACTCTTTCGTATTGCTTTGAACGTAAAATTACTGGCGCTGCACTACAACAGATACATTTTTATATTTTAAAAACCAATTTTTAAATAGCACATAAAATGTGGGTATTTTTAATTATCCTTATATTCAAAATTTAAGGTATAATAAGGACATATGCACAAGGATTTTTTTTTTCAATACTACATTTTATTAAAGATTTGTAATTTACTGTATGCCCGTTAAAACCATGCAAACAGAAATTTCGTTTTAAGTTTTACAAATTATAAAGCAACAAAAATAAAAACTATTAGTATCATCGGAAAACTGATAGTCTTCTCTTCAAAAAGCTCTCGATCGATTAACCTTCGAACGGCGCGCGTAGACTTTTAATTTTTTTTTTATGGGTCTAGCACACGTGCTACAGGGAAGTCCCTAAAGCGCTACAGGAGTGACACGTGTGCGAAGAAAGCGTTTCACATTGTTCTTGAATAGCTGTAAATTGTACTCGGTGGGAAATACAGTCCTGGGCAAATTATTCCAAACGGATGATGTTCTCCATATAAAAGACTGCTTGAAAAGAGTTGTACGAGGAGTAACGAGCTGAACCTCATACGGATGTGAAGTATAAGCTCAACGTGTACTTCTAACATGCACCGCTCTGGGAGCAATTAAGCGGGCCACATCCTTCGGACACTTTCCATGAAAATACTTGTAGAATAGACTCAAGTCGCCAACCGTTCTTCGATGTTCCAGCGAATCAAGGCCACTGATCAGATCCGGGTCTCCAATCAGACGAACAGCTCATTTCAGAATAGAATCCAACAAATGCAGTGTATGTTTGGCAGTGAAGCTCCAAACATGGGAGCAGTATTCCATAGTTGGTCGAATTTAAGCTTTGTAAAAAATTAACAGTTGTTGTGGAGTGTAAAGCTGTCTGGTTCGAAATAATATTCCCAATGTTTTGGGAAGCTCTCCTTGCTATGCCTGCAACATGTTCATGCCAAGACATATTTTCTCCTAAATTAAAGCCCAACAAATTGAGTGACGATGTTAGAGGAATAGAGTGCCCCGACATGTTGGGTTCAGCAACGTAGACTTTTAAATTAACTTGTTTGGCGAGCTATACTTTTTGATTCACCTCTCCGAATTTTTATAAAATTCTCACGCTAACAAAAAAAATCTGAAAAAATTTTGTATACTATTTTTTTGTAAAATTTTCCGCCCTTTCACATGGTGCTATTAGTTTTTCGATATCTTTTTAGTGTTCCGTACGGAACTCTTACAAGATCACTTCGGTGTCTGTCTGTCCGTCTGTCTATCTGTCCGTCTGTCTGTCTGTCCGTCTGTCACACGCGATTTTCTCTCCGAAACTGTTTGTCATAGAAAGTTGAAATTTGGTAATAATATAGGAATGGATGGCCTCAGCAGAGCCATGTAGTTTTGAAAGTTAAATTTTGACTTAAGGGGTTAGTTTTGGGGGGGTGACATCGGAAGTGAAAAAAAAAATTTTTTACTAGGTAATCGAGTGTGGTGTGAAATGAAAGCTTGTGAAAACACGAGTAAAAAATATATATATAATGTAATACTTGCGCGCACTTTTCTTTGTATTATTTTTTTTAAAATCGCGAAAAATCGCTATCCACCCGCCTTATTTCGAAAAGTACTTATCAAAAAATTTTGAAAAAATTCTGTAATATTCTCCACGAGGTGTAGATTGAACGAAAGTTATTACGAGTGTATTACCTGTAATAATTTATCTGGTATAAAAAAAAAAACGGAAATTTCAAGGTCATCAATTTTCAGTAAAGATTGGAAATAAACTTTGTTGAAAACTCATTTGGGGTGTGTTTTGTGAAGTCATTGATCATTTTATACTTCCGTTACAACATTTTTTATTTTAAAAGCAATCAACGTACGGAACACTAATTGCGCAAGTTCAACTTGCACTTGACCAGTTATTTTTTATTTTTCGAGATATTACAGAAAAACTGAATTTTTGATTTTATTTTGGATTTCATGGGCTTAGCGTACATCAAACTTTAACAAACTTTTTTTATCATATTCTACGTCCAAAAAACAACCTGTTTGCCAAAATTCAGCCTGTTAACATTTAATTAGAGCTCAAAACCCCTGGCGACGGGGCTATGTAGATAATTGTGTAATATAATTTCGACGACTTTTGAAAAAATATTTATAATACTGATTGATCTATAGTTGATTACACAACTGTTGCCACCACACATTGTACGTGTTGTTTTCCATGTCTGGAAAAATAGATATGTCCAGTGATAAACTGAATGATATTGTAAGAGGATGAGCAAAAGCAAGGGCGCAGTCTTTTAATAGAAATGCAGCAATTTTATCGGGACCAACAGTAGCCGTAGATTTCAACTTTTTTAACATTGGAAAAACAAGCAGTTATTTTACCCATATTGCTCGGAATCTGTAATAGGAACTAATCAATCTCTACATTAATTTATTTCTGAAAAGGCGCTTATAAAGAACCTTGAAAGAGGATGCTAAACTATCAGCTATAGTTCTAGGATCGTTAAGAATATTTTAATTATAAGACAGTGTATGTAGAACAAATATAAAAGTGGGACGTCTACTGAGCAAGAAAGTAAAAATAAATGCTGGAATAAGACAAGGCGATTCACTTAGTCCTTTTATCTTCAACCTCGTCATGGACAGAATAGAGGAGAATCTTCCAAAAACTAGAGGATACAAAATGGGCAGCACCCACTTCCACACAATCTGCTACGCCGATGTTACAGTCCTTATCTCCGATTATCAGAACAACCTTCAGAAAATTTTTCATGCCTTCAATTTGGAAGCGAGAAAACTAAACATGATTATCAATAAAACCAATACAAAATGTATGGTAGCTCCAAAAGAATTATTAAGATGCAAGCTAGAGATCCAAGGAATTATTACTGAACAGGTTAATAATTTTAAATACCTGGGAACAATGATAACAAGCTACGAAGACTTAAACAGAGAAGTAAAATAACAGTCTATGAGGGCATCACTAATAGCAAGTTGTTTGGCGGATATGGTATGGAAAAATAAATACCGCACAGTGGAAAGTAAAATAAGAATATACAAGACAACAGTGAGACCGTTCCTCAGATATGCTGTAGAAACAAAACCTGACACATGTAAAACAGCACAAATGATGAGGACAACAGAAATGAAGGTGATTAGGGACATACATGGAAAAACTATCCACCGCAGAATCCGCAACAAGGATCTACAAGAATTAAGTAAGATCCAAGAAATATCCAAATGGACCAGAACTAGAAGAAAACAATGGAATAAACACGTAGATCGGATGGACAACAACAGACTGGTAAAAAGGGCCAAACTCAATAAACCCTTCAGTAGAAGAACTAGACCGTCGAAAGATGGAAGGAACGCTGGACGTCCACATCGGAACGAGCCTAATGGGAATAAAACAGGCAGTATGCCTACTTATATGATACACCATCTAAGAAAGAAGAAGAAGACAGTGTTTAGTATAGAATGAAAGTTTTTTCTTGTCATAGTACATAGTAATTTCTTAGGATCATTTTTAGTATTCCGTACAAAACACTTATAAGATAACTTCGGTGTCTGTCTGTCCTTCTGTCACACCCGATTTTCTACGAAACTATTTGACGTAGATAGTTGAAATTGGGCACTAATATAGGAACTAATGGCCCCATCACAGTCGTGCAGTTTTGAAAGTTAAGTTTTGACTTAAAGGGTTAGTTTTGGAGAGTGAAATCAAAAGTGAAAAAAAAATTTGCCAGGTCGTCGAGTGGGGTGTCAAATGAAAGCTTGTAAAAAGACGAGTTCATTAATATATATAATGTAATACTTGCGCACACTTTTCTTTGTATCATTTTTTAAAAAAATGCGCAAAATCACTATCCTTCTTATCTTGAAAAGTACTGATCAAAAAATTTTAAAAAAATTCTGAAATATTCTCCACAGGGTGTAGATTGTACGAAAATTATCTGGTATATAAAAAAAATCAAGGTCGTCAGTTTTCAACAAAGATTAGAAATAAATTTTGTTGAAAACTCATTTGTGGTGTGTTTTGTAAAGTCATTGATCATTTTGTACCTCCGTAACAAAAATTTTTATTTTAAAAGCACAGGAACACTAATTGCGCAAGTCCGACTAGCACTTGGCCGGTTATTTAATGTGGTTTTGAATATTTGAATAGTATACTTTCTAAGAAGCATTTACGTCATTTTTAATAAGGATATACATAATATAATGAAATGTATAGGAACCACATGATTTACATAATTAAAGTAATAAAGAACAAAAATCACAAATTCAATTCCACTACTAACTCAGATGAAACTTCCCGCCACTTTACAATATACGTATTTCCAGTACAAAATTTTTGCACCAACCATAACTCAAGATGGATATTTGAAATATCTGAATGCGAAATCCTTCCACCATCTCTTACATTTTTAGATCAATCCACATAACAGATAATGCTAAGGATTCAGAGGAGCTAGAAAAATCACCTCGAAATGATTACAAACAATACGTAATAAATAAGGCTATAAGACAACAACAAAATCCGAGTACAATTTACAGCGATTCAAGACCAACGTAAATCGCTTTTTTCCGTAGACGCGTCGTTCCTGTAACACTTTAGGGATTTCCTTGCAGCACGTGTGCTATGCTCCTAAAATAAATCATATGGAACTTGCAGCAAAGTAGACGTTGGACAAACTAATAAAAGAATATTAGCCAGATAAATCACATATATCCTTTTTAAACTCCAGACAGGTCACAAAACAGATTTTTACAACTGCAAACAATTAGCCAACATAGAAAACTAAAAGAAAAGCACAATCCTATGGAGTGGAAAACGATAGTTAAAAAAGAAATCTAACAAACGACGGTGAAAAAACAAATGATAGGAATGACAGCCACTGAATGGTCACGAGGGTCGAGTCCACTGGGATCAGTCAAAACCACAGCAACTTCCAGCGCAGATTAAAACATTTTTCATTTGATATAGTCTAGGTGATTTATTTAAATATTTCTGTTTCTCTTTTCTGAGCTTTTTCTTTACACCTATCAATTTCTATAATTTTTATAATTTGTCCTATTTATGTTTTCGGAATTCGAAATGTTTTTAATCAATCTCCATGCTTATGACTATTTCCTTCCATCTCGATACGAAACTACCTCAGTACATGTTCATTCCCAGCTACGAGCTATCATTATCTTTGTAAAATCTGTTGACTAACCTGTAGCTAGATATTTGTAGTATACTATATATCCTGTTTGCTTGTTCCAATTCACTATTCCATAACTCGTTATTAAATATAGATTGATTCATTTGAAATTCCAAAGTTGCACTCGGTTACAATATGATCTGGAAACACTATATCATCTAAAATGTTTTTAAAAATTAAGTCTTCAATTCTTCTGACCACAATCAAACTTTCAGAAAAGATATTTTGTTGTTTTCTAGATACTTTTCATAGACCACCCCTGTATATTTATGATAACCCTCGAAACTGTAACAAGTTGTTTCCTAGAAATCACAAAAAACCTACGAAAAGCAATAAAAAAGATAAAGAAGTGTAAACAATAACATGAAACTTTTGACAGAACATTTATTATTTGCTAAACACACCCTCAAGCTTTGAAGAAGTTTTGAAAAAGAGAAAAATAATTGTGACAGTTTCATTTGTCTAGTTTTATACCATAAATCAAGTTAACATAGTATTATTTTTTACTTTTCCTTGCTCATGGAGAGCAAAGAAAGCATACTTTGAGATGTTTGCTTTTTTTCACGTGTTAGGGTTCCTAGATCACGAAAACCATACTCACTCATTTTCGTCTGTCTGTTCGTTTATCGGCCTGCCAGTCTGCCAGTCTATTGGCATGATAACTCTCGAACAAAATGAGATATCAATTTTAACTTGGCACATAGATAAAATCTAACAAGGAAATGACGCCTATAGGTTTTAAATGATAACCGAAGTTTTTCCTGGTTTTTTGTTGAATAATGAACAAATTTGATGCATAAATACTTATACATATACATATAGGGGCGAAAGGGTTGGAGGAGGAGATTAGAGAGGGTTGCTTCCTAAATATCATGCTATTTATCCTTTTTTGGGTTAAAGAAGTCTAGGAATCCAAAAATTAGATTATCGTTTCATTGCTTTCAAGTTTAAACCAGGAAGGGGCTAAAGGGGAGGGGGGAGTTTAATATCGTATAATTTCCAAGACATCTTGAAATATATACAGGTTTTTTGGTTGATGTACAGGGTGAACATATTTGAAGCCCGGATTTATGGAAAATTGTTGGATTAATTTTCTTTTAAATGTAGAATGGTATAGTGCATGTCAAGGAGTATATTGACATATTTGACATTTGGTAGTAAGAACGACGTTGGACGAAGAGACGCCAAACAACTTTTTTTTCCATCAACATAGATTTTATAAAACGGCATTGGAAAGCCCTAATTTTTTTCAACATTTTTTTCAAAAACTGTTTTTAGCTAATTTGTCTCGCAAAAAAGTTATGCAAAAACCCCCTAAAATATTATTTTTTGGTCATCGCGGTTGCCACAGATCGTATGCCACGTTTGGCGGTTTTCAAACAATTGTTCTAATAGACGGCCGACCTAATAAGTGCCTTAAAAAACGCTGGCTCAAGGTAATACTAACTAAAATTGGGTAAATATTACCTAGTAAGTAACTAAAACTGATCTAACATATTTCCCGTTCATATTATTTTACTGTAATGGGCCCTCGCAAAATCTGTTTATTTACTCTATTGCAACAGTTTCGCGCACGCAAATAAACACATTTAAAACAAACTAGGAAAATCAGGCGGCCATAGCCTAGTGGTTAAGGCAGGGATGTCAAAGATACGGCCCGCGGGCCGCATCCGGCCCCCAGGACGTATCAATAAGGCCCGCGATCGCAATGAAGAATCATAATTTTTAACAACCGTATATTATATACTATATAATTAAATACATAAAATGTTATAATAATTCAGTACATTTTTTAGTGTTCCGTACGGAACACTTATAAGATCACTTCGGTGTCTGTCTGTCTGTTTGTCTGTCACACCCGATTTTTCTCCGAAACTATTTGACATAGAAAGGTGAAATTTGGTAATAATATAGGAATTGATGGCCTCATCAGAGCCATGTAGTTTTGAGAATTAAATTTTGACTTAAGGGGTTAGTTTTGGGGGGTGAAGTCGGAAGTGAAAAAAAAAATTTTTTTACTAGGTCATCGAGTGTGGTGTCAGATGAAAGCTTGTGAAAACACGAGTAAAAAATATATATATAATATTATACTTGCGCGCACTTTTCTTTGTATTATTTTTAAAAATTCGCGAAAAATCGCTGTCCCGGGCCTTATCTCGAAAAGTACTTATCAAAAAATTTCGAAAAAATTCTGGAATATTCTCCACGGGGTGTAGATTGAACGAAAATTATCACGAGTGCATTACCTTTAATAATTTATATGGTACATAGAAAAACAAAAATTTCAAGGTCATCAGATTTCAGTAAAGATTGGAAAACAAACTTTGTTGAAAACTCATTTAGGGTGTGTTTTGTGAAGTCACTGATCATTTTATACCACCGTAACACAAATTTTGATTTAAGGGGTTCGTTTTGAGGGGTGAAATCGGAAGTGAAAAAAATTTTTTTTTACTAGGTCATCGAGTGTAGTGTCAAATGAAAGCTTGTGAAAACACGAGTAAAAAAAATATATATATATATATATATATATATATATATATATATATATATATATATATATATATATATATATATATATATATATAATGTAATACTTGCGCACACTTTTCTTCGTATTACTTTTAAAAAATCGCTGTCCCCTACCTTATCTCGAAAAGTACTGATCAAAAAATTTTGTAAAAAATTCTGGAATATTCTCCACGGGGTATAGATTGAACAAAAATTATCACGAGTGCATTACCTTTAATAATTTATTTGGTATTTAAAAAAAAATAAAATTTCAAGGTCACCAGTTTTCAGTAAAGATTGGAAAAAAACTTTGTTGAAAACTCATTTGGGATGTGTTTTGTGAAGTCACTGATCATTTTATACCACCCTAACAAAAATTTTATTTTAAAAACAATCTACGTACGGAACACTAATTGTGCAAGTTCAACTTGCACTTGACCGGTTTTTTTATTTGAATCTGGCCCGCCTACACATTCTAAATTTAATATATGGCCCTCTGCAAAATTGAGTTTGACACCTCTGGGTTAAGGTATCTGCTTTCTACGCCAGCGACCCGAGTTCGTATCTCGGCTCGGGAAATAATAATAAAAAAGATAAATAAATAATAAAATAAAATAAAACAGAATTTACAACGTGACGGTCGCCTCTCTCGGAAAGGCAATGGTAAACTACCCGTAATATCATGCCTAGTAAAGCCCTCTCACTTTGGCCGTTCAGAACAGGCATTAAACTGTAGGTCCCCTTTATCTGGGGAAATACTTACAAAGGCATCAACTACAGGAAAAGGCGAGAGGGTCGCCTACGTCCATATCGGATATAGCACAAAAGAAGAAGGAATATCAATTCACCAATTTCTTATTATAAAAATTAATAGCATTTTCTATGCATAAATACAATATTTAAACTGTAACAATTAGTTCAGGGTAAAATATATTCTGATTAGTTCGTGGCAATTTGATACAATTTAGCAAAACACGACAACGTGCATATCGAATAAAATACATGTTTGAGGTAATTTGCCAAGCGAAATGTCAGGGTTCAAATAAAATTGGGCACTTAATATTGGGGAAAACTATACGTGAATTCAGGTATATACTGCTTATTAAATTGCAAAATAATTATTTTTTTTTTAATGGTAAGAACGTTTAATGTATTAAATTGACAACAATCTATTTTCAACGTCAGTTGACAACACACACGAAACAGATTGCCAACGTTTTGGTCGGAATAAGACTCCACAGTCTGTTTTAAAACGTGGCTAAAGGCCCAATTCCAATACTATAATAGAATATTGAGTAATTAATTTTTAGTGTTTCGTACGGAACATTGATAACATCGCTACGGTGTTTGTCATTCTGTCTGCCTGTCTATCACACCCGATTTTTTTCTCCGAAACTATTTGACATAGAAAGTTGATATTTGGCACTAATATAGGAACTGATGGCCTCATTGGAGCTGTGTAGTTTTGAAAGTTAAATTTTGACTTAAAGGGATAATTTTGGGGGGTGAAATCGGAAGTGAAAAAAAAATTTTTTTACTAGGTTTTTTATTTAAAAAAATGGCCAAAAATCGCTGCCCCCCATTCTATCTCAAAAAGTACTTATCAAAAAATTTTGAAAACATTCTAGAATATTTTCCACAGAGTGTAGATTCAATGAAAATTATCACGAGTGCATTACCCTTAATATTTTATCTGTAACAAAAATTTTTATTTTAAAAGCAATCAGTTATTTGTTTACAAATATTCTTCATAGGCATCGGCAGTGGTTTGTGATATTCTTTAGTTCCCATATTTTTTGTCATTTTTATTATGTGTTATTATTAGTCTATGACTATGGTTAAACTTTTAAACCAGTAGGCAAACCTTCCATAAAGGCTTGACGAATTATATTCCCACTTTCCCTTCTATTTCTGTGAATATTTCTTAACCTTCAATGAAATACTTCTGTTTTTTTTTCATTAGTAAAGCATACTCACTGCAGGAAAATGTCTAAATCACTAGAAGAACGAGACGTGCAAGAAAGTGACGATATACGTTCGTCTTGAATCGCTATAGGTTGTACTTGTTAGAAAACCTAATCCTCGGCAGTTCAGGTTAGCTTGATGATATCCGTATAAAAACAACGAGCTTAATATTAATATTGCCGGATCCTACCGGGATGGGTACCAGATTTTGCCGGATCCTACATAGCCGGGTATTCAGTTTTTCCAGATCCTAAAAAGTACTAACCGTTACATTGTAACAATTTTTTTTTATTGGTCGGCCAATTTTATTATAATCTACCAAATTATATAATATTACCGAATTATTCTGTGCCGAAAAGCTTCTAATAAAACTGAAAGTCCTAAACCCCAAATACAATTTTCCCTTCCTAACAACGTTTGGTTAGTTTATCTAAAAATCTTCGCTAGCGGCCTGACAGAAGACTGCTACAGGTATTGGGTATAACCAGTTACTGTCAGGATAGGAATCAACCCCTCATTGCGCTTAGTCTGCCTATCAGTAACCCTTCGCGGAGCTAATAACTAATCCAAAACTCCAATACAGAAAACTGCCCAAAATACAAGAAATATCGGCATGGACCAATACCCAGGCACCTCGTTAGATTCTGTAAGTTAACTTAGTCAAATACCTACGACCTAAAATTGCTAGCTCTATCTCAGGTTTAAGATTCGGTCTTTTATTTTCCCTGTTAATTTGATCTATATTTTTACATAAGCCGGAAGGCGCCATCGAAGTTCTATTTCTAAAGAAAACGGCCCTGTAGACGTGTTAGGTGGCCAGAGACAAAAAACTTGAAAAAAAAAATGAAAACGTTTATTGACTGATAGATAATTTTAAAAGAAAGAAAATTAAAATTTAGTACCAAACCTATTCTAAATGAAAGACAACTCAATATGGTACAATACAAAGTATATAATTTAAAAGCAAGAAAATTCAATGAAGTACAAAACAATGTATCCCTTACAAAATGAAAACAGATTAAATTATTGAATTGTGTAGTTGAATAATTGAAGTTGAATAATTGGCGACTCAACCACAAATTTTCGAACGATACTAAAATCCTAAAGTTCTAAAACTTAAAATTGTACTATTAACAAAGGTAACATCATTAAAACTAAATATAAAGGTAGTATATAAATGATCAAAACGGTGTTGAAAATTAAATTTGCATAGACTGTGAACCACTGGTACTTCTGACATAAGTTAAGGGTATAAAATTTCCTTTGTGGTTCGTAGCTTTACGAATACTAAAACAATAAATTTACTGTGTAACTTATCTGAGATTATTTCCTTCTGTCCTTAAATGGATGGTACAGGTGGAAATACTGATGAAAACACCAAAAACGTTGGCTGGGACAAGGCTACGTCCTGCTGAATAGGCGGTGCAAGGACTGATGACTCTAACCTGACTCCAGCACGTGGTGAGTGTCCCTGTAGAGACCGGAATGCTCGGTTGGCACATGGATTGCACGAAACCAAAGTTTTCTGGTAGTAAGTCCAGCATTACCTTCAGTCCATAAGGTAAGCAGAAGGAAGAACCAAAATGGACAAAACGTAAAATAACGAAAAAAAAAAAACCGGGAACAAAGAAATATCCTGATTTAGGACATTATATTCCAGCATTTGTGTGAAAATTCTCGAAGAAAATCTGATTCACTAAACCACACAAAAAATGAAATTCCATTAGATGATTACTCACCTCGAGTATTTACAAAGCTCTCCTGCATCTTCGGGAAGAAAATCTATCGCCTCTAAATAGCTGGCTCGCGGTATCCTATTTAAAATCTACCAATGACACCGTAACCTAACCTTTGGTCTTTCATCAATCGGCACTTTGCCCTTTTAAAAAACTTTATCGGAAATACTGAACACTTCACCGAAAGTCTAATAGCAGAGAGAGGAACAACTCACGTCATTTTCCTTTAAATACAATTGCCCCACTACGGAAGTTTATTTCCGCTTCCTGGAGACAAAACATGTGTACCTTTTAAAACTAATAACCAAAAATTACCAAATTTCGAACGCTAGCATGCAAGGTAAGCTAGATAACTCGAGAGTTTACTCTATTCCATGCAAACCCATTGGTATGAGTGCGATAATATGTACACCTTACTACACTGGCATCAGATTGGCTGAGGAAACGTCTGCAGCAATAAGCACTTCCAAAACACTCACGTTGACTTTTCTCTGCCTTTAGTATGTCAAGTTACCATTATTTATTCAAATAGAATATATCTGCAAAATTTTTATTTAAGAAAGAAGTTTTCCTAATTAATCCCACTGGAAAAATCACAAAGGAAATTATATAATAGTTTCTTACTTTTTAATGGTAATAATTTATACGGTATTTATCAAAAGAAGAAAGGTTAATTATCAATGTAAACAAACAACAAAGTCAGTGAAAATTAAATTGATTTACATTTAAAAAATCGTTTCAAAACGGACCAATCAGTTATTTATACGAGGATGGATTGAAAAGTTCGCGGCCTCCCAAAAAAATAATTATAATATTTTTATTATAGTACCCCCAATAAGTTCATACTTTCTTTGGTTGTCACAGTGCAAAATTTTGTTGCTGTAGAAGTTGTGGTTTTTAGATTAGAACGAGTTTAGTGAGAGACCAAATGCAGCGTTTTAGGAAAAACGGAAAAAATTGAACATGCGGTAATCAAGTACCTGTTTAAAAAAAAAAATAACACCAAAGGAGAACCACGATGATATGAAAAAGGGGAATCTACTCCGTCATATACCACTGTGAAAAAAATGGGTTGCAGAATTTAAACGTGGACGAGAGAGCATCGAAGATGACCCTCGCTCCGGCCGGCCCACGACGTCTACGACTGAAGAAAACATCGGCAAAGTGTATGATCTCATATTGAAAGACCGTAGATTAACTATCAGGGAGATTGCAGACCCTATAGGCATCTCGTATAAACGAACACGAAACATCATCGCAAACTAACTCGGATTTTCTAAGATTTCCGCTAGGTGGGTTCCTAGATTGCTTTTAGTTGAACAAAAACGAATTCGACTCACAATTTCTCGAGACTGTTTGGAGATGTTTGAGGCTGATCCACGAGATTTTCTTAATAGGTTTGTGAGAACGGACGAAACCTGGGTTGACCACTATACTCGAGAGTCAAAACAACAAACCTAGCAGTGGAAAAAATCTAGGGAACCAAAGAAAGCGAAGGCAATTCTGTAGGCTGCAAAAGAGATGGCGTCAGTTTTTATGGGATGCAAACGGTATTATTATGGTGGACTACCTTCCGAAAGGCGAAACAATAAACTCCACTTACTATTGCACCCTTTTGCGTCGTTTACGTCAAGAAATTAAAAAAAAAAACGCCCAGGATTACTGAGAAAGAAAGTTTTGTTCCATCAGGACGTTCGCGTTCACACGTCTGTTGAGTCTGTGGCTCAACTTCGGAATTGTGGTTTCGAATTGCTGCCCCACCCGACTTATTCTCCTGATTTCACATCTTCGGACTTTTATCTGTTTCCAAACCTAGAAAAAACACCTCGGTGGCCAGAAATTTTCATCAAATGAAGAAGTCGAAGCTGCAGTTAACTAGTATCTTGAAGACCTTGAAGAATCTTTTTTCAAACAGGTGTGGAAGCTTTGGAAAACAGGTAGAAGAAGTGCATAGAGCTATTTTATATTATATTTTAACTTAATTAAATGACCATTTATCTATATCAGACTTTTGTCAATTGATTCACGAACATTATACAGGAACTTTTATTAAATATTAACATTATAATAGCAGAAAATGGGCGTCCCAAAGAAATTTATGATGACTGGAAGTAATTCAATATTCAATTTTAATCAAAGGACGATAACTCTCTAGAAGAAAAGAACGCCTTTGCTAGTAACTGACTAAAAATAAGGAAGGCTTTTCTCTACGGTTAAATTAGACCATAACAACATCTCTATCTCTTTTAAAAAGGTTAAATATTTTTATTTTTCCATTAGCACTAAGCCGATACTAAATTAACATTATGCGCTTTACATAACCAGTAAAACTTTCAATTTAATAAAGCGATGATATCATTTTTATTACGAGTTTTTATGTCAAAATCAACAACATATTTCAGAAGCTGTTTATTTACAAATCTCACTTAAAAAATATATCAGATTTAATAAAGCGTAATCATCCTCGTAATATAAACTTGAATAGGCGCTGAATGATGTTGACATAAATAAACTTTGATTTTAAAATTTTCACCTGGATTTTTAATTTTAATATTTAAATTGGCAAGGAATTTGTAATTGTTGAACCTAAAAAAATAGAAATTTCTACTGAAAACAGAATAGCTTAATAACGAATCCGCTGCGGCGTAGGCGGAAGATGGGGTTAAGGGATGCAGATACCTTCCCAATCTTGGTTCAACGATGCCACTTCATCTTATCATATCCCATTAATGTTCTCTTTTTTTCTCCCGCCTCTAGATCTAGGCCACTACAATAAAATGACGTTATTCCATATGTTCTACTGGGTTCTCAGTATTTTAAATAGTTTTTATGTCCGTTTATCAAGCTCTGGATATTTTTAGTGTTCCGTACAGAATACTTACAAGATCACTTCGGTGTCTGTCCATCTGTCTGTGACACCCGATTTTCTCTGAAACTATTTACCATAGAAAATTAAAAGTTGGCACTAATATAGCAATCGATGACCCCATCAGAGCAGTGTAATTTTAAAAATTAAATTTTGACTTAAACGGTTAGTTTGGAGGGTGAAATCAGAAGTAAAAGAGAAAAAAAATTACCAGGTCATCGAGTGGGATGTCAAATAAAAGCTTGTGAAAACACGAGTTCAAAAATATATATAATGTAATACTTGCGCACACTTTTCTTTGTATTGGTTTTAAAAAAATTGCCAAAAATCGCTGCCGCCCCTTATCTGGAAAAGTACTGATAAAAAAATTTTGAAAAACTTCTGGAATATTCTCCACAGGGTGTAGATTGAACGAAAATTACCACGAGTGCATTACCTTTAATAATTTATCTGGTATATAAAAAAAAACAAGGAGTTTATGTCCATAACAAAAATTTTTATTTTAAAAGCATCACGTACGGACCACTAATTGCGCAAGTCCGACTTGCACTTGGCCAGTTATTTTTTTTCTTGAGCATAAAATTTAACTTTGGGGGGGGGGAGATTACAATTTTCGAGCTATCACCCTGGGTTTTATCGCTGCTATATTCGATATATCAACAACAAATAGATATAAAAAATCAACAAAAATCAAAAAAAACTTCAGAAAGTGAAAAAATCGACAAAAACTGAATAAATATCACAAATTGAAAAAATCGACAAAAATTGTTAAATTTTAAAGGCTTTAAACGCTTCTCCTATAAAATTTTGTTTTCACAATTTTTCCAAATTTATGTAAATGAGAAAAAAAAACTAATTACCAATTCATCCAAAATTATTTGGTTTCGTAATACCTAACCATCATCACTAAACCAAAAAAAAATTATACAAAAACCGGCCAGGTGCAAGTCGGACTTGAGCCATTAGTGTTCCGTACGGTGATTGCTTTTAAAATAAAATGAAATCCTTACCTAGGCTAAGTTAATTAGGTTCCTGACATGTATAAGATCTAAGACTAAGAAAAAGCGTGAAAATACAAATGAATTTTCACGCTTTTTCAATAATGTATAATAGTTGTAGCATCTTAGCTAGTTAATAGCCAATAAATCATTCTAGCTCAATGTAGAATCTAGTAATAAAAGTGTAAAAGAAATATTTAGGACCTAAATATTTGTTTAATAATAAACAAATAAAATAAAATTCAGTACAGGAGTGAACGCCTGACTCGGTAGCAGTAATGTACAACGCACATAATTTTTTTTTATACCAGATAAATTATCAAACGTAATGCACTCTACACTTTATGATCACTATTCCAAAACTTTTTAAAAATTCTTTAATCAGTACTTTTCGAGATAGGATGGGGGGACAGAGATTTTTGGCCATTTTTTTAAATAAAAAAAAAAAGTGTGTGCAAGTATTACATCATATATGTTTTTGAACTCGTACTTTCCCAAACTTTCATTTGACACCCCACTCGATGACCTGATAATTTTTTTTTTTCACTTCCGATTTCAAAAATTTACCCTTAGGTCGAAATTTAACTTTCAGAAAACACACGGTTCTGATCGGGCTATCAATTCCTATATTTATGCCAAATTTCAACTTTATATGTCAAATAGTTTCTAAGAAAATCGGGTGTGACAGACAGACAGACGGACACCGAAGTGATCCCATAAGTGTTCCGTACGAAACGCTAAAATCATTGTAACTATTCTTTTTTTCGGTAAAAATTAACTTTTTTTTTTCAAGCACCATCATATTTACATATTTATATTTTTTAGGTTCATTTAGGATTAAATATTATAATAATTAAAAATTTTATGTATTGTCTGTTGTAGATATAAAATTCAGGCTTCTACTTCATACACAAACAAGCGACTCCGTGGTCGAGGCCCAGTAGAAGATCCAGCCTTATGATGCCGTTATTACTATATTTATTGTCTAATTTTTTTTACGTCCACAGACATGTATGTATTAAAATAATTACCATATCATATAAACGTCAGGTTTTTTCTTCTATTAAAAAAAAAAATGATAAAATTTATATTTTGTTTTAATTCGTTCAAGTCGGTTCCCCCTACCTCTCTCTTAATTAAAAAAAAATATAATCAAATTTCCTAATAGCAAAATATACTGGGGCAGCCATTTAAGTTTTTACAAACGACCACCGATCGATGGCGCTAATGAGATGTGACCTTACTATTGTAAAATTTGACATATGTTATTAATAAAACAGTGGCAGCTCAGAAATTGGCAGAGTAGTTTGTTTTCAGCAAATGGAAATTGCACGTAAAGGTTTTCATTAAATGATTTTTTTACGACTTTAGTAAAGGCGTAACCCAATAACAATGCCTCGAATCGCTTCGCTCAACTTTTGATAATAAATCACTATCAGAAAAGACTACGTTTGGTTTGTAAATTTTCGTCATGGTCGTGTTTTCGTCAACGATGAATTTCGTGAAGGTCGGATAAAATCGGTTGTTATTCCAAAAACACCGAAGCTGTGCGCAATATTATTGAAGAGAATCGGCATATGACTGACTTACCGTGAGATGGAGGCATCCTTAGGCATATCGAAGGTTGCAGTACATTTGATTTTGCACGAATATTTAGTTGCGAAAAACTTCTGTTGTCAGTTGGTGTAAGAAAATGCTCAAAAAATTCGACCTAGGACATGTAAAATCCGTATACAACATCGTAACAGCAAACGAAACTTGAATATATTCATACGAACCGCAAACTAAGCAACAATTAACTCTTTGTGTGTTCCAAGATGTACCCAATCCAAGAAAAGTAGTTCGTTCGGGAAGCACTTCCAAGAAAATGATCGCTTGTTTCTTTGGTTATACTGGACATGTTGCAACCATTGCTTTAGAAGATCGAAGAACAGTTAAAGTTAAATGGTATATAACACCAGAAGTCATCGATGAAATTAGGGAAAACAACCGAAAACGTCACATTATTCTTCATCATGACGCTAACTCTCACACAGCACGTCAAACAATTGATTATTTGACGGAGAAAAACATCGTATTCACCTGATTTATCGCCTACCGACTTCTTTTTTTTTCCGAATGTCAAAAATGCGTAGACAACGATTTTCATCACCTCAAGAAGCTGTTGAATCTTTACAAATCCATGTTTTTGAGGTACCAACTTCAGAGTGGAAAAAATGTTTTAAGAATTGGTTCGAACGCATATAAAAGTGTATAAAACATAAAGTAGAATATTTTGAGAAACAATAAAACGATTTTTTTTCTCTCATTGTTATTGAAAAATTATGTTGAGAATGTAAAATCTTTGACACTCAGTCTATATCACCACTACACCAAACACTTTATTTTTGCACTCGACGCGCGTTTCGCTAGCCATGTTAGCTTCCTTAGGAGCGATGATTGACTAAAGCTAAACTACAAATCTACCCTATTTATACTTAACCTAATCCTTGTTTTACTCAGACGGAACTAATGACATAGGCGAGGCCTTCAGTTCCGGTCAACCAACCAGTAGAGGGGACTATAAGGAATAGGCTTACTTTTACATTTTATAATTCCCATACTTTCGTATGCGTTCAACAATCTCCTATCAGATAGATTTTTAATTAATCTTAGATTATCTAATGTTACAGTATGATGAGCTTCAAGGGCATGTTCGGCAATGCCAGACTTTTCTGTTCTACTGTATTTTAAATGTACTTTAAATCGTGTTTTAACTGACCTTTTAGTTTGCCCAACATACTTTTTGTCGCAATCAGTACAAGGAATTTGATAAATTCCACTTTTCTCACGATTAAGAATCTTATCTTTTGGATTTCCTAAGATGTTCCTCAGATTATCTGATGACTTATAAACTAAGGTGAGGCCTACCTTATTAAATACCTTATTAAGTTCCCTGCTATTATATCGGATTATATGGTATGGAGCTATACTTGGTCTTATTTTCTTCGCATGTAAAAAAGGTGGAATTCTGAATATTTAACCTGAACTTATGTCTATTAACTTATTTACTAAGTCTTCGTCATAACCATCAACTCTAGTTATTTTTCTAATAAGAGAGGAAAAGTGACCAATGGTTTGGTCACTTTTCATAATAATGAAAGAAATCGGATTAGAAATATAACTAAAGTTAATGGTTATGACGAAGACTTAGTAAATAAGGTAAACTTTGTTGAACACTCATTTGGGGTGTGTTTTTGTGAAGTCACTGATCAATAAAAATTTTTATTTTAAAAGCAGTCAACGTACGGAACACTAATTGCGCAAGTTCAACTTGACCGGTTATTGTATTTCACGGCACCTTTTTTAGACAATGCGGTTGTGCTTGGCCAGGCCAAATATACTTAAATAAATTCATTAATAAAGTATACCAACCTTCCGGGATTGGAATCCGAGACCTTCTGCACCGCAAGCAATTCAATTTCAAAAATTCCTTGTTCATTCTAAATTTTTTACAATTATTTTTACAGCTAATCCAAACAATTTTCTTTGAAAGGGAGTCACAATACAAACACGATATATTCGCTTCCTCGTAGCTCGAGCAATGCCGGAGGGCATGTTGGAAAGCCTAATGGTTAGAATTATGTGTATTACTATTAGATTTTTTTCCTGACATTGCCTTACAAAGTTATTCTTAATTTATTTTTGCTTTTGCTTAGCTTAATGTTTTCTACATACACTTTATACCCTATTCTAATTACCAAATTTCTTTATTAAATTAAGAAACCTGCTTTATGTGCACCGCAAGCAAGTACTACCCCACGGAGCCAAGGGCCGCGTGTGTAATATAGAGGAGAAATTATTAATATTAATGAAACAATCTCAGAATTGTAGGACTCAAAATTATTTAGCAGCCAAGGCAAATAAGAGACCTTAATCCAGCTCTACTTTTGCGTATAAATACTAAGCTGCTATAAGCCTAATTGCCTGCTGTAGATCTCTATTTTATTCATCCCTAAACCTCGTAATGCAGCTTTTACATAAAAGACTTATGGTTATTCCTCATACGTGAAGAGGTCGTTTAATAGCTTCCTTAGGGACATTAACTTGATGTAAATTAAAATATACCCGGGATACTACATAGTCTAACTATACATGTTACAATGTAAACGTCGCTTAATACTTTGAAATTTATAACGAATGTCACTAATTTCAAAGATATACTCTAAAAAATGGGTAAGTTGCTAACAAATCTAAATACGTGCCGTAGGGAAATTCCTAAAACGCTACAGTAACGACGCGTGTACGGAAAAAGTAATTCATGTTGGGCTTGAATCGCTGTAAATCGTACTCGGTGGGAAACACAGCCCTGGGCAAATTATTCCAAGGGATGAGATTCTCCAGATAAAAGACTACTTGGGGGAGCGGTACCAAAAGTGACAAACTAAACTTCATACGGATGTGAAATATTAGCGCGACATATATTCGTAGAATGCACCGTTCTGGAAGGAATTATGCGGAATACATGTTTCAAACACTTTCCATGAAAATGCTTGTAGAATGGAGAAGTCTCCAACCATCCTTCGATATTCCAAAGAATCAAGGTTGCTGGTGCATATTCATGCAAAGACATATTTGCTCCCAAATTAACGTCCAGAAAATTGAAGGCGCTCGGAAAAATAGGTATAAAAATAAAAAAATATTTTGACGCAGCTATTAAATATATAAAATAGTTTTTCTTTACACATATACATGGTAGTTTTATGAATAATCTTAAATAATAACGAATAAAAAAAATTAAAAAATGACGGAGATATGAGCCATCGATTAGGACCCTCTTTTGAAAATTCTTGCTGATGGTGTCCAGGCACCGTCTGGAAAAATAAAAAATATTTTTTTTCTTATTTAGAAAGGTAACAGCATAAGGAAAAATGTTTTGAATTTTTTTGTGGAAAAAACTCATGATTTTTATCAAAATTTTGAGTTTAAAAAATTTATAATCTATGAACGTGGCACCCAATCAAAAAAATCCTATGCTACATCTTAGATGATATTATTATGATATTATCTATAATATATATCAAATGCAACGTCTCTCTGTCTGTCTGTATGTCTGTCGGTTAGTGCGCCTATCACTGGAGAACCACTTATCCGATTTACATACTTTTTTTAATACAAACATATGTTCTCTGGCCAGGTTATAGGCTATATTTTATTACGGTAGGTAGCATAAGGAATGAGTAGTGACGTAAAATAGTGAATGATGTCGGAAAAAAGTTTGCCGCTAGCGTGTTCCCTTGCAATACACAAAATGCAACGTCTCTCTATCTGTCTGTCTGTCCGTTAGTGCGCTTATCACTGGAGAACTACTTATCCGATTTGCGTTCTTTTTGTTAAACATACATATGTTCTCTGGCGAGGTTATAGGATATATTTTATTACGTTAGGTGACATAAGGAATAAGCAGTGACGATAAAAGTGAATCAAGTCGGAGAAAAGTTTGCCGCTAGCGCGTTCTCTTGCAATACACTGCCTAAAGCATTAAATATGGAACAATATTATATAGCAAAGAATATAATATATGTATAAAATGGAACGTCTCTCTGTCTGTGTGTCTATCCGTTAGTGCGCTCGAGAACCCCTTATCCGATTTACGTGTTTTTTTTTTAATTCATACATTTGTTCTCTGGCCAGGTTATCTATAATCTTCTATCTAGAATATATATAAAATGCAACGTCTCTGTGTGTCTGTCCGTTAGTGCGCTTATCACTTGAGAACAACTTATCAGATTTAGGTGTTTTTCTAAATTTATACATATGTTCTATATAATTCGATATAAGCCTAGATAATGGAAGATAAGGTGAGATAATGGGAGATAAGGAGAAATAATGGGAGAAAAGTCGAGATAAGGCTCGATAATGGGAGATAAGGTGAGATAATGGGAGATAAATATAAATTATGGGAAATAAGAAGAAATAATGGGAGATAAGCAGAGATAAGTCTAGATAATGGGAGATGGTGAGATAATGGGAAATAAGGAGAAATAATGGGAGATAAGGAGAAATAATGGGAGATGAGCAGAGATAAGCCTAGATAATGGAAATTATGTAGAGATAATGGGAGATAAGGACAAATATTGAGAGATAAGGGGAAATAATGGGAGATATTTTATTACGTTGTATAACATAAGGAATAAACAGTGACGATAGTGGTGAATCAAGTCCACGCGAGCAGAGCCGCGGGCCCGGCTAGTAAAGAATATATAAAGAATATGTGTAAATTTTAACAAAATTGGTTAAGTAGATCTTAAGATATCTTGTACACCAGTTTGAAAAAAGTAGTTTCGAAAAAAATGCAAAAGAAAAAACAGTACGACGTCAGCATCTTAAAACCAAATATTTTTTTAAATTACCTTCAATCTGCGATTCCTGGACCGTACATGAGGTCTTCCATTGTTCCCGCGATGTCCCCCGACTTCTTTTGAGCAGCTCTTTTCAATTGCCCGGCCTCCTGTTGGGCTTTCATGTTGGCTATAGATATTCGTTGAGAATCCAAGTTCTCGGTAAATCGCAGCGCGCTTGGGTCAATTACAACGTTTAATAATTGCATCATTTGTAATACACTAGTACGAGACTGGTTTGAAAAGTCCGTGCAAAGTCCGAGAGATGGCACCACCGGCGCGTATCGAGGTCATGTTTAGTTAGTAGCATCTCTTGAATGAACGCACACCAAGTTTCAGCCATATTGGTCTATTTCTTTGTGTTTGGCATTCGTGTGAATCAAGGAAGTCGAGTGATTTTCAAGAAATGGACGAAAAAGAATTTCGTGTGGTGATTAAACATTACTTTATGAAAGGCAAAACGCCTCAGGAGACTAAAGAGAAGCTTGATAAACATTATGGTGACTCTGCACCTTCGATTAGAATAGTTTATAAGTGGTTTCAAAATTTTCGGACTGGCCATATGGGCACAAGTGACGCTGAACGTTCTGGACGGCCTGTGGCGGTTACGACTCCAGAAATCATTGATCAAATCCATGATATGGTGATGGATGACAGAAGAGTTAAAGTGCGTGAGATTGCTAGTGCTGTGGGCATCTCGACTGAACGGGTACATAATATTTTGCATAAACATACATTACTATACTCCTGAGACCAAACAACAATCTAAACAATGGGTTACCAAGGGGGAATCTGCCCCAAAAAAGGCGAAGACCGTTCCTTCGGCCGGAAAGGTTATGGCGACTGTCTTTGGGATTCGCAAGGGATAATCCTCATCGACTATCTGGAAAAGGGTAAAACTATTACGGGTGAATACTATTCATCGTTATTGGACCGTTTGAAAACCGAGCTGCAAGAAAAACGCCCGCGATTGGCCCACAAGAAAGTCCTTTTCCATCACGACAACGCACCAGCACACACCTCAGCAGTTGTGGTCGCAAAATTAATGGAAATAGGATTCCAACTCGTTTCACATCCCCCCTATTCTCCAGACTTGGCTCCCTCGGACTACTATTTGTTCCCCAATTTGAAGAAATGACTGGCGGGACAAAGATTTTATTCAAACGAGGAGGTGATTGCAGACACTAATGGATATTTTGCAGACTTGGACAAATCCTATTATTCGGAAGGGATCAACAAACTAGAACATCGTTGGACGAAGTGTATAAGCCTAAAAGGAGACTATGTCGAAAAATAAAAAAGGTTTACCCCAAACACATAAGTAGTTTTTATTTTTGCACGGACTTTTCAAACCAGCCTCGTATATCCATCATTAAATATACTAGCTGCAATATAAGATGCAATCTCAACAATTTTTGTGCGGCTGTAATACACTTTTGGAGCCATAGACCAAATGGCGTTTAGACTTTCGTCGTTATTCTGAGTGTATCCTTCTAAACAGCGTTCTAACAAATCAGTATCAGTTAATCTATCATATACCGGTTCAATTACTTTTTGGACAACTATAGGAATAGAATTTTTATGCTTATAAGAATCCAAAGTTCCAGAGGCATTCGCTTTCTGATACGAACACCAGGTATGTTCGCTAGATGGGAACTTGTCATGCTCTGGCTTTTCATCAGTGGATATTTTATCGTAATAAGTTGCCCATATCGCATTTTTCATTGTTTCAACTAATTGCAAGACCATAGTAAACTGTTAACTCATCGATAAGCTTGGCTGTCAACTTTCCTCTGCCACCTATACCGGGATTATCTTTTTTTCACTTTCGTAATTCCGTACCCATTCCTTTTTTTAACAATTAAATTTTCATATGGATTTGAATCAACAATTCCTTTATAAGTCTTACTGTCTTCATCGCCTACGTAATTACCATATTATACGTTATAAAGTGTTTCGAATCTTTTGAACATTTCTACAATACTATCCACTTCCATTTTTCCAGCTGACCCTTCGTGATTGGCAGAACATTTACCTAAGTGTTCATTGCTCCACTCTTCAATACATTCAAAATTTTTCCAAAATTCACAAGCTTTACAGTATGAACTTTTTACTATAAGATCAAGAACTTTCCCTTAGTAAGATGATATAAGAGCAGAAACGCCTAAAAGGGATAAGAAACCACGTTTCATCCAAGTTCTATTCCCTGAAACGGTGAGTTCTACCGCGTTATCCAATTCTTTTGCCTCTTGAACAGGAGTTTTCATGGATAATTCACGAATAGTTTTTGTAGCAGATTCCACAGAACTTCTCTATTCCTACTGAACCAGTACCAAGAAGTCTGAACGCAAAAATTAATCGTCTATTCACATCGTATGCTCTACCACTCATAAGAGGGAATGAGTTTATTAGAACTGGTTCAACGGAAAGAAATAAAACACTTATTATGTATTATTACCACTATATTGCACAAGTTTTGCGACTGCAGTTTCGACCTATGCGGTCATTATCAAGCTTACGTACTAAACTGAATTAAATAGACAAGTCATACTAAAATTAAAGTTAGGTGGTAGGTATAAAATATTATAAAACATTATTATTTAATTCTAGGGTTAATACAATTGATCTTAAGTGGTAGGTAGTAATTTTATGGTTTTATGACGGTAAATAGCGGTGAATAGAAAAGGTCTAGTTGGTCGTTTAACAGATTACAATTTTGGTTTTTTTCCGATGTTTATAAATAAAGATATTTAATTTAAAACCTTTCTCCGCATAATGTAGAATTTCTGTATTATGTAAATCGGGAAAGGGGTGTTGGTTTTCTGTACAGTGGTTTGCAAATGAGGAATCTGTTTTTTGTAGTCTAAATGATCTAAAATGTTCTGTATATCTGGTTTTAATGTTTCTTTCTTCCGCTTTGTTCAATATATATGCTGTTACAGTCCGAGCATTTTAACTTATAAACTCCACATTTTTGAAATTTGTCCGTCTTATCTTTGGCATTGTAAAGGATATTTGATAGGGTATTTTGCGACTGAAACGCAATTTTCAGATTATGTTTTGAAAAAATATTGGCTAATTTTTCGGATAGCGTGCCATGGTAGGGTATTGTAATGTATGTATGTTGTTCCGTGGATTTTATTTTAGGGTATATTAAGCGAAAAGTAAGTTGCTTTTGTTTTTTGTTAATTAGTTTTCCAACCCACTCTCGAGAGAAGTTATTTTTTGTGGCGATGTTTTGAATAGTATTTAGTTCGTCTTCTAGGTCAGCTTTGGATAACGGGAGTGAAAGGGCTCTATGTATCATTGAGTTGAATGCTGCCATTTTATGTTGGTTTGGGTGGAATGAGTCTTTTGGGATCGTTATACCTGTGAATGTGGGTTTTCTGTATACTTTAAATGTGCAACTCTTATTCATATGTAAGATGCTTAGATCTAGAAAGTTAATTTTGTTATCTGCTTCCTGTTCTAGAGTAAACTGAATTTTTGGGTGGATGCTATTAATGAAATTTAAGAGATTGTCTAGTTGTCTTGAGGAGCCTTTGAAACAAGCGAGAATGCCGTCAACATATCTGTACCAAAAATGAATGTGGTTTTTGCCATGATTAGAGTTAAGAATTTCTCTTTCTATATGTGTGATGAAAATGTCTGCTAAAAGAGGACTAAGTGGTGATCCCATTGGTAAACCTGAGTTTTGAAGGTAGAATTTGTGATTCAATTGGAAATATGTTTGAGAGAGGCATGTTTCAAAAGCAGATAATATTTCGGAGGAGATCACAGGGTTTATATTAGATTTGTTCAGTATTTTATGGATTATTGGTATGCATTCTTCAGCTGGAATGTTGGAGAACATATTCTTTATATCAAAGGAGACCAAAAAGGAGTTTGTCGGGGTTCTTTGGTCTTTTAGTTTTTGAACGAGTTCAAGTGAGTTCGTTACACTAGTTTCTGATGTGAATTTTGTTAAATCTTTAAAAATTAAATTCAGTTTTATACTTAGGTACAGGTACAGATAACTAGACAATCTCTTAAATTTCATTAATAGCATCCACCCAAAAATTCAGTTTACTCTAGAACAGGAAGCAGATAACAAAATTAACTTTCGAGATCTAAGCATCTTACATATGAATAACAGTTGCACATTTAAAGTATACAGAAAACCCAGATTCACAGGTATAACGATCCGAAAAGACTCATTCCACCCAAACCAACATAAAATGGCAGCATTCAACTCAATGATACATAGAGCCCTTTCACTCCCGTTATCCAAAGCTGACCTAGAAGACGAACTGAATACTATTAAAAACATCGCCACAAAAAATAACTTCTCTCGAGAGTGGGTGGGAAAACTAATTAACAAAAAACAAAAGCAACTTACTTTTCGCTTAATATACCCTAAAATAAAATCCACGGAACAACATACATACATTACAATACCCTACCATGGCACGCTATCCGAAAAATTAGCCAATATTTTTTCAAAACATAATCTGAAAATTGCGTTCAAATCGCAAAATACCCTATCAAATATCCTTTACAATGCCAAAGATAAGACGGATAAATTTCAAAAATGTGGAATCTATGAGTTAAAATGCTCGAACTGTAACAGCATATATATTGGATAAAGCGGAAGAAACATTAAAACCAGATATACAGAACATTTTAGATCATTTAGACTACAAAAAACAGATTCCTCATTTGCAAACCACTGTACAGAAAACCAACACCCCTTTCCCGATTTATATAATACAGAAATTCTACATTATGCGGAGAAAGGTTTTAAATTAAATATCTTAGAATCATTGGAAATTTATAAACATCGGAAAAACCAAAACTGTAATCTGTTAAACGACCAACTAGACCTTTTCTATTCACCGCTATTTACCGTCATAAAACCACAAAATTACTACCTACTACTTAAGATCAATTGTATTAACCCTAGAATTAAATAATAATGTTTTATAATATTTTATACCTACCACCTAACTTTAATTTTAGTATGACTTGTCTATTTAATTCAGTTTAGTACGTAAGCTTGATAATGACCGCATAGGTCGAAACTGCAGTCGCAAAACTTGTGCAATATAGTGGTAATAATACATAATAAGTGTTTTATTTCTTTCCGTTGAACCAGTTCTAATAAACTCATGCCCTCTTATGAGTGGTAGAGGATACGATGTGAATAGACGATTAGTTTTTGCGTTCAGACTTCTTGGTATTGGTTCAGTAGGAATAGAGAAGTTCTGTGGAATCTGCTACAAAAACTATTCGTGAATTATCCATGAAAACTCCTGTTCAAGAGGCAAAAGAATTGGATAACGCGGTAGAACTCACCGTTTCAGGGAATAGAACTTGGATGAAACGTGGTTTCTTATCCCTTTTAGGCGTTTCTGTTCTTATATCATCTTATTAAGGGAAAGTTCTTGATCTTATAGTAAAAAGTTCATACTGTAAAGCTTGTGAATTTTGGAAAAATTTCTTATTATTTCTTTCCGTTAAAATGATAAATTACCACATAGTAACGGCCACGACGATCAACTATTTGAAAGCAGCAAGAACTGGTTCACATTCAGCACAATTCACTTTTAGTTTAAAACCAAGACCACGAAGAGAAGTTTGGGTAAATTTTATATCACCGCCGCACTTTTAACACTTTACAACTTCACTTATAGCAGATAAAACAGATACAAAATTAATTAATCGGTACCCGAAAGATGCATCCACATTAAAATTAACGATTTCACAGCTCTTTAATTTTTAGCTGATGTACTGGTGCTACCTCTCTTTCCATTAAATAACGATTTATCGGGTGATGTCATATCTTCCTGCTCCGACAAAGACGTCCAACAGCTTGTTGGCTATCTTTTTTATCAACATATACTTGTTTCGACAATTCAATAATAGTTTTCTATTAAAAAAATAATAAAAAAATGTAATTTTTATAATACACGTGGCGATATATACACTACTGCGTCACAAAGCAAACTAATTCTGTGGCGTTGAATGTTTGACGAGTCTAAACTAGTTCCAACTTTGTATACCTGAGTTACTTTTAGCTTCCAAAATTCCCCAAAGGAATTATTATTATAGAGGACTGACTAAAAGAACAATACCCTTTGTCAAGGCTTTGACCGCTCGGAAACGTTTAAAATATTCTTAAAAGTATAAACAATTTATCTATCAAAAAAAAAAAAATTGATTTTTTGAAAATCTCAAGGTGGTGTAACCTCTAGAGTAATGATCCTAGAAGAATGGAGTATCCCGACATAAATATATCGGGTGAAGCAACGTTAACTCTTTTAGAAAAAAAAACCGCCGCCTGGGTTTTTGTAGCTTTAAATTCTGCTTGGTGACTGTCACCTCAAGGTAGAATTTCTTCCAGATCTTTGTTAAGTTGAACGAATTCCTGCTGACTGCGGTAGGCGATGTTTGAGCGTTGAAAGTGAATGAAGAAATAAGCGTACTGTCATCTGCAAGTCTCTTAGTACTTTCCAGCACACCAGCGTTGAGAGTGAAGGTATTAGGAAAAAATTTGTGTCGACTGCAAGTCGGAAAGAACGCTGTCTCAGAAAATACGAGAGGCATAAACAAAACTTTTCGCACATACCATAGCGTATCGTCACAGTAAACATAAAACACAGTAGCAATAGTCACATGACCTGTCGCCATACTGCTGGTATGATGCCCGCGAGTTTTTAAAATATTCGAATTCCTTTTTTCGAGAAAAATCCTATTTTGTAGAATAAAAATGAATTTTGCTGATTAAGGAGAAGAAAAAAACGTAAAAACTTTTTTTTAAAAACATTCTTTATCAAGTTCTTATTAAAACAGATATACAAAAAAACAGGAAAAATGGCAAAAAACACAAGGAAAAAATACATGCACGCTTTGTGCACGTTATTCATTTAAGCATCTCATTGTTGAATTTATATTTCTCAACTATTAGAGATATTTTCCGGGGGAGAAAAATGTTCATTTTGAGAATATATCTCTGCACACCTTCAGCTTCGCGCCTATAATGTCAACAATCACGCTCCTTATATTTCAGCGAATCCCAGTAATCTAGAGAGATTAAAAATAATTATAGTTATCATTTTAAGATGAGATCGTCTTTCTTCTGAACTTAAAAATGAAGTGAACACACTTTTTTGCTCCATTTTATCGTTAGTTAAATTTAATATAATAATTGACATAAATGCCTTTTCGTGCTTATATACTACTTATATAAACAACAATAAATTTGTGAAATACTAACCATGAAATTTCCTAAGATATTCCTCAAATTGTCTGATGATTTATAGGCTAAGGTGAGGCCTACCTTATTAAACACCTTACTGAATCCTCTGCTATATTTCGGATTATACGGTAAGGAAACGCGTGAAACAAATAAGACCAAGTACTTATTTGCTTCACGCGTATATTTATTAATTAATTATTATTTAATTAATGTGTTTATTAAGTCATTGTTGGCGGGATCATTGGAGGAGTAGGTAATGAAACCTGCTATGAATCCGGTGGTCAGCAGTTCGATTCCGCCAGTCTGCTTGGGTGTTTCATCCTTAATAAAAAAGTGTAAATCTGTGTGTAAATAACGGAAAAGTACTACAAAGATCTGTACAGTTCTAAGATAGTCCCAGAAGAGAAGACAAAACAGCAATTGACAAAAAGGATCATGAATGTGAAGAATTACCTGACATCGAAAAATATGAAATATTAAAGGCCCTAGGAGAAATGAAGAATAACAGGGCACCGGGCCAGGATGAAGTGATAGTAGAATTGCTGAAGGAAGGTAGGCAAGAATTAATGGAAGATATTAAACAGCTGTTTAACGATTGCTTGCATTATGGAAAGGTTCCTAGCAGCTGGAATGAAGCAGTGACCATTCTATTGCATAAGAAAGGAGACAAGCGCGAATTAGCGAATTACAGACCGATCTCTCTGCTGTCTCAAATTTATAAGCTGTTTATGAAAATAATCACAAACCGCTTGAGTGATAAAATGGATGCCTACCAACCAGTTGAGCAAGCCGGCTTTCGAAAGGGTTACAGCACTTCCGACCACCTGTTAACTATGAAAACCCTTATAGAAAAAAACCACATGCCACTGTACCTGGCCCTGGCCGATTATGAAAAGGCCTTCGACACAGTGGAACTGTGGGCGGTAGAATGTGCCTTGAATAACAGTAGAATTGACTCCCGTTACAGGGACCTAATACATAACATCTACAAAGAAGCATGTATGATAATTAAATTAGAGGAAACTACGAAACCTATACCAGTCCATCGAGGTGTAAGACAGGGAGACAGAATATCGCCAAAGCTGTTTACGTTGGCATTGGAAGACATCTTTAAAACCTTGCCCTGGGAACGAAAAGGCATAGAAATCAACGGAAAACGATTGAATCATCTACGATTTGCCGATGACATCATCCTGATCACCGACAAGTTTGAAGACCTACAGACAATGTTTACACAACTAGTGGAAGCCTCTAAGAAAATAGGATTAAACGTAAATCTTGCAAAGACGAAAACGATGACAAATGCTGACGATCCAAGAAATATCAGTATGGGAGGCCAACTTATTGAGGGTGTGGAGGAATATGTATACTTGGGTCAAGTAATAAAACTAAACAGGGAACATCAAACTGCCGAAATCAAGAGAAGAACAAGACTTGCGTGGGCAAGCTTCGGAAAACTGGTACACAGCCTCAAGAGCAGTAAATTACCACAATACTTGAAGACTCGCGTCTACGATCAGTGCGTGCTGCCGGTTTTGACCTATGGCTGCCAGACGTGGACGCTGACTAGGGCAAACATGGACAGACTCGCTAGACGCAGAGAGCAATGGAGAGATCTATGTTGGGTGTCAGTTTGAGAGATAGGAGGACCAACATCAGGATTAGACAGAGAACAAAAGTGAAAGAGGTGGTTGATCGGGTAGCAAGATTGAACTGGAACTTTGCAGGCCATAATGCAAGGCAGAGCGATGAGAGATGGAATGCTGTAATACAAAAGTGGAGACCGTATAATGGAAAGAGAAATAGGGGAAGACCTCAAATGAGATGAGCCGATGACCTGAAAAGGGTAGCTGGCTTTGGATGGATGAGAACAGCTCAGAACCGACAGCATTGGCACAAATTGGAAGAGGCCTATGTCCAAAGATGGTCGATGGAGGGCTAAAAGAAGAAGAAGAAGAAATCTGTTTGCAAAAAGGATAAAGTGAGAAGCTGGCTATTTGGTACGCCATAGAACACACAAAAAAAGTCTGTGCTTGAGTAATTCAGATGTTAGGCTCAGTATAGAAAAGTAGATTTGTAGTTTAACTTTAGTCAACCATCGCTCCTAATGATGCCAACATGGTTAGCGAAACACGCCTCCAGTACAAAAATAAAGTGTTTGGTTTAGTAGTGATATATACTGAGTAGAACAGTTTTAATGAAGACACAGCAGGCCACTTCGTTAAATGATTTTCTCATTCAGATTTTTTTGCAACACTGTTGAATATCGTAGTCACTATTTCTTAAACAATTTCAATGGTACAACCTGATCATCTTAAACAAGTTACGATCTGTTTCACACGTAGACATTGTTTATACTGAGGCGCAGTCCGATAGACACCAGTTGGGTATAATAAATATGTTTGAATTATGCCTCTCGAGACGCAATCGGTGTTCTAATGTCAAAAAGCAAAGATAACTTCTATTGACATGGTCTAATTCGAAGAATTCTAATTTCACCAGACCAAATTTCCGTTCCAAGTAATTTGTAATTACTCATTTATTTATTTGTTCCTTTTTTACATTTACATATACAACAATTCCAGTTTTATTATTCCGCATTATTTTAAATTTAAATACCCCAATAAAAACGAAGTGGGCCCGAGAAGCACACAAATCTCCTCCCTTGCGGTTTTACGAATGGCCCCATTCTGAAATAACTGCAAAGCTTTTTCAGGAATAATATGCAGAAAATGTGCGTTTAAAAACATAAAAAGCCTAAATGAAAGAATTCGAATGAGAAAGTGCAAAATAATGTAAAAATGTCGCAAAATAACGCAGTTTAGGAGTTTTAATCACGACATTATACGATATCAACAAAAAATTAAAAAGGTGTTTTTTTAATTAGAGTTGCTTTCCATATACAGTCTGTCAAGGAAGAACATGACCCCAGTGGTCGTATTCTTGAAAAAATGTGTTTGGAGAACATTTTTTGCCATCAATGTATTCTTTGGTGTGCTAACAACGGCGCAATTACCTTAGTAAGTTGCCCAATCGCCTCCTGAATCAATAATCGCATAGCATCTTCGAGGCATGCTGTCGACGAAATTTTCTACATTCTCTGCAAATTTTTCGAATCTCGCGAGACAACTAAGTCTAAGTTCTCAGGGTCTTGCCTTTTAACTTTCTCTTTACAAGGGACTTTTCAATAGGGTTGGCATCGGGCGATTGTGATGGCCACTCTAGTATCTTATCGTGGACCCAAGCGATCCGCTTCGCGACGTGATTTTCCCCCACCAAAAGTTTCTTCAACGTGCTTCGGAATTTGACATCATGAGCACGAAGATGTTGTCGAATGGTCTCATGGGCACATTCAAATCCGATTTTCTTAATTTTGCGGCTCCTTGACGCAACGTCAATTTCAGGTCCCGTGAAAACAAAGACACGATTCGTTTGTCGACTTTCGAAGTGATTTTGCTACGTTTTGGCAGGCCGGCGACATTTTTCATCTCATTAAAATAATTTTCTTCTTCACAAACGATACCGACTTTTAAATACATTTAGCGGCCGCGGAATGTGTTATTTTAGGCCCCTTTGGATCGGAACAAAGAAAGACTGCCTCGAACCGACGCGCAAACAATTGACTTATTTTGGATTTTACGTGATTTCGACGAAAATTCGGAGTTGATTGATACTTTTACTAAAACGCATCGTAGATTCCCTCTACCGATACCAAAAAAATTGAATTATTGTGGACACGTTCTTACTTGACACACTGTATATCAAGTAAAAACCACCATAATTGCCGGCATTTTTACTAGAATCTGTAGTAGCGATAACCAGTAATGTAGAACAGGGGGGTCAGAAGATGCAGACGCCCTCTCCTTTCCTATAATTATACAAAAATACGCTCTCTTAGAAAAAGGGCTTTTTTATTAGGGGGAACTTTAAAAGTTCAGTATAAAAACGCTCTATTCTGTGAATCTCTTGGCACAGAAAATATAGGTATGACCACAGAACAATAAACAGATGGCACAAGAAACTCCACAAAACGAAAACGGCTGGCTACCAACAGATGGTTCAAATGTACCTCGTCAAGTGTCGCCCAAGTGGAAATTGTATTAACTGTAATAATAATAGGGAAAAATATAAGCAACATCTCTGAAACTCGACGAGGCTCTTTTTAACAATAAGGTAATAGCCAGGCTTCGTCTTACGGCGACGTTTTGATTTACGTGTTTGTCTTCTTGTAGAGATAGCTATATCTTCTGTGCTCCCGGTCATCGAGTTTTAAATTGGGTGTAAGTTTCTAAAGCTCTATTTATGAAAGAGTCCTTTCTTGTGCAAAATTACTTATCATGTTCATCGATTTTAGGTTTACTGTGTGGAGTTCCAGTGTAAGACAAATTTGTTCTTTTTCAAGAGGCTCTGTCGTCAGTTGTCGATTGGCGCTATCGGCAGTACTTTAGCACCCTTTTTTATTTTCGCTAATCTAACCGACGATCTTCTAGAAAAGACCAAATATCCGACCCATGGCTTTGCTAATGCACATTTATTTCTGTATTTATCATCAACGGAACAAAATGTATTATAACTCTCCTTCGGTATATCTGTCTTTTTTTTTTTTTATGGGTCTAGCACACGTGCTACAGGGAAGTCCCTAAAGCGCTACAAGAGCGACACGCGCGCGGAGAAAGCGATTTACGTTGTTCTTAAATCGCTGTAAATTGTACTCAGTGGGAAACACAGTCCTGGGCAAATTATTCCAAAGGGATGATGTTCTCCATATAAATGACTGCTTGAAAAGCGTTGTACGAGGAGTAACAAGCTGAACCTCATACGGATGTGAAGTATTAGCGTGACGTGTACTTCTAACATGCACCGCTCTGGGAGGAATTAAACGGGCCACATCCTTCGAACACTTTCCATGAAAATACTTGTAGAATAGGCTCAAGTCGCCAACCGTTCTTCGATGTTCCAGCGAATCAAGGCCACCTGTCAGTTCCGGGTCTCCAATCAGACGAACAGCTCTTCTCTGAATAGAATCCAACAAATGCAGTGTATGTTTGGGAGCGGAGCCCCAGACATGGGAGCAGTATTCCATAGTTGGTCGAATTTGAGCTTTGTAAAGAATTAACAGTTGTTGTGAAGTGTAAAGCTTTCTGGTTCGAAATAATATTCCCAACTTCTGAGAAGCTCTCCTTGCTATGCCTGCAACATGTTCATGCCAGGACATATTTGCTCCCAAATTAACGCCCAACAAATTGAGTGACGATGTTAGAGGCATGGAGTGCCCCGACATAACTATGCCGGGTTCAGCAACGTTAACTTTTTTAGAAAAAAACTGCCGCCTGGGTTTTTGTAGCGTTAAATTCCACTTGGTTACTGTCACCCCAAGATAGAATTTCTTCCAGGTCTTTGTTAAGTTGAATGACTTCCTGCTGTCTGCGGATATTCGTCTGAGTATCGAGCGTTCAAAGTGAATGAAGAGATAAGTGTACTGTCATCTGCAAAGCTGTAGATTGGATTCTCGGTCTTTTCCAGCAGATCGTTAATATAAATGAGAAAGAGAGTAGGAGACAGTATGGAGCCTTGGGGTACACCGGCGTTGATAGTGAAGGTGTTAGAAAGAAATCCGTCGACTGCCACTCGTAAAGAACGCTCTCTGAGGAAACATGAGAGCCACAAACAGAACTTTTCCGACATACCATAAGAACGTAGCTTAGCCAACAGCCCATCGTGCCAAACACGGTCGAATGCCTTGGATATGTCAAGAGCAACGGCTCGAGATTCTCCAAAGTGTTCAATTGCGTTGTTCCAAACATGTGTTACATAATCAGAAGATCTCCTGTTGATCTATTTTTACGAAAGCCATATTGGTGATCGCTAATAATGTTGAATCCTTCAAGATATTTTAGAAGATGCTGATTGATAGCCTTTTCCATGACTTTCGATATTATTGAAAGCAGTGCGATTGGTCGGTAGTTATTTGGCAAGGTCTTCTTGCCTTTTTTAGGTATTGGCTGAACTGTGGCACATTTCCAGCAGGAAGGAAATATTCCCTTTCTGTAAGATAGGTTGAAAAGTCTGCAGAAAACTGGTGTTAGTTCCCTCGCACAGTTCTTGAGAACTATGGTAGGTATTCCGTCAGCGCCAGAAGCCTTTTTGGTGTCTAGCTTCATCAAAATACGTTTTATGATACGCTGCCTGAAGACAATATCGGGCATCCTTGACTGCACTATGGGAATATTAGGTGGTGTTTTTCCTTGGAAATCGACAGTAGAATGTGAAGCAAAGAGTTCAGCCAACAAGTTCGCTTTCTCAACAGGTGTCGTTGCAATAGAATTATCTGGCTGTGTGAGTGGATTTGGTGAAATTTTGACTAACTGCCTTAGCGACTGTTAGTCAGTCTGTTGGCACGATAAGTTCGAACAAAATCAAATATCGATTTCAAATTTGGTACACATATGATATTTGATGTAGGAAAGTAATCTATAGGTTTTGAGGGATATCGTTTTAGGAAAAGAGGGTAAAAAAGATAGTCCAGAGTATAGGATACATAGAGATACTTTCAGCGATTGACAGATAAGGCTTACTCGTTAAGTTTCATGGAGTTGGATTTATTACGGAGTGTAACTGCAATCATTGTCCGGGTATTTCTCCAGTATGGTAAATTCGGTTGAACAAGTTAAGTAAAAGATTAATATTTTCATCATCTTTTTAGATTTCAATATTTAAATCATCGGGATTTACAGCTTTTCCATATTTAACTTCTTTCAATCCTGTCACTAATTTTCTTTAAAGTACATCTGGCCCATCTATGTCACCATCTAAGTGATCTGTTGACTGTCGATCATCATAAAAGCTTTCTGATATGTATGTTTTCCATATTTTGAATTCTTCTTCTTTGTCTAAGATACGTTTGTTGTTTTTATCTATAAATTTTGCCGGAGTTTTATGTTTGTAGGTATATGTCGTCTGATCCTTCTATAAAGATTAAAACCATCATGCTTTAGTTCTAGTATTTCTATGTCATTACACTGTTGATTAATCCATTTCTCTTTAGTAATTTCGATTTCCCTTTTGATAATTCTGTTGACCTTATTATATTCTTCCTTATCTTTTTGCAATCTTCTTTCTTCCATTAATTCTAAAGTTTCGTTGGTCATCCAGTCTTTTCTCTTTCTCCAAGATCTATACGAGTAATGTGGTGTCTTTAAATGTATTTTATAGTTTTGTCCGTATTTTGTCACTCACCGCATTGTCTGTGTCTTCTTTCATATTTTTTATATTTATTTATATAATCCAACACCCCGTGGGAAACTTTTTCATTTTCCAACCAGTCTCGAAATATAATTTAAAACTTCTGACATATGAGTTAGTACGTTAATATTGGAAAAATATTTATTTAAATTTACCTTTATGTTTTATTTACAAAATTCATAATAATATATTCTTTATATCCCTCTTGTGACGTTATACTACTCGGTCGAATAAATATGTGATGCAGTTCCCGACTGCGAAAGGCCATGTTTAAATCCTTGTTGCCTTCAAATTGCTTGAGAAGTCGTAACTTTTGATAATCACTAACTGAAATGTGGGGCATTTTCCAAAGTACTTTATTAAGGGTCATTTTATATATTTCCTTTTTATCCAGAACTTATACAATTCGATTTAAATCTGAATTGCTTCGGATTAGTATCAATTCTTAACAAAGATTTATTACAATTTTATGAAAATCTTCAGCAAAACCCGTTACTACTTTCAGTAGAATGTAAACACGGAAATTTCCATTTTCATCCAACAGAGAAGGGTCCCGTTTTTCATATCACCCTGATTTGTGTAAACTATTACTTTCATTTTGAGTAAATGATATGAGTCCCTTAATAATTGATTTATTCCAGGATTTCTAACACGATCAATTATCATTCCTCCCAGTTCATAACGAATTTCATCAAACAGGTAGAGTATTCCATTGTTGGAAAATTTTACATTTTCACTAAATGTATCATCAGTTTTAAGAACTTTGCCTTCAATATATAAGCAACTTTGACTGGGCAACGTATTAAGGTCCTGAGTTTGAATGGGTATTCGAATTTTATCGTTGTTGCTTAAGGTTGTCGTTGAATAAGGCTGATGTGTATGGTATTGATATCTAACTATTGAATCGTAATGTAACACATTTTCCCCAACTTTTAATATATTTTAACTCATCTTCTTCTTCTTTATTCTTATCACTTACACCTAATTATTATTATAAATTCTCTCAACACTTGTACTAAGCCGTAATTTAAAGCTATACCAAAGTCGTAATCTTCAAATTGTGCTCTTTACTTTTTATAACTTTTTTTAAATTTAAATCCTAAGGAAATTAATACAGACTTATTCTCAGGTGTTAAATCTTTCAATCCCTAGAAAGCCTAACAATTTTAAAGGCACCCATTTTATCAGTACATATTCTGGAAAATTCTACATACTATCCAGGGTGTTATAAAAATAATTTAATATATTAAAATAGGTAACTCCCCGGGTCAATTGGAGATACACATATAATGAAAGTTTAATAAATTACTTCCTCTCCTTATTCTTCTTATACTTTTTATAGATCTGATGATCTGTTAAAGTTGTGGGATTGCCAGCTACCCCCAAATCTTTTTGGTGATCTCGCCGGTAGACATTTACCTTCTGGTTTTCCTCCAGAGCGATCCTTGGTAGTCTGTACTTCTCCGTTCTTTTTACCTGGTTATACCTCTGTCTTCTTCTTTGTCTACACCACTTTACGACGTCTTGTAAGCCACATTGTTCCCTGATGTCACTGTTTCGTATTCTGTTCCTCTTTGTTTTACCAACTATTGCTCTTAGGGTTTTCGTTTCGGCGATACGTAGCATATTTTTTGTTTTGTTGGAATCTTGTGATTCTATACCGTAGGTCATCATGGGTCTGCAGCAAGTCTTGTATACTTTAACCTTGCTGTCTATTCGTATATATAGATTGATCCATATCACATCTCTTAAGCAACCTAATATAACTCGTGCTTTATCAAGTAGTCCTCTAACGTCTCTGACTAGGTCATGATAGCTCGATAGCTCCACACCTAGGTTAACTGATATTGAAGTTTATCGTCCCCTACGAGTTTGCACCTGATGGGATATTTGGCAATAGTGATTCTTTTGGTCTTTTCAGTAGATATGCTCATATGAAACTATCAAAGACACAATAAAATTTACGAAGTTGTCTCTGTAGATCGTCTTCGCTTTCAGCAATTAGTGCTGCGTCAGCTGCGTAACAAACCAGACGAATTCTATTGGTATTCACTCTCTTTCCCATTCCAAGTGCCTTCACATCTTCTATTATTTTGTCCATTAAAAGAAAATGAAAATTTTATAAATTACTGAACTACGAAATTTTATAAACTAATGCGCCTCCATTCGCACAGCTGAGATGAACATTAGAACGCCTAAATAAGAGAGAGAGAAAGAGATTTTGAAAAGCGACTTGAAAAGAGACGATAAAGTAACGATGAAACCGCAAATATTATTTGTTTACATGTTCAAACCCGTTGCAAAAATAATTATTTTTTCGTGAAATATTGCAAAATTGCAATTCAATGGTTTTTCGAATTGATTTATTAATGTTGCCGAAGATTAATGATAAATAGTGTTTGTTACAGTTTGCTTAGTTAAATAAAAACTGTGATATTTTTATGTTGTCATCGTCATATAATTGCTAACCTATATCGGATGTATTTAGCTGCATTTTTACTATAACATTTGAAATTTTACAGAAGAAACAAGTTGTTTCCTACTTATTTTGAAGCATACAAAAAAGGAACTAGTCAACATATTACAATAGTCAAATAACCGGCCAATTGCAAGTCGGACTGATCAACGACTTCACAAAACACACCCTAAATGTGTTTCCAACAAAGCTTTTTTCTGATCTTTATTGAAAACTGAATCTACACCCTGTGGAGAATATTCTAGAATTTTTTCAAAATTTTTGAACAATGCTTTACGAGATAAGGGGGCAGCAATTTTTCGCTTAAAAATAATGCAAAGTAAAGTGTGCGCAAGTATTACATTGTATATATTTTTGAATTCGTGTTTTTACATGCTTTTATTTGACACCCCACTCGATGACCTGATAATTTTTTTTCACTTCCGATTTCACCCCCCAAAAATAACCCCTCAAGTCAAAATTAACTTTCAAAACTACATGGCTCTAATGAGGTGATCAATTCCTATATTAGTGCTAAATTTCAAATTTGTATGTCAAATAGTTTCAGAGAAAATCGAGTGTGACAGCCAGACGGACAGACATGCGGACGGACCGACACCGAAGTGATCTTATAAGTGTATGTAATAGGTATCGGTAAGTAGTTTGGGCGGCCATAGCGTAGTGAGTAAGGTGTCTGGTTTCTACGCCGGCGACCCGGGTTCGTATCTTGGTTCGGGAAAATAATTTAAAAAATCCTTTATCAAGTGACGATCGCCTTTTTCGGGAAGACAACGGCAAATCATCCGCAGTATCATGCCTAGTAAAGCCCTCTCACTTTAGCCATTCGGAACGGGCATTAAACTGTAGGTCTCTTTTGTCTGTGGAACACTTAAAAAGGCACCAACCACAGGCAAAGGCAGGAGGGTCACCTACGGCTGTATCGGAAATGGCACTTCAAGAAGAAGAAGTAGTTTACAGATAAGGATCGCGATCTTTTGGAATAAAAATTATTAATACTTTTTTAAGTTACTTTTTCGTGTTATCATCGAGAGGGCTATTTATCAGTATTTTTCTTCAATTGCTTTTGCGACAGCAGTTTTAATATATTAGGCGATTCTGCTAACATCATATATATGACATCGCGTCCACGCCACGCCGCCTCTGTTCACCCAGGAATGTTTATTCTACCCACGGTTGTCTAAAATTTACATTGAGTTACAGAGTCTTATAATCGTAAGTCTTTAGTCTATGATGTTATTTTTCTATTAAGAATTAGTTTACCTAAACGCCCTCTAGTTGTTTTAAATGCTCGGAGTCATACTATTAAACATTATGAAAGCTAGATCATACTACTACATATTGTGCGCCCATTCTAGAGTGGAATTTCCCACCAAATATTATTTTACTATTTTAACCTACCCCAAACAACCTAATTCTGTGTCGACATAAATTGTTTCGAGGGTAGAACCAAAGGTTCAGTACGAGAGATTTATAACGTGAGATAAGGCGAAAATTTTGGGGAAAATTGCTGCCTTAAGCCCCTAATGCATCGTTACTGGATCACGTCTCGAGATAAGAAGGAACGTTAAATTCGAACATAATCTAAATAATTGTTTTTTGAAGTTCTCGTTTGGGTTTTATGTTTAAGGTGTTTAGATAAGAGCTAAACTTAATAAACTTTAATATGCCTGCTTTCATGGCTTATAACTTTTTATCATTAAGAACCAAGGGCTTTAAAGCCTGTAGTTAAATATGTAACTAGTTATAGGAGCGGCACGTGTGCGGTGATAGCGATTTACGTTGATCTTGAATGGCTACAGGTTGTAATAGATTGGAAACATACTCTTAGTCAGTTTATTACAAAGAGATAGAGATATCTTGCTGAACCACATATGAACGTGTTATATTAGTGTAAAGTGTTTTGTAAGCTCGAGGAATAATCAAGTGGATCTTCAGTTAATCATGAACCATTTTCCATGGAAGTATTCTTTAAGTGCCTTCTCTTCAACGGAGGCTGGCGACCATCATTTGGAATTCTTCTCCATCTTGAGGAAAACAGATAAGTGGGCAAGCATCTCCAGTGTCAAACCACTGGCAAAGATTCCTCATCCACTTTTTATGTTCGATGTACCATTTCCATTCAATTTTTCCCTCTATATCCAATTGTACAATGTACCAGGTGTACAAGTATGAAATGCGGATTTCAGACAACAGATGGTGCACCAATGCAGTTTGTGCTATAAAGATTTGACACTGCGCCATTTTGTTGTGTCATCAACAAGTGTCAGACGCGCATGAGTGATAAATTGGAAAAGTGTGTGCATAGTGTTGTGTTGTTGTGTTCAATATGTCGAAATTTATACCGAACAAAGAGCATTCGCGGACAGCATTAATTTTTTGTTTTCATTTAAAGAAAACTGCTGTTGAATCATACCGCTTACTTCGAGAAGCTTATGGTGAACATGCTCCATCGCAAGATACGTATGAACGATGGTTTCGGCGTTTCAAAAGTGGTAACTTCGATGTTGCAGACAAGGAACGTGGAAAACCGCCAAAAAAATACGAAAATGTGGAATTGCAAGCATTGTTGGACGAAGATGATACGCAAACACAAAAACAACTCGCCGAGCAATTGGGCGTTAGTCAACAAGCTATTTCCAATCGACTACGAGAGATGGGAAAGATTCAGAAGACGGGTAGATGGATACCACATGAGTTGAACGACCGGCAAATGGAAAAGCGGAAAAACACGCTCGGTACAAAAGGAAGTCGTTTTTGCATCGAAAAGTTACAGGGGATGAAAAGTGGATTTATTTTGAGAATCCCAAGCGCAAAAAATCATGGGTAGACCCAGGCGCACCATCCACATCGACCGCAAGACCGAATCGCTTTGGCAGAAAGACGATGCTCTGTGTTTGGTGGGACTAGAGGGGCGTAGTCTATTATGAGCTGTTAAAACCTGGGGAAACGGTTAATACTAAACGTTACCAACAACAATTGACCGATTTCAACCATTCGCTGCTTGAAAAAAGACCAGAATACCCCATGCGGCTTACTCGCCAGACTTGGCTCCTTCCAATTACCACTTGTTTCCATCGATGGGTCACGCACTTGCTGAACAGCGTTTTGGTTCGTACGAAGATATGAAAAAATGGCTCGATGAATGGTTTGCAGCAAAAGGGGCAGATTTTTACTGGCGTGGTATTCACAAAATGCAAGAAAGATGAGAAAAATGTATAACAAGCGATGGAGTAAACTTTGAATAAAGCACTTTTTATCATTCTTCCAAATTTAACATGTTTTTTTTAGAAAAAAAATCCGCTTTTCATACTTGTACACCTGGTATATATTTAACGTTTCTAAAAATATGGCCAAAATGAGCTGCTTTTCTTCTTTTTATTGTGGTTAAAAGTTCCTGATCTTTATTCATCTTCTCCAGGACCGTTTCAGTCACTCGTTCGGTCCATGATATTTTTGGTCATAGTCGGTACAACCACATTTCAAATGAATCCCATCGTGACATTGTTCGTGCTTTTAATGTCCATCCTTCAACTTCATATAACAGTGCAGACAGTATATAGCTCTTGGTGGCCCGCCATCGAGTCCCGGTTGCATAATATTGTTTTCATTTTGAAAAACTATTTCGGGGCATTTGAATTCTAAAGTTTATCTCCTCATCGGGATCCCATCTATCGTTGAGCCAGCATCCCAAGTACTTAAATCTCCTTTCTTTTTCTATGTCTTGTTTTCCTATTCGTAGTCCAACTTTGTCGATTTTGTTTCCTTTATATTTATCCTGAGTCCATAAGCTTTAGCTGATGTTATTGACTCTGTACAATATGCATTGTAATTCTTTCTTATCATTAGCAAAGACCACCGTATCGTCAGCATACCAGATGTTGTTGATGGGTTTCCCATTTATCTTGATTCCCACTTCTATATCTTCTTCCCAGAAAATGGATTTCGCATATAAATTAAAAATACGTCTATGCATAAACCCATTCTACTTCTCTCTCATTTTATTCTAAAGTTATTTAGAGAAAACCATTAAAACTAGTTTTGTATTTGATTTGAAAAACAAGAAAAAATGTATTTTTCCATTTCCGAGAATTTCGAATTTAGTCTAAGTTTTAAAGGATTATAGTTTCAAGAAAACTGAAGTTCTATCGCGGTTAAGCCAACAAGATATGACGACTTTGTTGTATTTTGAAATTTAAGTGGAAAACTTTGCAAGTTGTTGCTTAGTTTGAAAGTTGACACCGAAAAAGTTTGTTTTATTTATGTTCTTTTAACATTTATTTTACGAGGTATTATTAAAGTTTGTTTAAGTCTGTACCACAAACAGTTTATTGAAAAATTCTAGAGGCGAGTTTTTTTAAATAAATAGACAAATTATTAGGCGTCAGCTATCTCAGAGTCATGTCCGAGCCCTACGTTAGTACTATACAGTATACTAAATATAGAATACATACACAATAGAAAACTATTTCTAATCTCATAAGCAGTTTATTCCGCTAGAATTCTTCTCGTCATTATTTTTTTCTTCATTAATATTGTTGTATCTTACTAAGCATTTGCCCTAGTAATGTGCCAGACAGAAGGCAGGTAGGCCATCAAAATTAGGCTTAAAGCTGCTAAAGATACAAATTGTTGCATCTTTCTGATTCTCTGCGCTAGTACTGTCTACTGAACAAAACTTTCAGTTTTGTTCTCTTCTCGTCGATCCTCGCTCGGCTGATGAGTCATTATACGACGAAACACATCCTGAGATGTTTGCGAAATGAGAGAACAGTAAATAATTGCTGAAATATCGCTCAATTTTAGTAGTTGATATTGATATTTATAGACATGGGGTAGAACTTTATTAATCGCGACACCTTGCGGCAATTGTTAGCGCGAAAACAATTCCTCTATCGGTCCGGGGCTTTAACCAGCTTCCGACAGGGGGCAGTTATACCTTTAAAATTAGGCTTACAACAGCCAGAGATATTGTATTTTACTGATTTTTTGCGCTAGTACTGTGATAAGTAATTTGAGTTTTGTTCTATTCTCTGTCCATCCTCGGTCATCTGATGAATCAGGATACAACGAAACGCGTCCCAAGAAAGATTGACAGGTAAGAGAACAATAAGTAGCTACTGCAATCTAAAATGAGTTCAATTTTAGTAGTCGATATTGAAATATTCGACTAATTTCATAAGAATAGGAAGTTGAAAAAATTGAGGGCTCCAGAACTCTATAAAAATAGTTTTTATTTTGACTGTTTTTTTTAACATATCTTCTTAAAGATGTTCTAAAACCTGTAAACAATTATATATTTTGTCTACCTATAAACATGGAATAAGTTTACCTGCGCCTTTATCCAAATGACATTGTCACATTAAAATTTTCTGGAAAATTTATGAAGAATTCATATTCACCCCAAATTTGCTCGTGTTATCTACGCGACATAGCTGGAATTCTATGCTTATTACTAGGCGTCATTTACAAAAAAATAAAAGATCTTACTGTTTCGTGCACACATTTTTTTTAAATATAAGACTTCCATTCGGAAGTTATTTTTATCTAGTTTTAAGAATAAAACTTCCTACTTTTTCCCATTCGTTTCTTTCATCCTTATAAATCTATATACATCCCAAATTTGCTCCTGTTATCTACGCGACATATCTGAAATTGCCCAAGTCTACAAATTATTATGTATTTTCTCACTAACATCAAACTAAAATAAATTTTATGCTTATTACTAGTCGTTATTTACAAAAAAAAAAAACAACCTACTGTTTTATGCACACATTTTTTTAAATATAAGACTTCCATTCTGAAGTTATTTTTATCTATTTCTAAGTGTAAAACTTCCTACATTTTCCCATTCATTTCTTTCATACTTGTAAATCTATATATACCCCAAATTTGCTCCTATTATCTACGTGACATATCTGAAATGGCGGAAGTCTACAAATTATTATGTATTTTCTCACTAACATCAAACTAAAATAAATTTTATCCTTATTACTAGTCGTTATTTACAAAAAAAAAAAAACATCCCACTGGTTTATGCACACATTTTTTTAAATATAAGACTTCCATTCCGAAGTTATTTTTATCTATTTCTAAGTGTAAAACTTCCTACATTTTCCCATTCATTTCTTTCATACTGGAAAATCTATTTGCCTCAAATTTGCTCCTATTATCTACGTGACATATCTGGAATGGCGGAAGTCTACAAATTATTATGTATTTTCTCACTAACGTCAAACTAAAATAAATTTCATGCTTATTTACAAACAAAAATAAAACATACTATTCTTCCGTGCACATATTTTTTTTAAATATAAAACTTCCATTCTGAAGTTATTTTTATCCTGTTATCTACGCGATACATCTGGAACTGCCGAAGTCTACACATTATAATGTCTTTTGTCACTAACATTAAACATTTTATGCTTATTCTAGTGGTTATTTAATATAACAAAAATAAAACATCCTACTGTTTCGTGCACACATTTTTTTTTTAAATATAAGACTTCCAATCTGAAGTTATTTTTATCTATTTCCAAGTGTAAAACTTCTACATTTTCCCATTCATTTCTTTCTTTCTTGTAGATCTATATATGCCCTAAATTTGCTCCTGTTATCTACGCGATACATCTGGAATTGCCGAAGTCTACACATTATTATGTCTTTTCTCACTAGCATCAAACCTAAATGAATTTTATGCTTATTACTAGTCGTTATTTAATATAACAAAAATAAAAAATCCTACTCTTTCGTGCACACATTTTCTTTAAATATAAGGCTTCCAATCTAAAGCTATTTTTATCGATTTCCAAGCGTAAAACTTCTACATTTTCCCATTTATTCCTTTATTTCCTGTAGGTCTATATATACCCCAAATTTACTCCTGTTATCTACGCGATATATCTGGAATTGCCGAAGTCTACACATTTTTATGTCTTTTCTCACTATATATATATATATATATATATATATATATATATATATATATATATATATATATATATGGGTTTAACTGTAAGTCAAGTAATATATAACAATTATACAACTAAGTGTTGTGTTCCCATTCGCCTTCTCCAAACCTCTCTATCCTCCGCCATCTCTTCGTCCATTCCTCGTGACCTCATGGCTTGTCTCATATCTTCATTCCAGGATGTACGTGGTCGTCCTTTTTTATTTCTTCCCGGTGGTTTCCATGTCAAGAGCCTTTTGGGCCGTCTTGTATCGTTCATTCTGAGTAGGTGTCCAAACCATTTTAATCCTCTATTTTCTATTCTTTGTATAATTGTTTCTGTTGCTGCTGTTCTGTTGCGTATTTCTTGGTTTGTTATGTGTTGGAATTTGGACACTCCGGCGCTTCTTCTCAGGTAATCCATCTCTATCGTCGTTATTTTTCTTTTATCCTCTTCTTTCATTACCCACAGTTCACTACCATAACTTAAAATCGATTCTACCATTGTTCCTCCAATTCTCTTTTTGTTTTGTGTAGTTATATTTTGATCCCACCATACTGAGTTACGAGCTCCTATGATCCTTCTGGCTTTTTGTATTTTATTCTGTATTTCCTTTTTACCTATACCATTTTTGTTGCCAATCAGTACTCCTAGATATTTAAATTCCTTGACTTGTTTGACACGTGTATCGTTGTTAATTAAGACATCAAATTCTATTTCCGAGTTCATAACCATATACTCCGTCTTTTCAAGGCTCATCTCTAGTCCCCATTCCTTGTAGTCTGTGTATAATCTCTTCAATACATATTCCATATCGAATGCATCTTGTGTTATTATTACTTGGTCGTCTGCAAAGTTTAACGATAACACTGGTCAACACAAGTCTTGTTTCCTTTATTTTTTTTTCTGTTATTGGGTATTTCTATGGCCCCGACTATGAAAAAAATACTGGGAGATTGCTAACAGCTTTACCCTTTGTAATATACAGTTTTATTATTTTGCTAAAAAAATACAAAAAAATAATACATTATGTTAACAAAATTTCTATTGAACACTAGCAAATGATTTTTTTTTGTAAGATTTCCTTGAATGAACGACTTTAGGTAGATCTCGTTGCAAACTCCAGCACAAGTCTGCCATCATATGTGAGTCCCACCGCCCCTGATAACGCTCTTCCATTGTCCGAAGATCCTGATGAAATCTTTTACCCTGCTCCTCACTAAAATCACCCAGATTTTGTGGAAATCGGTCTAAATGCGAGTGCAGGAAGTGGATTTTTATGCTCATGTTGCACACTAGCTCTTGCAAGTTCGATAGCATGTACTCAACAAGCTCGACATGGTCGTCAGATTTCTTTTTGCCTAGGAAGCTACTCATAACCAAAACAAATGAATTCCAAGTTTTTGGATTCGACTTCAGTCATTGATTTGACAAAATTAGGATCTTTCACGAGTTGCCTAATCTGTGGCCCATCAAAAATACCAGCTTTCAATTTTTCTGAATTTAATCCTGGAAACTTGCGTGAAAGAAAATTAAAACATTCGCCACTTTTGTCAAGCGCCTTCACAAACTGTTTCATTATGCCGAGTTTAATATGAAGTGGTGGAAGTATGATGAGGTCTCGGCTAACTAAAGGCAGGTTTATAACATTTTTTGTACCAACTTTTAGCTCTTCCCGCACTGGCCAAACTTTTTGTGACCAATGGTGTTGTTTGTCACGACTATCCCAGAGACACATGAAACAAGGGAACTTTGTGTACCCCCCTTGTTGACCTAAAAGAAAGTTAACCATTTTCAGATCAACACAAATGACCCATTGTGTTGATCTGAAAATGTCCCCGTCTTGATACTTAATTTTTTCCATAACCTTAGAAACATTTACCTATTCTTCTTTTAAAGACGTCGAATGTGTAATAAGTATAGATCCGTACTTGTTACCGTTATGAAGCAAAACACACTTTAAAGTTCTTTTGCTGCTGTCTATGAAAAGACGCCAATCATTAGGTTTTAATCCCATCTGCTGCAAAATACCACCAACATCGTTGCAAAAAACTAAATCCTTCTCTTGTACACCTGGTAACAGATTTTTTTTCTCGGGTACGATAAAATGTAATGTTGGTTTCCAGAGTAAGCAAATTTTTTTCTTTTAAACGAGATGCTAAAATTTCAGAAGCTTCTTTTGGTAAGTTCAGATCTCTTACTAAGTCATTTAGTTCTTTCTGATTAAATGGTTGAGGTTCTGAAAGGCTACATTTGTAGTCTGAATCAGAGTCTTCACTTTATGTATTTCATTCGGGTTCATAGAGATTTGGATCATCAGAAGACTTAGATGTGCTGGGTTGTACCTCTTGTGATTTTAATTGAGGTCGTTGAGCAGAAGATAAGTTAGGATATGACCCTTACTTCGATTTCCAGGGTTAATTGCGTTTATTTTCACAACGCAGAAGTAGCAATCGTCATGATGGTTTCGAGGTTCTCGCCAAATCATGGGTGTTACGAACATTATTGCATCTCGTTTTCCACTGGACCATAACCGTAGACATACCACACATTTCTGGCATACAATATGAGGAACCCATGGCTTGTCCTGATTACACAATTTTATTTTAAAGTATTGATGATACGCAGTTTTCACAAAGTCCGATATAGGTTTTCGATATTTTGCAAATATATATTCACCACAAATATAGCAAAAACAATCGGGATTAAGCACACAACATCTTCTTGACGAAGTCATATCTAAAACAACAACAAAATATATTGTAGTGTCCAAGGAAATAAAAAAAACGAAAATCTAAGTAAAAATAGTAAATGAGGGTAGTTAGCTATAACTTAAAAACAAAAGCTGTTAGAGAAAAATTGTTGCCATATTTAAAAAATACGCGTCAATTTGAGATAGAAACAAAAAAAAAAATCACAGGAAACAAGCAAATTTCTTTTTTTTGTTGACCAGTGATAATAGGTGTTTATCACTAATGGGGATGCCCATGCTTTGGCGAGTGCGGTTCCATTTCTGTAGAGCGTTGTCTACAAATATATTAAATAAGATTGGTGAAAGGCAACACCCTTGTCTTAGACCTTTTGTAATGTGGATAGCTTCCGAGAGATAGCGTCCTTGTTTCACATATCCTATATTTTCATTATATAACTCTTTTATTGTTGTTATCATCCCTTCTTTTATCCCTACTGTTCTCAAGACATGACAAAGTTTATTTCACGGTGCATTATCGTATGCCCTCTTAAGATCTATAAAGGTTATATGTATTTCGTCATCTTTTTGGATATTTTTTCTATCAACTGTTGTAAAGTAAACAAGTTGTCTATACACGACCGGCCGACTGGTACATCCGCTTTGGTTTTCGGATATCTTTCCTTTAATTGTTTCTCTTATTCTATTCTGCAATATTCTACCGTACAGTCTGCTCATAGTGCTTGTATTGCATATACCTATATAATTATTAGGGTCTTTTCTATTTCCTTTCTTATAGATTGATAAAATGTAACTTTTTTTCATTCGGTAGGTATTCTTCCTTGTGATATACAATTATTAATTAAGCTAGTTATTGTTATGGTTATACCTCCATTTTTAATCATTTCTGCAGAGGTATCATCTAGTCCGGCCGCTATTCCATTCTTCATCGTTTTTAGATTTGCTTGTACTTCCTCCATGGTTATTTCGTTCCAGTCCTTTCCCTCTGTGTCTTCTGATTCATTGTCCTCTATATCAAGGAATTCTTGTCTGTTTTCAGTTACGGCCCTCTCTTTGTTGTTCGTTTTCATATTTCTGATGGTTTGCCACACTTCTGTCGATTGTGCTCCTCCAATATACGTGTTAATCTGTGCACATTTCCGTTCCCAGTATTCATTTTTTTTTTTTTATTTTTTCTTACGTACCTCTCTACTTTTTTCTTTGTATTCTGCCCGGGTAGTTTCTGACTTGTATGTTAAATATTTTTGGTGTAATCTATTTTTTTCCTCTATTAGTTCTTTTAATTCTTCTGTTATGTAATATCTGCATGTTTTTTTTTCTTCCCACTTATACTCTCCTAAAGTTTCTTGTGCCACCTTGTGGATCACTTTTTTAATGCGTTCATATTCTTGCTCTATATCTTCGGTTGGTTCCAGTGTAAGTAATTCATTGTGTAATCTTCTTTGATAAAACTCTTTAATACTTTCGTGTTGAAATACATAAGTTTTGTATCTTTTCATTTTTATTTCTATCTTGTCTTCGTCTGTAGGATAAGTTTGTAAATTTTTTTTGTTTCTCACTAACATCAAATCTACATGAATTCCATGCTTATTACTAGTCGTTATTAAAAAAAAAAACAAAAATAAAACATTCTACTGTTTCATGAACACATATAAAAAAATATAAAACTTCCATTCTGAACTTATTTTTATCTATTTCTAAAAGTAAAACTTCCTACATTTTCCCATTCATTTCTTTCATTCTTATAAATCTCTTAAAACCCCTCAAACCCCATCCCGATTTTACGTTTTAACCGCAAAAGTGCGTGGGGATTATATCCCTTTTGCTCTTTTCAGCGATACAAGGTGTTGCCGTTTGGCAGTTAACTTTATTACGGAACGAATTAAAGGGTTTATTGTCGAGGATTTATATAAAACCAGTTAAAGTGGGTAATAAAATGGTTTTTTAATAAAAAAAAACATTTTGTACTACTCTTTATATACGAGGACATATTGATAAACGTACAAAGAACGAGCGACACTTTACCATAATATTTCACATATCCTTATAGTAGATACTGCTATGCTTAAAATTTGTTCATTATCGCAACCAAAAACCTGGAAAAAAATCCGCTGTTATTAAAACTAAACCAAATCTGATCATTCTACCTATTTCAACCATTCCCCCATTAAAATTGAAGGTAGTGCAAGTATTAAATTAATTTTCAGATTATCTGACTTCAAAAACCCTGACCTATAATACCATATACAAGAAGCAACCCCTTTCGCTCCCTACCCCACATGTATTTTGCTATAAATTATATACTTAAAATTTGTCCAAAAAACATGTAAATATTTTAGAATGCTGTTTAAATTATACAATATTTAAAAAACGCCGTCCCCTTCAACCCTTTCCTCAGTTAAAATTGAAAAAAAAATGAGAAAATAACCTGATTTTCGCATTTCTTGACTTCAAAAACCCTGGAAAAGACTATAACATGATATATAAGAAATCAACCCATATCATCTTCTCCCTCCCCAACCCCTTTCGTCCATTATGTTTTACTACAAATATTTGGGCTTAAAGTTTATTTATTATTTCAACAAAAAAACAGGAAGAGTTACCATATTATTATTAAAACTGTATAAAATTTATCTATACTATATCATTCAGGCTTCATTTCCACGTTAATATCTAAGTACTAAGTTTGAAAATAATATCTCATTTCGTTCGAGAGATTTATCGTGCCAACAAACCGACAGACAGAGAGACCGACGGAAAATAATCAATACTTCTTCTTATGACGCCGTCTCTTCACGAAGGTTGGCAATCCATATAGCCAAACGAACTGCTGCTCGAAAAATATCACTCAAACACATCCAAACCACTCTCTCATGTCCTTTAGCGAAGAATTCTGTCGTATTCCGATCGATCGTTTGCTCTTTATTTTGCCTACAATAATTAGACGTAGCAATTCGTACTTTGGGCCCACCATTCCATCTCCGAAGTATTGAGTTTTTCTTATTTTTATGGTTGTTAGTAATTCCTTCGTTTTGTTCATTCTTTCCAAAACTTCTGCGTTTTTTATTTTCTGTACCCAGGGGATACGAAAAAGGCGTCTATAAATGTACATTTAAAAAGATTCCAGTCGTTTTTCTGAGCCAGAGTCGAGAGTCCGGCACTCACATCCATACAATAGCACGAAGAATACATACATTCTCATTCGAAGTTCGAGACTGAGACTTGTACGATGGAAAAATTTATTCATATTTGCTAAATGCGGAATCAATACTACATGAGGTGAAAAGTCCCGGAAATTTTTAAGCAAAAGCAATATTTTTGCCAAAAATCGATTTTATTTTTCAACATAGTTTCCTTCATGAGCGACACACTTATTCCAGCGAACTACATTTGGAGACCTTTGAGATAGTATGATTTGTCGAGCTCTCTAAAATATGGCTTAGTTTCCCATTCGATCTCTTCATTTGAACCAAATCTCTTTTCCTGGAGCCTCTTTTTCAAATTTAAAAAGAGGTAATATTCGCTGAGGACCAGATCTGGTGAACACGGCGGATAAGGAACCAACTCATAACCCATTTGATCCAACTTCACCATCGATTTTATGGGGTTGTCAGTTGGTGCATTATCTTGGTGAAACAACACTTGTTTTCCTTTGCTAAATGCGGTCCTGATTTCACGATTCAAACGGTCCGACAAATCAACGTAATAGTTGCGAAAAAGGTGAAAATTAACATAACCTCTAAAAAAATTCCCTAGAATACACATATTCATGATTTTAAAAACAGACTTATGAACAAAACAACTGAAACAATATATCTTTATGTTAACAAATAAATTTCAATAAAATAGTTCAGAAAAAAAAGTTTTGAAAGTTTATTATTAAATAATCTTTTTGATTTAATGATATATAGAACATTTTTAGATGTATAAATTAAGCGAAATCATATTTTTATCAACCTTATAACTTATAATATTTTAGGAAAATCTAATGTAAAGTTGTTATGAATAATTTTTCAGTAGTCGCATATTAGTATACTGTTATATAATTCTTAAAATTATACACTAGTTGTAATAAAACTAAAAGAACCCATTTCATAAAATAATAATAATAATTCTTCTAAACCGAACGCATCCAAACAGAAGAGCTGTACATCAGGCGGGGTATATTTCAGGAAGACTCGCTCAGCGCTCTATGGTTTTGCCTATGTCTCAATCCACTCTCAAATATACTAAACAGAACTTCTGCATCAGACACCAGACAGTGAATCAATATAAAATAAACCACCTCCTATATATGGATGATATGAAACTCCACCATGAGATAGAAATCATCAACAATGAAACACTGGGTAACATGCTCGACAAAGAAACCTACAAATATCTAGGCTCTCATCAAAGCACCAAACTCAACCACACTCACATCAAAACAGAGCTCAGAACCGAATTCAAAAACAGACTCACGAAACTTATACAAACAAAACTCAACTCCAAAAATCTCACTAAAGCCATCAACATGTTCGCTATACCTATACTCATATATTCATTTGGTATCATCAAATGGTCATATACAGACATAGAAAACATTCAAATCCTTATACGCTTTCAATTTACCAAATACGAGAAATTGCACCCCAACGCATGCAAAGAAAGACTTACCATTGAGAGGAAGGTAGGAGGAAGAGGAATCATAGGTATAAGATCACTATGCACAAAACAAATACAAGTACTTTCACACCAAGTAGACTAGCCTCCACACAGCAACAGTGAAAGCAGACAAAAACTACACACCTTTCGACTTATCCCGGGCAGACCAACCAGTAGACACACGCAGTCACACCTAGTTACAACAGGAAAAGATGAAAATGTGGTCAGAAAAATCACACCACGGAAAACACAGATACCACATAGAACAAGACCACGTAAATAAAAAACAATCATACACCTGGTTACAGGATGGGCAGCTGTTTCCTGAAACAGAAGGCTTCTTACTTGCCATCCAGGATAAAGTCAGACTCAACTATTACCGAAGACAGATGCAGGAAATGCTACCAGCATAAACAAGCAATCGAACACATAACAAACGGGTCTAAAATATTAGCCGGAACGGAATACACAGCCAGACATGACTCAGCGACAAAAGTAGTTCAGCAAGCATTAGCCACAACATACAAACTCATAATAAACAGAGATACAAATACACACCAACATCCATACTTGAAAATAAAGATTACAAGCTCTACTGGGAGATCAGTATCCATCCAGATAAAACAGTCTCCGGCAATAGACCCGATATTACTTTTCAATGCAAGAAAGGAAAAGTAACTTATCTAATTAATATAGCTGTCCCCAACGACACAAACATCGAAACGAGATACACAGAAAAAAATCTCCAAATACACAGATCTTGCAACACAAAAAAGTCATCATTGTCCCCCTCGTCATATCAGCCACAGGCCTTACACCAACAACATTCACACCACACTTGATACAATTAAGACTCAACACAAGCATACACATAAACATTTAGAAGTCAGTGATTTTGAAAACATGTAACATTGTCAGGTCATTTCTTAATACGCAATGGTAATAGCGTTTGTGCTGACTTCGTTTGGACGTGTCAGCCAAACAAGGAACCACATTGATCAAATGTGAGAAAGAAGAACCATAATTCCAAGATCTATATACAAAGCATATCGAAACTAAAATTTTCTAACGTATAAATATAAAATTTACAATTAACATCATCTAGTGCATATAAAATAATAATGTTACAAACAATATTTTTCAAGTCAAGTGTAAGTTGCTTTTAAAATAAAAATGATCAATGATTTCACAAAACACACCCCAAATGAGTTTTCAACAAAGTTTTTTTTCTGATTTTTACTGAAAACTAATGACTGAAATTTTTGGTTTTTTATATATATAGCAGATAAATTATAGGTAATGCACTCGTGATAATTTTCGTTCAATCTACACCCTGTGGAGAATATTCCAGAATTTTTTCAAAATTTTTTGATCAGTACTTTTCGAGATAAAGGATCCTCCCTTTTCGAGATAAGGTGGGGGGGGCAGCGATTTTTCGCGATTTTTTAAAAATAATACAAAGAAAACCGTGCGCAAGTATTACATTATATATATTTTTGAACTCGTGTTCATTTGATACCCCACTCGATGACCTAGTAAGTTTTTTTGTTTCATTTCCGATTTCACCCCCCACACGAATCTAATGAAGCCATCAATTTCTATATTAGTGCCAAACTTCAACTTTCTATGTCAAATAGTCTCGGAGAAAATCGGGTGTGACAGACAGACGGGCGGAGAGACACCGAAGTGATCTTATAAGTGTTCCGCACGGAACAGTAAAAACGAATGCACCTAGAAAAGTTAAATCTATTACAACGTAATGCTAAGTTGGGAATGTGGAATCTTTGGTACAATGATACTACTCAGTATATATCACCACTACACCAAACACTTTATTTTTGCACTCGACGCGCGTTTCGCTAACCATGTTAGCTTCATCAGGAGCGATGATTGACTATCAATCAATCGCTCCTGATGGAGCTAACATGGTTAGCAAAACGCGCGTCGAGTGCAAAAATAAAGCGTTTGGTGTAGTGGTGATATATACTGAGTAGTACAACGTAATGCACAAAGCAATTAAATTTTGACTAATAATTTACAAAACTACAAACTAAGGGTTTTTACCTAAAATAACCGGTCAAGTGCAAATTGAACTTGCACAATTAGTGTTCCGTACGTTGATTGCTTTTAAAATAAAAAATGTTGTTACGGTTGTATAAAATGATGAGCGACTTCACAAAACACACCCCAAATGAGTTTTCAACAAAGTTTGTTTCCAATCTTTACGGAAAACTGATGACCTTGATTTTTTTTTATATATACCAGATAAATTATTAAAGGTGATAATTTTCGTTCAATCTACACCCTGTGGAGAATATTCCGGAATGTTTTCAAAATTTTTTGATCAGTACTTTTCGAGATAAGGTGGGGGGACAGCGATTTTTCCTCGATTTTTTAAAAATAATACAAAGAAACGTGTGCACAAGTACTACAATATATATATATATATATATATATATATATATATATATATATATATTTTACTCGTGTTTTCACAAGCTTTCATTTGACACAACACTCGATGACCTACTAAAAAAAATTTTTTTTCACTTCCGATTTCACCCCCCAAAACTAACCCCTTATGTCAAAATTTGACCTTCAAATCTACACGGCTTTGATGAAGCCATCAATTCATCAATTATATCATGGTATGTTGATGTTTGTGCCTATCAAGGCGTTTAAAAGTTCAAATTTTCCAGTATGGTTTTCTCCTCGTCTAAAACGCCTTATTTTTAAAAAGAAAATAGCCCATAGGCAGTACAAGCAGACTATGCTATTTGCCGATTATGAGTTATTCTGTTTGCTGAATATTTCTCGAGTGTGTATGAGGATGCCCCTTTGGAAATACCGGACTGCTACTCGAGCCTTAGTGATTTGACAACATTAAATAACGTGATTATTAGTTTGATTGATGTTTTTAATGAACTGATGTCGCTCAGGCCTAAAACCTCAAGTGGGCCTGATGGTGTCCCGCCTCTATTATTAAAGAAATGTGTGTGCACCTTAAGCAAACCACTTCACTTCCTGTTCAATCTCTTATTGGATTTGGAAGTATTTCCTGATTATTGGAAAACTTCCTATATAATCCCAATTTTTAAATCTGGTGATCGGAGCGACGTGACTAATTATAGGGGTATCTGCATACAGTCGACCATACCAAAGCTTTTTGACTCATTGGTCACTTCTTGTCTTTCTTGGCACTGTAAGCGGGTGATCATGGATGAACAGTATGGCTTTCAGCGTTCTCGCTCCTGTGTATCTAATCTTCTGACATATGAGGATTACCTGTTGGGTGCATTTGAGAGGGGCTGTCAGGTTTATACCATATATACTGACTTCTCCAAGGCGTTCGACAAAGTGAACCATCGGTTATTGTTCAGCAAACTTGGGTCGCTTGGGTTCGGCATTCACATTCTTCGTTGGCTGGAGAGTTTTTTAATGGGAAGTCAGCAAAGTGTAAGAATAAATAATTATATCTCTAACCTAAGTATAGTGCCCTCGGGCGTTCCCCAGGGCACTCCCTGCGGCCCCCTTTTGTTTCTCTTATTTGTAAATGACTTGAGGGATTTCCTGACCAATACTTCCTTTCTCATGTTTGCCGATCATCTGAAATTATTCAAAATTATTTCTAGACCTGTGGACAGTCTTGTTTTGCAAGCGGATGTTGACATATTTTTCCAATGGGCAACCTTAAACGGCTTAAGTCTGAATACTGATAAATGTTCCTGTATATCATTTTCCAGATTAAAAAGTCCGATGCAGTTTGATTATAGTTTAAATACAACCATTTTAAGACGGGTACATGAGATTAGGGATCTTGGTGTGATGTTTGATTGTTCTTTACCCTTCATCGGCCATCAAATGAGTGTGGTGCAGTGAGCCGGTAGGTGTTTGGGTTTTATTGATAGATATAGTGCCGATTTTTCATGTAATGTATTTAAATTATTGTATTGCTCGTACGTTCGACCGATTTTGGAGTATGCAAGCCCGGTGTGGTCTCCTTTTTACAATGTCCATATTAACCAGTTGGAGAGTGTCCAAAAAAAATTCTTACGTATATGTTCTTTTAAACTGAAAATTCCTTTAACTGAGGGACATACCAACTATGACCTGGTACAAAAATTGTTAAATATGTGCAGTCTTCAGGACAGACGAATGCAAGCTGAACTACATTTCTTATTTAAGGTACTAAATGGGTATATAGACTGTAAGTACTTACTTAGTAAATTATCTTTTCATACCGTACATCGTACCCGCGCTAGGTCATTATTTTACCCAGCTAATGTCACCAGAAACTATAGCTTGCATAGTCCAATCTTTAGAATGCAGCGTAATTTTGATAAATATAATTTGCCAATTGATGGCCCAGTACACCGATTCAAAATATGGTCAACCAACTGATCTCGCTATAGAGTTTCTTTAATTTTCGGGTAGTTTCCCATTGGTATTGTATAATATATCTAGTACTGTTTACCTTTAGAATGATTAATTTAGATTTGTAATACCCTGCATTCTGACCTATTAGTTTTAGATTTACCTTTAATTATATTGTTCATTCATATTGTTTTTTTTTCTCTTGCATATTGTTGATGTTTTTTGTAAAAATGGTGTTACCGTTGATTATAAATAAATAAATAAATAAATTCCTATATTATTACCAAATTTCAACTTTCTATGACAAATAGTTTCGGAGAAAATCGGGTGTGACAGACAGACAGACGGACAGAGAGACAGACAGACACCGAAGTCATCTTATAAATGTTCCGTACAGAACACTAAAAACCTAACCTATAAATATAAATATTTTCAATTCTATCCTAATCTAATGCAGGAAATAGTAACGTTACGAATTAAATTCTTCATTTGACAATACTGTGTATCTAATGCAGGAGTACTCAAACGGTCGATCGCGATCGAAAAGTCGATCGCGAGTGCTTTTTGAGTCAATCTCGAGAAAAAAATTCCGATATAGAACTATTCACAGATTTGTTTTAGGTAACTAAAACAAAATGTAATGAATAAACTACTAAAATTTATTCGATCCACAATTAGGCCAGAATAACCCCCTCATCACTTTCTTTTATCGTAATAACCCCCTGCTAGCGGCAAAAGGCGGCTTTGTCAAAGGAACGTGCGGTACTTGTCAAAGAAAAGCCGCGTTTTTGATTCCCGCCGATTTTTCTAGAAACTTCGGGCGGCGTGTTTGACGGGAACATTCGAGACTTCGTTCGCGCCGATATAAATGTTGCGCCTGCAGGGATAGGAGTCAGTCTGAGTTGTAACTTGAAGGCAATACATCGATACAAAGTTTATTAATAAATAGTCCAAAATGAGTGCGGCGAAGAAAAGTAAAACTTATCATTTTAATAACGATTGGGAGGAAGAATTTTTCTTTTGTATGGTAAAGGATAAGTGCATTTGTCTCATTTGCCGTGCGTCAGTTGCAATACCTAAGCGTGGGAACTTAGAGAGGCATCATAAAACGGTTCATAAAAACTATGAAAAGGATTTTCCGTCACAGAGTGAATTAAGAAAACGAAAAGTACGTGATTTGATAACTTGTTTGAAAAAAGAACAAACCATGTTCACAAGACCAGCCAAACAATCAAAAGCTGCAACGATCGCGTCATTTAAAATATCTCATATATTGGCGAAACACAAGAAACCATTTGATGATGGATTGGTTGTGAAGGAAGCATTTATTGAAACGGATGAGACTTTATTTGGAGATTTTAAAAATAAAACAGAGATTATGTCTGCTATTAGAGAACTTCAGTTATCTCGTCCGACTGTCACAAGGCGTGTTGAAGTCATGAGTCAGGACATGGCAGATAAACTAAAACATGATATCATGGAATGTACATACTTTTCTTTACAGTTCGACGAATCCACCGATATGACAGACACTGCCCAGCTGTGTATTTTTATTCGAATGGTATTCAATGACATGTCGGCTAAGGAAGAGTTTTTGACAATGATTCCTCTGAAAGGAAAGACCCGTGGCGAAGATATATATGACGTTTTCTTCAATTTTGTAACAAACTACAAGCTACCAATATAGAAACTAGTGTGCATTACAACCGATGGAGCACCAGCAATGACTGGAAACGAAAACGGTTTTGTGGCATTGTGTCGAGCTAATGATGATTTCCCTTCATTTTTCTCCTTCCATTGCATTATACAACAAGTTTTGTGTTCAAAAGTTCTAAACATGGAGGAGATTATGGGCATTGCAATAAAAATTGTGAATTCTATCCGTGCACGTAGCTTGCAACGATGGCTCTTTAAATTGCAGTTGGAAGATAGTGAGTCAGCTGAACACACTGATTTAGTTCTTCACACGGACGTCAGGTGGTTGAGTTGCGGAAAATTCCTAGAAAGGTTTCAAGAATTATTGCCCGAAATAACAGCTTTTCTGGACGAAAGAGGTGATGACACTCAGATGCTGAAAAACGGAAAATGGCTGATTGATTTGGCATTTTTGACAGACATCACAATGCATTTAAACACCATTATTTGGAGCTTCAAGGTAAAGGAAAAACTATTATTGAGATGATTAGCGCAATAAACGCATTCAAAAGTAAATTGCAACTTATGATAGATCAACTGAAAAGAAAGGATCTGAGAAATTTTCCGTCTTTGAAAGCAAGGATTCCTCAGTTGAATTATGATATTTATGAGGCAGAATTATCAAATATTTTGGGCCAATTCGAAATACGTTTTTATGATTTCACTAAATTGGCAAATATCGCATCATTTATGAGTTATCCTTTTTCGTGTAAAAACATTGAGGAATTAGCTACTGAAATAGCAAGTCAGTCTAACATGGACTCATGTTCTGTTGAAAATGAGTTAGTGCAGATTATATCAGATATACATCTCAAAGCCACAGCATCTGATACAAAATTCTGGTGTTTTATATCTGAAGATAAATATCCGAATCTAAGGCAAATCGCCCTTCAACTGACGGCAATGTTTGGGTCAACTTACTTGTGCCAGTCTGCATTTTCTGAAATGAAGATAATTAAGTCAAAATATCGCAATCGACTAACTGACGAACATATGTCATCATGCTTGCGATTAGCACTCGGTAATTACGTACCATCTTATGAAAAGTATGCTGAGGACATGCGGTGCCACGCTTCAACATCTAAAGTCACTCTTTAGTTAAGTTTAGACACTAGAACTCGTTTGTTTTGTAAGAACCAATAAACTCGCAATTTTGAATAATTATGAGTTTTTTCATTGACATTTTAGAGCAGACCTACACTTACCTTGACTAAAAATATGCATATTGTGCGGAAAACTAATATCTATGCCACGATACACCCTACCTAGACGACAATCCTGCATCACACTCACTTGCAGCCTCTCAGAGTCGATCGATCGTAGTCTAACAATATTGAGGTAGATCGCCAGCAGTTCAAGTTTGAGCACCCCTGATCTAATGCATGTAAAGAAAAGTCTTATGAGGAATAGTTGTTTTAGTTGTTTTGTTTATAACTCTTTTTTCTATAATCACGGATATATGTATTCTAGGGATTTTTTTTAGATTATGGTTATTTTAACCTTCTACGCCGCAGTATTATCTTAAAGTACAATATTTTACGAGTATTTTTCCGTTTAATTTATTCAAATCGGATAAAATGTCGACTGTCAACAGATTTTTGTTCAAAAAATGGCACTTTCCTCACACTGTACGGCATGATCAACTTAGTAAATCAAGTTTTGCAAAAGATAAGAAAATAATTTTAAGTTAAGTGAACAGTAAAACAATTTTTTTTTTTTTTTTCGTTTACTGGTAAACTCCACATTTATTTTAACGTATCAACATGTTTCGCTATCACTGTAGCTTTATCAAGATTAAAAGAACAAGATGGAAAATTTCATATATATATATATATATATATATATATATATATATATATATATACATATATATATATATATATATATATATATATATATATATATATATATATATATATATATATATATAAGATCCCTACAGGTAAAATACAATAATGTCGGAAATCCCTAATTATTCTATTATAAAGACTTTATATTATAGGTAACAAATTAATTAAGTACAGTATTATTGAAATATATTTAAAAGAGGTGAATTATTTAATTCTAATTGGTCGTTTAACAAATAATTAATAATTTTTAAGTTTATTGATTTCCAGAGATTCAAGCAAATTTAATTTATACCCTTTATTTTCAATATGTAAAATTTCAAAGTTTTTATTAAACTGATGTTCCGATTCTATTAAATGGTTAGCGTAATTTGAGTCTGATTTGCTAGTTATAAAAGATGTAAAATGTTATTTTATTCTTTCTTTAAAATTTCTTCCTGTTTGACCAATATAAGTACAATCGCAATTTTCACAATTAAGTTTATGAACACCTGATTTTTTTTGCTCTTTGTCAGTTTTTGATTCATTATTTTTTATATATTTGCTTAGGGTCAGTGGCGTAGCTAGGGGGGCGTCGGGGGCGGTCCGCACCGGGTGTCACCTGTTTGGGGGTGACACCCGATAGTGAAAAAAAAAATTAACACGAAATTGTTTACACCATACACGAGACCATGTTTTTTTTACAATGTACACACTGTCTATTGTTTTTATGTTAGTAGCTCCGTAGTTCTATGGCTCGTTCGGTCGGGGAAATATTCGTTGCTTGTCGCCTGTGTCATTTCATTTCTCATTTCTTTCGTGATTTGTGATTGACGTGAAGTGAATTGTTGTTATTTTAAAAGTGTTTTACAAAAGACAAAAGATATCTTACAAAATCACAAGATAAGTTCAATATTTTTTTGTAATAAACGCTAACGAATAAATTCAAAACCTGAAGACAGATATTGCAGAATCGATCGATAATTGACTGAAAAAGATCAATTAAGTAACAAAATAAATTCGAAATAACTTTTAAATTATTTTGTTCAATATTAGGACATATATCCAAAATCTGGTTTGAGGGTTATTAAAAATAAAGATGGTATCTTTGATGGTATTTTTCAGTAATACCTGTATAACCTGAAAAAGTATCGTGTAGTTACTAAATGTGATTTTGTTAAGAGAGGCCGTTTTTGGCGGAAACAAATTCAATAACGATAATTAAAAACACGATATTGATTTAGGTTGTAAAAGTATTCTATAGTATACTGAAAAAAAATATTTATAACATTTGGCGGCCGTCAAGAGGCCACCCTCACGTATCTAGCGTAACGGTGTTGTATCTATTCGTTAACACAGTGTATTTATTATAAAATATTGTGTCCTACAAATAATTTAAGACATGGAGCTGCTTACTAATTGAAAAAAATTTTTAGAGTACGTGTACCCAAAAAGAGAAATATGCCTTGGGGAGTTCATATATCTTAAAGAAAAAATGGGTTTCAGCAGAGGAAAGCCAAACAGGCTAAAATGGATGTAGTTCAGAGCATGTCTGGATACATTTTTAAATATGTTACAAAAACTGATGACAGCCAAAGTTCATTACAAGAAATGGATTTCCGCGATGATGTAAGGAATGACTCAGATAATATTAGCTCATCTTCAGGAAGCAACAGCGACAATACAGAATTAATGATGATAACACATGATGAAGACGAATTAGAAAAAAATACTGAATATGACAGTGATAATACTAATAATGCTTCTACTATCGAATACAGTTCCTGATAATGTTCGCACTGAGGTCATAAAAAACATTTTCAAAACAGAGAAGGATCGTTTGCCACTGTATCTAGACACGGATTAAAAATAAAAGGTGATGTTTGCCATCTTTCAAAAGACTGGTTTTATAAAGTGATGTGTAATGGTCACCAACAGTACTAATACAAAAGCAAAATTTGTGACTGGATTTCAGAAATGGTGGAAACTAAATCCCAAAATATCCGACCATGAGACTTCAAGTGAACATGTGGAAAATTATGAAAAGTGGAAAACTTTGGAAATGAGGTTGAAACTGCATAAAACTATAAATGACGCAGCCGTGCAGTTAATAGATACTGAAAAACAGAAGAGGAAGCATCTTTTATCTCGATTATTGGATATAACTTTGTTTCTGGCTAAACAAAACTTAGCATTTCGTGGACATGATGAAGGACACGGCTCTTCAAATAAAGGTAATTTTTTAGAATTAGTCAAACTACCATCAAAGTATGATGTGGTGTTGAAAGAACACAGCTTGAATTTGGAGCATGGTAAATCACCAAAAATATCATATTTGTCGCCTGAAATACAAAATGAGTTCATAAATGTTTTAGCGAACCACGTAAAATTTAAACTTGTCAACGAAACTAAATCGGCTAAATATTTTGGAATTATGTTTGATAGTACACCTGACATTTCACATATTGATCAAATGTCTGAAGTGATTCGTTATGTAAAAATTGATAATAGAAAAGTGGAAGTCAAAGAAGTATTCCTCGGATTTTTTTCCTTTACATGGAAAAAAAGCCACTGATTTAAGTGATGCAATTCTTAAGAAGCTTGAAAATGACGGTTTAGATGTTATGTTATGTCGTTCCCAAGGTTATGATAATGCAGCTATTATGAGCGGCATATATAGAGGAGTGCAAGCTATTATAAAAGCAAAAAACAACAAAGCAATTTTTGTTGGATGTATAGATCATTCAATCAATTTATGTGGCCAACACTCATTTGCACAAAATGTATCTGTTAAAAGACTCTCAATAACGCGTTGGAATGCTCATTATGCTGCAGTAAAAGTATTGGCTGAAAATTTTGATGGGATTGTGGTTGCAATTGAGGAATTATGTGTTCAACAAGAAAATTTAGACACCAGAGGTGCTGCACATAACCTTATGCCTGCTGTGTGTAATTTCACATTTCTTTGCTATCTTTTCTTTTGGAACGATGTACTAAGGGAAATAAATTGTGCTCAGATTGCATTGCAAAGTAAAGGCTTGAGTATTGATCAAGTAGCTATAAAAATAGAGGCAGTTCGTCTTTATATTGAAGAAAAACGAAGTCATATTGTAGAAGAGGCAATAGATCTTGCTGTGAAAAAATCGAAGGACTACGACATTCGAATAGAAAGACGAATTCAACGTAAAAAACAAATGGCCGGTGAGTTGGCCACTGATGCAGGACTCACACTGAGAGCTGAACTTCAAAAGGATATGTTGGAATGTCTTGACCGATTTAGTATTGAACTCCGAACTAGATCAAAGTCCATTTAAGATGTACCTTCCTTGTTCGTGGTTGTGCAGACAAATACTTTACTTTTGGCAAACACTGAAGAGTTGAAATTAGCTGTATCAAAATTTACTGGATTTTATGATGAGGTATCAGAAACAGAACTCCTCTTAGAGATACCATGATTGAGAAGACATTTAAAAGCGGCCAATGTTACAGTTTCTAATTGGGTGTCTCTAGACTTTTTGAAATTCATCTCGTGGAATGGAATTTTACAGAATCTCATGACCGAAATAAGACTTAACAATCTTGGCATATTAACAATAGAACACGAGGCAACACAAAATATAAATTTTGACTATGTAATTTCCGAGTTTGCAGCTGTTAAAGCTAGAAAGAAGAGATTTTAAGCGTTTGTTTTTTGTATTTGTTAATTATACTCTCATTCTTCTTTTGCCATACCCAACTTTCACTTTCGTGCATCAATGTGAAAGAGTGTATAATTGAAGCAGTATTATTATTATCATACTATTGTAACTTAATTATAAAATACTCTCATTTTTATTAATTAAATAAAAACATACTTTACGTTTTATGGAATTTTTATTAATTTTAACAGTTTTCATTCTTGGGGTGACACCTAAATATGCGCACCATGCTAGCTACGCCACTGCTTAGGGTATTATTTGTATTAAATGCTATATTAATATTTAGTTTTTTTTGTTAAGACTTTTCTAATCTTATTGCTAGTCTCACCTATGTATGTAATAACACTATAGCGTCCTTGATTCATTTTTTGCCTAGGAAAAATTAGTTCTAAGGCTTTTTTTTTTCTTTTTTAATAACTCAAGCTTAATGAATCTCCACCAAGTATCGGCCAAAACAATCCAGTTATAAAAAAATAATACTTTATTACCTACAAAAATATCGTCTTTACAACAAGTAGCATATATGCGGAAAAATAAAAATATCAGTTATTCAGCATAATGCAATATTGACTTTTTATTCACGGTTTTCATAGCTTTTTTATTTCCAGTCCAACTGCAGAGTTCCGGGAAAAGGGCGAAAAGGTTTTATATGTTTTCTGATGGGACAGAAAAAGTTAAAAAAAAAAAAAAAACGACAAAAGTTACAGTCGAATGTCGAATGTTTCATTGTCAGTTCGGTGACAAATAAAAAAAAAAGTTTTACAGCTGCTACGACTTTAAATCACAACGTCAGCTTGAAAGTGCGGTTAGATTTCGGGAGCTAAGCTAAAATCAATAGTCATTTGGTATAGTTACGAGTAAATTATTGTGTAAATTTTAGGTTTGTGGGTTCGGTAATCTATTGAGTTTATGACTTCCAAGCTGAGAAATGTTATTTCAGTGTCGGCTTTGCGAGTTGGTATCGGTTTAATTACGTATCGGTAAGTACGAGGGTTGTGTTATATTTTCCGTAAACATAACCTCTCACAAGAATCCTGTCAAATTTTCAAGTCGCTGCGTGATTTAGTTTGTGAGTGGCAGCCCTTTAAATAGAACAACTTTTATGAATTTACAACAGTGGAAAAAATTGAATATATTATAATGTCCGGTACATTGAGGCGCAATTTTATAATGTCTAGAAGCGGGGCCGTTTTTATAGCCTCACTTTTTCGGCGCTATTTTATATAGCCTCAACTTTCTTTATTTTTAATAATTATTTTATTTATTAAATAGAAGCCGTTATGTGCCCCATAAGGGGCATATCCTTATGTATATCTTAATTTCTGAGAATGGATTGAGTGGATATTCATACTGAAAGAACTAAAGAAATTAGATATAAGCTAGCTCATTTTTTTTCTGGTAGAGAATATGGATAATAGATAATTTTTGTACGTCTTTTGAAAATAGCCTCTATAGTTGTTTAAAATTTTGTTGTAATGTTTTTTTTTTTTGGGCACCATTCATTTTAGAATAAAAGGAATCTAATTTCAGCTCAAAAAATAAAAAAATACTGAAGAGTTATTTAGTTGTTAAAGTAAGATTAAATATATTACAACCTGTGCGTCCTGAAAGAAAGAGCAGGAGTTTAATGAAACGCTACACGTTTAAATAAAAAAGGGTATATTAGCAAAATAAAAATTCCTTTTTTATTATCCTATTAAAATTACTTCTACTAAATAAAACCCTTTAAACTAGAAAACATTGATAAAACACGATATTAAAAGTTTGTGAAATTAACTCCCCGAGTTACACGTGTTGAGTAGTCGTTAGAAACGCACTTGTCGGCAGGAAGTAAGATTTTTAGACCGGTTTGCTTATGACTTACGGATTGGTTTCTCCTCGTGGGTTTTCCATAACTTATTCGGCCTCTCCTGGTGAGATCCTCATAAAAATATTGTCTCAACCATTACCATCCTAGTTTCATTTGGGTTGCTAAACACTTTTTGACCCGAAATGCCTGAGAATGAGCAGGATATTTCAAGAAAGGAAAAAGGCCTTAAACCTGAGAGCTACAAACCGTTACTGCACTACTACATCACTGAGAAAAAACACTCCGGCGTACTGGAGAAAAAAGCCACTACGGCCTACTGGCGGAACAAAGCCGTTAGTGCTTCATGGTGGAGAAAGCCACCACTGCTTCATGGTGGAAAAAAGCCTCTAAAAATTCCATCTGGCCGTTTATATATCTTTTGCCCCTTCTTCAAAGTGACGTCTTTAAAATGGCTCACTTTCGGGCGCAAAATTAATGCAAACTAAATAAGTCAAGTCGGCAACACGCGTTACAGACTCTGCTAGTTTAAATTAAACTGCTTAAAAATTTAAAACACTGTTTTAAGCTACACTGCTCAAAAATTGAAATCGCTGCAATAAATATAAAAATGTAATAAAATATAAATTATAGGGGGAAAAAACAGTGTCGTAACATGATCTTAAAATCTAGAAAAAAATGAATGTTACAATATTATATATTATATCACGAAAACCAAAACTCTTGTTTTTTGCCGAGGCGAAGATGCGCAGAACAATGCTCAAATAACCATCGACAATGATATCATCCAAAATGTTCATAGTTACATATACCTAGGTAGAGTAGTCAACACCCAGATAGATCATTCAAAAGAGATTAGGAGGCGCATTGAGATAACCAGAACCAGCTTCATCAACATGCGAGAGTTCTTGTTTGACCCATCCATACAAAATTACAAACATTAAAGAGCTACATCTGGCCACAACTACTCTACGGGTGCGAAGCTCATAAAAAAAAGCCCCAGGCGTTCGAAATGTGGCTATACAGACGAATGCTAACAATCAGCTGCACTAGCAGAACGATCAATGCAGAAGTGCAAGGCAAACTGAATGCTCCATAATGCCTAGACCAGACAATTAAGATCAGAACAACAGCTTACCTCGGACACATAATGCGTCACACAGAATACGAACAATTCCAACTTATACTGGAAGGAAAAATAGACGGAAAACGAGGCTTGGGTAGAAAGAAAAAATCATGGCTAACTTGTTCTTCTTCTTCTTTATAAGCCACCGCTTCTCCACTGTGTTTGTATGCAAGATGGAGCCATCTACTGCCTGCTATCAACCTAATATCATCAGTATATCTTTTCATTCGTCTTCCGATACTTCATCTATTCTCCATTTAAGTAATTTTATTGTCCATCTACCATCATTCGTTCTAACCGCATGCCCCGCCCATTTACACTTTAATTTAGCTACTCTCTCACTGATATCTGTAATCCTTGTTGTTCGTCTGATATCTTCGCTTTTAATGTGTTCTCTTAAACTAACACCTAACATCTAACTTTCCATGGTCTGTTGAGTATGTTGGAGTCAGCAAAGACTATTTTTTGTAAGGGTCATGGTTTCCAGCCAATAGGTACTGACTGGAAGTATGCAGCTCTCGTACAACAAGCATTTTATTTTATATTCGCATTCGAATGAGAGTTTTGGCACTTTTAAATATTTTATTACTTAAACTAGCAGTGCCCGCGGCTCCGCTCGCGTGGACTTGATTCACTATTATCGTCACTGCTCATTCTCTCTTATATTACCTAAGGTAATAAAATATATTCTATAGCCTGGCCAGAAAAAACGTATGTATAAATTAAAAATTAACACGTAAATCGGATAAGTGATTCTCGAGTAATAAGCGCACTAACGGACCGACAGATAGACAGACAGACAGACAGACATGGAGACGTTGCGTTTTATATATATTATAGATTATAAATATTCTCTGCTACATAACAGAGATACATTGCATTTTATATATGTACTAGCCGTGCCCGCGGCTCCGCTCGCGTGGATTTGATTCACAACTATCGTCACTGTTTATTCCTTATGTTACCTAACGTAAAAAAATATCTGCCATTATTTCCCCTTATGTCCCATTATCTCTCCTTATCTCGCATTATCTCTACATAGTTTCCATTATCTAAGCTTATCTCTGCTCATCTCCCATTATTTCTCCTTATCTCCCATTATTTCTCCTTTTCTCCCATTATCTCACCTTATCTCCCATTATCTAGGCTTATCTCGACTTATCTCGCAATATTTCTCCTTATCTCCCATTATTTCTCCTTATCTTCCATTATCTCACCATAACTCCCATTACCTAGACTTATCTCTGCTTATCTCCCATTATTTCTCCTTATCTCCCATTATTTATACTTATCTCCCATTATCTCACCTTATCTCCCATTATCTAGGCTTATCTCGACTTATCTCGCAATATTTTTCTTTATCTCCCATTATTTCTCCTTATTTCCCATTATATCATCTTATCTCCCATTATCTAGGCTTATCTCGACTTATCCCACAATATTTCTCCTTATCTCCCATTATTTCTCCTTATCTCCCATTATCTCACCATAACTCCCATTACCTAGATTTATCTCTGCTTATCTCCCATTATTTATACTTATCTCCCATTATCTCACCTCATCTCCCATTATCTAGGCTTATCTCGACTTATCTCGCAATATTTTTCTTTATCTCCCATTATTTCTCCTTATCTCCCATTATATCACCTTATCTCCCATTATCTAGGCTTATCTCGACTTATCCCACAATATTTCTCCTTATCTCCCATTATTTCTCCTTATCTCCCATTATCTCACCATAACTCTCATTACCTAGACTTATCTCTGCTTATCTCCCATTATTATTTACACTTATCTCCCATTATCTCACCTTATCTCCCATTATCTAGGCTTATCTTGACTTATCTCGCAATATTTTTCCTTATCTCCCATTATTTCTCCTTATCTCCCATTATCTCACCATAACTCCCATTACTTAGACTTATTTCTGCTTATCTTCCATTATTTCTCCTTATCTCCCATTATTTATACCTATCTCCCATTATCTAGGCTTATATCGAATTATATATCATATGCATAAATTTATAAAAACACGTAAATCGGATAAGCGGTTCTCAAGTGATAAGCGCACTAACAGACAGACAGACAGAGAGACGATGCATTTTATATATATTATATCCTTTGCAACATGATATTGTTCCATATTTAATGGTTTAGGCAGTATATTGCAAGAGAACGCGCTAACGGTAGCCTTTTTTTCCGACTTGATTCACTATTATCGTCACTGCTTATTCTTTATGTTACCTAACGCAATAAAATATATCCTATAACCTGGCCAGAGAACATATGTATGTTTAAAAAAAAAGTACGTAACGCACTAACGGACAGACAGACAGACAGAGAGACGTTGCATTTTATATATATTATAGATAGATAACCTGGCCAGAGAACCTATGTTTGTTTTAAAAAAAAAAGCACGTAAATTGGATAAGTGGTTCTCCAGTGATAACCGCACTAACGGACAGACAGACAGACAGAGGGACGCTGCATTTTATATATATTATAGATATAGATTATTATTATTATTATATAATCTGGCCAAAGAATATATGTATGAATTTAAAAAAAGACACGTAAATTGGATAAGTGGTTCTCGCGTGATAAACGCACTAATGGACAGACAGACAGACAGAGAGACATTGCATTTTATATATATTATAGATTATAGATATTCTCTGCTACATAATATTGTTCCATATTTAATGGTTTAGGCTGTGTATAGCAAGGGAACGCGCTACCAGCAAACTTTTTTTTCAACTTCATTTACTATTATCGTCACTGCTCATTCCTTATGCGACCTATCGTAATAAAATATAGCCTATAACCTGGCCAGAGAACATATCTATGTTTAAAAAAAAAAGTACGTAAATCGGATAAGTGGTTCTCCAGTGATAAGCGCACTAACGGACAGACAGACAAACAGACAGACAGACAGACAGAGAGACGTTGCATTTTATATATATTACAGATATTTATATTCTTTGAAACATTATTTTGTTCCATATTTAATGGTTTAGGTAGCGTATTGCAAGAGAACGCGCTAGCGGCAAACTTTTTTTCCGACTTGATTCACTATTATTGTCACTGCTTATTCCTTATGTTACCTAATGTAATAAAATATATCCTATAACCTGGCCAGGGAACATATGTATGTTTTAAAAAAGAAGCACGTAAATCGGATATGTGGTTCTCAAGTGATAAGCGCTCTAACGGACGAACAGACAGACAGAGAGACGTTGCATTTTATATATATTATAGATAAGGCAAATTAGCAATTAGTGTTCCGTACGTTAATTGCTTTTAAAATAAAAAATTTTGTTACGGTGGTATAAAATAATCAGTAACTTCACAAAAAACACCCCAAATGAGTTATCAACAAAGTTTGTTTCCAATGTTTACTGAAAACTGATGACCTTGAAATTTTTGTTTTTTTTTATATACCAGATAAATTATTAAAGGTAATGCACTCGTGATAATTTTCGTTCAATCTGTACCCCGTGGGGAATACTCCAGAATTTTTTCAAAATTTTTTGATCAATACTTTTCGAGATAAGCTAGGGGGACAGCGATTTTTCGCGATTTTTTTAAAAATAATAAAAAGAAAAGTATGCGCATAATATATAACAAATATATATATATATATATATATATATATATATATATATATATATATATATATATATATATATATATATATATATATATATACAGTAATACCCCGCTTAGCGCGACCCCGTTATGCGCGGTTTCACTATAACGCGAATTTCAAATTTCGCGCTCATGTAGTCATTAACTTCTCTATGGTCGCGGGGGGATCCCCGCTTTCTCTGAATATTCTCTTTGAAGAATTGGGAATTCCCTGTCCTTCGACTTTGTTCTATGGGGATTTCCTCGTTCGTTTCGTGTGTTCATTTGTTCCGTAATGTTAGTTCGGTCGGCTGGCAGTTTTGTTTTAATATTTATTGGAGATACATACATACATAATTTAACCCTACGTTAAAAATGCCGCCTGTAAAGAAAAAAGAGCGTAAAAGCGTCACTTTGGAATTGAAGATGAAAGTGTTAAGAAGAATGGAAAATGGAGGCAAAGCAACAATTGTTGGGAGAGATTTTGGACTCTCAGAATCGACTGTGAGAACGATTTATAAAAATCGGGAAAAAATTAAAATCTCCAGCGAAGGTTCAACACCTATAAGTGCAACAAAACTTTCTCGTTCGAGATCATCTATCTTAGAAAGAATGGAGAAATTACTGTCAGTCTGGATCGAAGATTTGAATAAGAAGAACACACCACTAAGTCAAGATCTCATATGCACAAAAGCAAAATCTTTGTATGAGATGCTGAAAACAAAAGAAGGAGAAGGGAGTGCCACTCCGACTTTTGCTGCCAGCAGAGGCTGGTTCCTTCGGTTCAAGCAGCGTTCTAATCTTCACAATATCCACATAACAGGCGAGGCGGCCAGCGCGGACATTCAAGCTGCAGCTGAGTTTCCAGACAAGTTTCAAGACTTCGTTAGACGAGAGAAAATTCCTGCTTGTCTCATCTTCAATGTTGATGAGACCGCACTTTACTGGAAAAAAATGCCATCTCGAACATTCATTTCTAAGGAAGAACGTCAAGCCAGTGGTTTCAAAGCTGCGAAAGATCGACTAACACTTCTGCTGGGTGGTAATGCCACTGGTGATTTCAAACTGAAATCTTTACTAGTGTACCATTCAGAAACACCCCGTGCAATGCGAGGCACAGACAAGACAAGTCTACCAGTTGTGTGGCGATCAAACAGAAAGGCGTGGGTTACACGGGAAATTTTTCAAGAATGGTATTCTAATAGTTTTTGCCCATCAGTCAAATCATACTGTGACAGAAATGGGCTTGAACCTAAAGTTATATTACTCTTAGACAATGCCCCAGGACATCCAACCTCACTTGATACGCCCAGAGACTTAAAAGTGTACGTAAAGTTCCTTCCACCAAACACTACGTCAATATTACAACCTATGGACCAGGGAGCAATAGCAAACTTCAAAGCTTATTACCATCGCCGCACTTTTAGCCAACTAATTCATGAAACTGACGGGGAAGGAAGACAGTCTATGCGAGAGTGGTGGAAGTCATACAACATTATGAAGTCTATTCACAACATAGAAGAGGCTTGGAAGGAAGTTAAAATGAGTTGTATGAATGGGGTGTGGCGTAATCTTTGGCCAGATGTAGTGGAAGCACCTAGAAGAATTGTCCAGATGCAGAGACAAGTGCTTGAAGACATTGCTGCAATGATTGAGGGGTCTGAACTTGAAGATGTCACGGTAGAAGATCTCGTAGAACTTGTAGCAACGCACGACGATCCTATTAGCAATGAAGATCTGATCGAGTTACAGAATAATCCTATCTACGATGAGGAAGAACAAGTAGAAGAGAAAGTTTTATCTTCAGGGCAAATACAAAATGCACTTTCAAAAATTTATTCAGGTTTGGACATATTGCAGAGTATAGACAATAATGATGACCGTGTCTTGACCGTGTGTCAAACAATTAAAAACAGTGTTGGGTGTTATGAACGTATTTTACAAGAACGTAAACAAAACGTTACCCAAAAGACAATAGATGTATTTTTCCGTAAAAAATAAGAGTATGTATTGCATAAAGTGTTCTTAGAATTAAAGTGATTGATTAAAATGATTTGTATTTTTTTGTATTAAATTTTGACTATGTTTAATCATAAACCTCGATATACGCGAATTTCAGTTAACGCGATTTTTTTCGGAACGTATCCCTCGCGTAAAGCGGGGTATTACTGTATATATATTTTACTCGTGTTTTCACAAGCTTTCATTTGACACCACACTCGATGACCTACTAAAAAAATTTTTTTTCACTTCCGATTTCACCCCTCAAAACTAACCCCATAAGTCAAAATTTAACTTTCAAAACTACACGGCTCTGATGAGGCCATCAATTCCTATATTAGTGCCAACTTTTAACTTTCTATGTCAAATAGTTTCGGAGAAAATCGGGTGTGACAGATAGACAGACAGACACCGAAGTGATCTTATAAGTGTTCCGTACGGAACACTAAAAATATTCGATACCCTTAAACTAATAAAAAACAGTAATTTTAAATCAGAAGACTATTTATTTCTCAAATCTATTTCAATGAAGACTTAATTAACAAAAAAACAAACCACTTCCTTTGCATAACAGTGGTTACATTTTATTATTTAGATTATAAATATTAGGATAACATAACATACATAACAGTGTATACCGTTACAGTATACCCAGGAGAATTTTAAAATATAAACATGACCACGTAGTATGCATAACAATGTATTATCCTGGAAGCAAGCTTACGCTCCAAATAATTTTGAAACCTTGAGAAGTCGGTTTCTAGGAGCTTATCGAAGATTCCCTCGGGAACATGTGTTATTTTAAAGTAAAAATGTTTATGGTCCAGAATGCATTTAAACAGATGCTGTTTTTAGTATTCTGTACACAACATTTATGGGATCACTTCGCTGTCCATCTGTCCATCTGTCTGTCTGTGTGTTGGCACACTCAATTTTCTTCGACACTATTTGACATATAAAGTTGAAATATGATGTACTACTTCAGCACACTTTTCTTTGTATTATTTTAAAAAAATGGCCAAAAATCTCACTCTATCACGAAAAGTACTGAAGAAAATTCTAGAATAGTCTTCATAAAGTGTAGATTAAGCAAAAATTGTTACGAGTTCATTACGTTTGATGATTTATGTGGTATAAAAAAAACTATATGGCTTAACAATATTATGGAGGTTTTTTAATATACTTTTCAGTACTGCAACCGCGTCGCGCGTCGCTGTACCGAGACAAATAATTTTATTTTTATTGTTTTAAACTTTTATTACTAGATTCTAGATTGAGCTAGATTGATTTATTGGCTATTAACTAGCTAAGATGCTACAACTATTATACATTATTGACTAAGAATAAATATGAAAATACATATTGGATATGAAGATATACACATGTCAGGGACCTAATTAGCTTAGCCTAGGTAAATATTTTGTTTTAAAAGCAATCACCATATAGAACACGCAGGTTGTATTTCGTTGTATCATGACGTATCATCCAAGCTAGGATCGACAGAGTAGAAAACAAAACTCAAGATACTTGTTACAGTACAAGCGCGAAGAGTCAGTCTGACACAACAATTTGGCTCTCCGTCTACTGTAATATTAGTTTTGAAGGCATACGTGCCCTCTCTCGCGGGTTGCTTAAAGCTGCCGCCTGTTAGAAAAATTATTAAGCGAGTTGCTGACAATCTCCACTAGTCAGCAGAACTTTACATGATGTAGAGCTCTAATAAACACTGGTAAACAAAATTGTAACTTTGTCGTGCCACATGGACTTTTATGATATTTTTTACTTTAATAGGTGGTTGGCAGTAAAAACAAACATTAAAAAAAATCTGTTAGCCAAGAATTTAAAATATTTAAAAAAAAAAAAACAATGACCTCCTAAACCAAAAATGTAAAAAAGTTTTATTATGAAGTTACGATCTAAGATTTTCTAGCAAATTTAGATCCTGGTTGGTCCCTTTTGATTGTCCAGCAGTAATCTGCCAATATATTTGGGTTTCATTTGCCCTGGTAACGTTTTTTCCATCTTAGAAATGTCCTGATGGAACCTTTCTCCGTGCTCATCGCTCACAGCCCCCAAATTCTAAGGAAAAAAATTCAGGTGTGAGTCTAAAAAATGAATCTTGAGTGACATGTTGCTTGATAAGCCAACAATAGCTCGCTAACAAACTCTCTGTAGCTTTCACTCTTATGGTTACCCAAAAAATTTGCAACAACATTCTTAAAAGATTTCCATGCTGGTTTTTCTAAATCGCTCAATTTTTCTTCGAATACCAGATCTTTTATTAACTCCCTGATTTGAGGTCCTACGAAAATACCATCTTTTATCTTTGCATCACTTATTTTGGGGAATTTTTCTTTTAGATACAAAAATCCACTCCCACTGTGATCCATTGCTTTTTGATCAGGCCTAATTTGATATGCAATGGTGGAAGAAGTACTTCAGATGGCTCTACAAGGGGTAAATACTTTACATTTTTTTGTCCATGAATTAAAGATTCACGCGTAGGCCATATTTTTTTATGATAGTGGTTTGTTCTGTCTCGACTGTCCCATTCACATAAAAAGCAGCAGAATTTAGTATAACCCAGCTGAAGTCCGAGTAATAGGGCAACAACTTTTAAATCGCCACAGATTTTGAAAGAATATGTACTGTACTTGATTTTTTTCAAGTAATAACTTCATGTTTTCATAAGTTTCTTTCATATTAGCAGCATGGGCCAGAGGTACAGAAGGAAGTATATTTCCGTTATGCAGTAACACTGCTTTTTGACTTGTTTTAGAAGAGTCAATGAATAAACGCCACTGGAAGGGATCAAAATCGATTTCCAAAATCTTCATAACCCCATTTATATCATTACAATACACCGTCTTGAGAAAAGTATGATCTGAAGTGTTGATCACGATTTCGAAGATAGCTAATTTTAGTTTCATGATGTAGCAAATTCCATCCTTTTAATCGAGATCCTAATAGTTCTGACTGCTTTTTTGACAAATTTAAATCGCGAACCAAATCGTTTAGGTCTCCTTGAGTTATTAAGTGTGGCTTGGTTAGAATTTCTTCAAACTCAGAGTCTTCGTCCTCATCATTGGCTTGAAGTGGAGGATTGTGTATCGTCAGATGCAACTGGTATAGGCAAATTTTCACTATGAGGGACTGGTCTCATGGCTGAAGGTAAATTAGGGTAAATAACTGTGTGTTTTTTCTTGAAATTTATACAATTTACGTCAGTAAGGCAAAAATAGCAGACCGAAATGTGATCTCTTGGTTCGGTCCAAATCATGGGTACAGCAAACGGCATATGACGGGACCTTTTCTTCCAATCGGTTAAATTCTTCACACACGTTATGCGACAAATATGAGGGGACCAGGATTTGTCTTGATGGGCCACAGCGAAACCAAAATACCGGTGATAACTCTCCAAGACTAGTTTTATGAAATTTCGTCTTTGTCAGTTCACCACAAACATGACAAAAAGAGTTAAGATCGTTACTATACTTTCTCAACATGCTAACGCAGTTAATAAATCACAATATTTTGATGAAATCACAGACAAATAGTTTTATGACTATTTCTTCGCGTACGTTCCTTTGTTTTTATTGCTGTAGTATTATAAGTATTACCGTATCACAAGAAAACTGAGGCTAATTGAAACAAAACAACTGCAGTTTAATAATGAGGGTAGTTAGCTAAAACAGCATTAGCTATCAAAGTTCGTGTAGCATGACTAGTGTTGACCAATGTAATTCTTCTATCGGTCTGAGGCCTTAAACAATCGCCGATAGAGGGTAAGTATGCCTTTAAACTAAGCTTACAGCAGCTAGAAATGCAACTTATCTCTTTCTGATTTTCTAGGACATATTAATAATATCTATAAAAGTAATAAATCTATAAGAGAAATAGAACAATACCATTCAATAAACTTTTTAGACCTAACAATTTCCAATAAAAATAATAACCATAAATTTAAAATTGTTCGTAAACCTTCCTAAATAGATATTACAATACACAATAAGTCCATTCAGCCAAATATTCATAAATTATTATAGTTTCATACATTGGTTAATTTCTATACCTACGTCAAAATGAAAATTTTATTATAGCACTTAATATAATAAAGCAGATGGCAGTTAACAATGGCTTTGATATAATACCAATTGATAAAACTCTTCGACGGGAACGATATAACAGAGTTTTAAATTTAGTCTGTGTCAGTTTTAACCGCAGACAATATAATAATGTTTTTAAAACTCTATATTATTTACTAAAAATGAAGAAAATCTGCTTAGTACTCAAATATGGACCTTGTTCATTTTTAGTAATTGAGATAACATGGGGTAAAAAATCCCAAAGCTGATATAAAAGCAATGTTTTTGCCAAAAATCAATTTTATTCTTCAACATAATTTCCTTCAAGAGCTTATTTCAGTGATCTTTTCACCTTTCATATAGTAGGATTTGTCGAGCTCTCTAAAATACCAGGAGCACTGAACGCTTAGTATCGTTTGGAGCGGGCCGCCGCTTCTAGTAATGTTGGTTGGATTTGTTAGGAATGGGGAGAACCATCGGTTGGCCTCACCAGGGTGCATTTAGTAGTACAGCTCACGATGTCGGAGCGAGACGTGAAAGCTTCGATTGCGCAACGCGTCATTATTAAATTTCTCACTCGTAAAGGCGAGAAACCTACCGAAATTCTGCGGAGATTGACGGCACAATTCGAGGATCAAACATTGTCAAGGCCCCTTGTGTTCTCCTGGCATAAGGAGTTCATGGAAGGTCGTGAAGAAGTCGAAAATGAGAGCCATGATCGTCGTTCACGTGGCGTTTGCACATTAATTTTTTGCACGAACGTCGCACCATCAATGCGGCGTGCAACTACAACATTTTGGATGAGGTTAGACTTGCTTATCGCCGCAAAAGACGTGACCAACCAATAAGAGGCGTGATTCTTCTCCATGACAACGCTCAACTACACACCGCAACTCTCGCTCGAGAAAAATTAGAAAAAATGAGTTGGACAACACTTGATCACCCTCCCTACAGCCCTGACCTTAAAAAAAAGACTTTAAATATGCCAAAAACGCGCGGGCATCATACCAACAATATGGCGACAGGACATGTAATCATTATAAACTCGAACCCTCTGAGATCAAAGGTCCAAGTCGGACTGTCGCTACTGTGTTTTATGTGTACTGTGTTAATACGGTGCTTATATAAGAAAACAATATATTCTTTTTTGCAGTTTTAAAAATTCACCTAACTAAAAAACAAATCAGAATTCCTTAATACGTACATCTTGGATGCAACACACCGTAAATATAAATATCTCGCCGAGAAATTTAAAATAAATTTCCCTTCGATAAAGTGAGGAGAATTATATTTTCCCAGCGTAAATATAGAGGTAGGTGGGATGAACCGTTACATGGAGTAAACAGTAACAGTATCTCCCAACGATGCTAAAAAATTTGAAACGGTTGAGCGATGCGAATGATGCGACTTCGGTATCCTGCGTAGAAGATCAAAAACAACGAGACAGAACAGCATCTTACTAGTTGCAAGACTTACAGGTTTAAAACAACAGGTTGTTAACATTTCTTGTGTTGGTGAACTTTTGGATATAATAATATGTAAATAAAAACTTCTAATCCCCTGATATAAAATTATTAATAAGAGTAGTTCTAATATATGGGATACTGTATTAAATTAAGAAATGTGCCTGCTTAACGGGAAGTAATAAAATACTATTTTCAATAAAAAATATCTAGTAACAAACTCCTATATACAACGAGGTAAAAAATTTCGAGATTTTTCGAGAAATGGCAGCACAAACAAAAATCATATGATTTTCAGTTCGTGTCAACTCTCAGAAGAATCGTGTAAAATTTTCATGACATTTTGTCTATTAGTTTGCTAGTAGCTGACGCTACTTTTGATTGTCGCAAAACGATGGAACAAAAAAAAATTTCGTATGTTAATTAAACATCACTTTTTGATGCGAAAAAATACAGCCAGAACCCAAGAATGGGTTGAGAAGTGTTATGGAACATACAATCCATCGAAAGCAACTATATATCGATGGTTTAGTGAACTTAAATGCGGTCGTACAAGCACCGATAATGCACCACGTTCCGGAAGTTCGAATAAGGCAGTCCGAGAAACATTAAAAAAATCCACCATATTGTTCTGATTAACCGCAAAATGGAAGTGAAACAGCGCTGACATCGTAAAGATATCAACAGAACGCGTGAGTTATATTCTGCATGAATATTTGCAAATGAAAAAGCTGTGTACCCAATGGGTGCCGCGCACTATCACGATTGATCAAGAAGAGTAACGTGTCGAAAATTTTGGTGGTTTGGCACTGTTTCGGCGTAATCCAGAGGATAAGTTCGATTGAAGTAGCCATTATCATCAAACATTGTCAAGGCCTCTTGTGTTCTCCTGGCATAAGGAGTTCATGGAAGGTCGTGAAGAAGTCGAAAATGAGAGCCATGATCGTCGTTCACGTGGCGTTGGCACATTAATTTTTTGCACGAACGTCGCACCATCAATGCGGCGTACAACTACAACATTTTGGATGAGGTTAGACTTGCTTATCGCCGCAAAAGATGCGACCAACCGATAAGAGGCATGATTCTTTTCCATGACAACGTTCAACTACACACCGCAACTCTCACTCGCGAAAAATTGGAAAATATTAAAAAATGAGTTGGACAACACTTGATCACCCTCCCTACAGCCCTGACCTATCGCCCTGCGATTTTCATCCCTATAGGCCACTTAGGGAAGCGTTGGAAGGCCAACTATTTGATGACGACAATGTGGTGGAGGGCTTCGTGCGCAATTGGTTTCTGACACAGCCCTCTTCCTTTTACGACAACGGTATCAAAAAGCTTCCGATACGTTGGGAAAAGTGCATTTCCAAAGCAGGAGATTATGTTGAAAAATGATATGTACTTGGTTTATTTCTTATAGTAAATAAAAATTTAAAAAAAATAAATAAATCTCGTTTATATTTAATCCACCATAGTAGGCCTCATTTTGCCATTCGACTTGTTCATTTGAACCAAATCCCATTCCCTGAAGCAACCTTTTCAAATTTGAAATGAGGTAATAATCACTGGCGGCCAGATCTGGTAAATACGGCAGTTGAGGAAGCAATTCACAGCCCAATTGCTCCAATTTCTCCATAGATTTTATGGTGTTGTGAAGTGATGCGTTATCTTGGTGAAATAACACTATTTTCTTCGCTAAATGCGGCCCTTTTTTCTTGATCTCATCCTTTAAACGGTCCAATAAACCCACGTAATAGTCTCCGATGATTGTTCGCGCCTTCTTAAAATAGTCGATGAGTATTATTCCTACCAAAACTTTTCCAGCTAATGTTTATGTTTTTGGACGCTGCGGTCAGGTTTCATGCAGTACAGCCACTCTCCTAACGGACTGTTAGACTCAGGCGTGTAGTGGTGGGTCCATGTTTAGTTCATTGTTACGAAAACTCCTTTGAATTACGCCGAAACAGTTCCAAACAGCGTTCTGAATCTTAGACAAGTTGTTGTTTCTGATCAATCGTGAGATTGCGCGGCACCCATCGGGCACATAGCTTTCTCATATACAAATATTCATGCACGAGATGTCTTGCGCGTTCTGTTGATAACTTCACGATGTCAGCTATCTCTCTCCCTATACTTTGCAGTCATCCAGCAAAATATAGTAGATCTGTTTTGCGTTTTTTAGAGTGACTGCCATCTGACATCTGGAACCCCCGAAGTTCTTTTTGTTCTAGTTCAGAAATCAAAAGAGTTCCCTCGCAAACTAATAGAAAACATATCATGAAAATTTTACATAATCTGTGTGTATTGACACAAACTGAAAATCATCTGGTTTCGGAAAGTTTCGGGACTTAGCACCTATATTTTTATCACTGGGTTAAAAACTTAAAGATCACGTTGCCTAGTAGTAATTATTAGTAACAATTTCTCTGTAGGTCTGTGTCCTTAACCAGCCTCGACCAGAGGACAGGTATGCTTTTACGAGCTAGATATACAATTCGTTGTATCTTACTACGATGTTACACCAATACGGCAATAATTACTTCGAGTTTTGTTCTCTCGTTTGTCGATCCCAGCTCGACTGATGAGCCGTGAGATGGCAAAACGCGTCCCAAGTTGAATTGGCAGATGAGAGAACAGTGATCGCTGCTGAAATGTGGACATCCCTGGTACAAGTATGTTGCAGTGGGAGGAGATTACTTTGACGGCGATAAAATCCAAAAAGATTTGGATGAATTAACTAATATTTGTGTTTTATTTAATCACTTTCCTTAATTTTTGAACATAAAGATATATGCTGTTACTATTATAGGTTAACTGATACTTACGTTTACTCGTATTATTGGCTTATGATGCCTATGAAGTTATTTATAGTTCACTGTTGAATTTTAAAAAAACGTATTCTACCATATTAAAAGGTAATACCACAATAAATATAAAACACAGTAGCGCCGATCAAGAAAATTTTTAGGACCTGCTTTTTATAACGCATACGTCCCCTATCACACCAACAACATGGCTGCCAGCGCGGTTGCTGGTTGTGTTTACATCTGGATTTCAAGGAAAATCTTTTTATAACGTGCTCCGAAATTCTTTATGAATAATTTTCAATAAGTAATTGACTCGTTTGACGTTGTAATTGGAAATTATTATAAGGAGGAAGTTTTTGTTGTGCGGTTAGTGCTTGTAAAAATATATGTTGTATCTCCAAAGGAGTTAGTTTGTTTAGATTTCCCAATGATCCTAAAAGGTAATTGATTCATAATTCTTTATTTCTATTATGCAATATATTATATAAAGATTATTTTTCACATTAAAATTGTTTGCTAAAGTTAAGTTATATTATCTGCTAAAATTCGCTAACCAACCTGAGCATGCAGAAGTAGTAATTCTCCAGAACGAATGAGTTTAAATAAATCAGTGCATGGATTAAATTTTTTTATATAAGTAGTACGCGCGAAAAGTCATTAGTTGTATGAAAATGATTATATTAGATTTAACTAATGATAAAGTGGAACAAAAAGTATGTTTATTTCATTTTAAATTCATCTTAAAATGATAATTATAATTATTTTCAATCTTTCCAGACTACTGGGATTCGCCGAAACATAAGGAGCATGATTGTTGACATTAAACGCGCGAAGCTGAAGGTGTGCCCAGATATATTCTCACCCACCCCTCCGGGACAATATCTCTAATAGTTGAGAAATATAAATTCAACAATGAGATATTTAAATAATCAACGTGGAAAAAGCGTTGAAGCCAAATGTATTTTTCCCTGTATTTTTTACCTTTTTCCCTGTTTTTAGTGAACCATATGGAACACTTATAAGATCACTTCGGTGTCTGTCCGTCTGTCTGTCTGTCCATCTGTCTGTCAAACCCGATTTTCTCCGAAACTATTTGACATAGAAAGTTGAAATTTGGTACTAATATAGGAATTTATGGCCTCATCAGAGCCGTGTAGTTTTGAAAGTTAAATTTTGACTTAAGGGGTTAGTTTTGGGGGGTGAAATCGGAAGTGAAAAAAAAACTTTTTTACTAGGTCATCGAGGGGGTGTCAAATGAAAGCTTGTAAAAACACGAGTAAAAAATATATATAATGTAATACTTGCGCACACTTTTCTTTGTATTATTTTTAAAAAATCGCGACAAATCGCTGTCCACCCCCCTTATCTCGAAAAGTGCTGATCAAAAAATTTTGAAAAAATTCTGGAATATTCTCTATGGGGGTAGATTGAACGAAAATTATCACGAGTGCATTACCTTTAATAATTTATCTGGTATATAAAAAAAAAACAAAAGTTTTCAGTAAAGACTGGAAACAAACTTTGTTAAAAACTCATTTGGGATGTGTTTTGTGAAGTCACTGATCACTGTATACTTCCGTAACAATTTTTTTTATTTTAAAGGCAATCAACGTACGGAACACTAATTGTGCAGGTTCAACTTGCACTTGACCGGTTATTTTTTTTGTAATATCTGTTTTAATAAGAACTTGATAAAAAAAAAATTTCTCGTTTTTTTCTTCCTTTCAATAAGTAAAATTTATTTTTATTCCACAGAATAGGATTTTCTTAAAAGAAGGAATTTGAATATTTCAAAAACTCGCGGGCATCATACTAGCAATATGACGACAGGACATGTGATCATTGTAAACTCGAACCCCCTGAGATCAAAGGTCCAAGTCGGACTGTCACTACTGTGTTTTATGTGTGCTGTGGTAATACGGTGCTTATATAAGAAAACAATATATTCTTGTTTGCAGTTTTAAAAATCCATCCAACTAAAAAACAAATCAGAATTCTTTAATACATCTTGGATGCAACACACCGTAAATACAAATACCTCGCCGGGAAATTTAAAATAAATTTCCCTTCGACAAAGTGAGGACAATTATATTTTCCCAGCGTAAATATAGAGGTAGGTGGGATGAACCGTTACAAGAAGTAAACGGTAACAGTATCTCTCAACAATGCTAAAAAATTTGAAACCGTATACTACCTATGGTTGAGCAACGCGAATAATGCGACTTCAGTATCCTGCGTAGAAGATCAAAAACAACGAGACAGAACAGCATCTTACTAGCTGCAAGACTTACAGGTTTAAACAACAGGTTGTTAACATTTCTTGTGTTGGTGAACTTTTGGATGAAATAATATGTAAATAAAAACTCCTAATCCCCTGATATAAAATTATTAATAAGAATAGTTCTAATATATGGGATACTGTATTAAATTAAGAAATGTGCCTGCTTAACGGGAAGTAATAAAATACTATTTTCAATAAAAAATATGTAGTAACAAATTCCTATGTACGACGAGGTAAAAAGTTTCGAGATTTTTCGAGAAATGACAGCAAAAACAAAAATCATATGATTTTCAGTTCATGTCAACTCTCAGAAAATTCGTGTAAAATTGTCATAACATTTTGTCTATTAGTTTGCTAGTAGCTGACGCTACTTTTGATTGTCGCAAAACGATGGAACAAAAAAAGTTTCGTATGTTAATTAAATATTACTTTTTGATGTGAAAAAATACAGCCAGAACCCAAGATTGGCTTGAGAAGTGTTATGAAACATCCGATCCATCGAAAGCAACTATATATCGATGGTTTAGTGAACTTAAATGCGGTCGTACAAGTACCGATAATGCACCACGTTCCGGAAGTTCGAAAAAGGCAGTCTGTGAAACATTAAAAAAATCAACCACATTGTGCCGATTGACCGCAAAATAAAAGTGAAACAGCGCTGACATTGTAAAGATATCAACAGAACGCGTGAGGTATATTCTGCATGAATATTTGCAAATGAAAAAGCTGTGTACCCAATGGGTGCCGCGCACTCTCATGATTGATCAAGAACAGCAACGTGTCGAAGATTTAGAACGCGGTTTGGCACTGTTTCGGCGTAATCCAGAGGATAAGTTCGATTAAAGTAGCCGTAACTTAATGAAAATTCATAATAATTGAAATAAACACTTATGTTAGTACTTTTTCGGTATACAGTGCCTTCGTCGGATAGTCAGTAACTAACTTAGCTACCGATTATCCGATGAAGGCACTGTGTACCGAAACAACTGTTATAACACACAAAATATACAGGAAATTTAGAACTAACATAAGTGTTTATTTCAATAATGTGAAGGAGTTTTTGCGTTAATTCGTAACAATAGACCAAATATGGCATCACCACACGCAGAACGGCTGGAACTGCATGAAAGCTTACCGAAGCGTCCAAAAACACAAACATGAGCTGGAAAGATTTTGGCAAGTATTTTTTAGGACGCGCATAGAATAATACTGATCGACTATCTTGAGAAAGGGGCAAAAAATCCCCAAAGACTATTACGTTGGTTTATTAAAAAGGTGGTGTCAGTAAAATAGATCTAACTCAAATGAAGAAGTAGAATGGGAAACTGAGGTTTATTTGAGAGAGCTTGACTAATCTTACTATGTGAAAGGTATCCAAATGTTAGAAGATCGCTAGAATAAGAGTATTACTCTTGAAGGGAACTATGTTGAAGAATAAAATCTATTTTTGGCAAAAACATTGTTTTTTCTTCAAAAGTATCGGAATTTTTCACCCTATGAGTATAAAAATTTTCATGATTGTAATCAAATTATTCCTCCCAATACATTTTAACGTCATATGCATAAACAAAGATCAAGAACTCCACGAAAATAAAATCATCGGTACAGAAAACCGGTAATTGTAAACAAAAGAATGTACCTGATTTTTATCATTGTTGAATATATTCCAACAAAAAGACATGGAAATATTGCAAAAGAATTATATTAACGAATTATATGTGACAATCTTGTATCTGTGGGACATTAGTTAGAATTTCATTATGATGATGATCGATTGTAAATCAAATTAAAAAAGTGGAATTTTAAATTTATTAATCACTAGCCGTGCCCGCGACTCCCCTCGCGTGGACTTGATTCACCTTTATCGTCACTGCTTATTCGTTATGTTTATATTATTATATAGCTCAAGGGGCCTTAGAGGCCCATGGCTTGGTTGCATACTTGTCTCCACTTCTTTTTGTCTCCTGTTAGCTTTTCCCAGTGCGGGATTCCCATCAACTCCGGATCTTGCTTTACTGCCTGAATCCATGTAGATCGAGGTCTACCCTTGCCTCTTCTTCCAACCACTCCTCTTATTATGGCTTGTTTTGCCTGTCTTTCTTCCTTCATCCTTGCCACGTGTCCCAACCATCCTAATTGCTGGCTTATTATGATTTGGCTTATAAGGGGTTTCGTATATAGGCATTTTAATTCGTAGTTTGTTCTTCTTCTCCACAGTCCCTCTTCTTTCCTTCCTCCATAGATTCTTCTCAAAGTTTTCCTTTCCCACACCTCCAATGTCTCCTTTTCTCTTGCATTCAGTTTCCACGTTTCGCATCTATATGTCACCGTCGGTCTGACAACTGTCGTATATATTCTTTCTTTTGCTTTTCTTCATACATTCTTTGATTTCAATATTGGATTCATTGCCCCCAAACATCTCTGTCCTTTCGCTATTCTTTCTTGTATCTCCGTCCTTTCTTATCCACTCTCTGTTATTGTTACTCCCAGATAATTAAATTTGTCTACTTTTTCAAACATATATCTTTTCCCTAAGTTGTTTATTATATCTAAACTTTTGTTGTTTTTATTATCCTTCTTCTTTGTAATTTCCATGTATTTTGTTTTTTCCTCATTTATCTTTAGTCCTCTCCTCCTTCCCCTTTCTTCTATCCTACTTATGGCTTTTTCTCTTTTGCTCTTGCAATCACTGCTACATCATCCGCATAGGCCAAGCATTGGCAGGTTTGTTGGTATATCGTTCCATTTGTTTTATTTCTGACTCCCAGATTATCTTCTCTAGTACCAAATTAAATAGACATGTCGACACTGGTTCCCCCTGTCTTAATCCTCTTTTCACCTTAAACTTGTCTGATACTTTGCCCTCAACCAACACTCTATTTTCTGTGTCATTCAGGGTTATTCTCACCATGCGAATCAATTTACTTGGAATTTTTAGTTCCTCCATTATCTTCTCTATTTACAGAGTCATATGCTTCTCTGAAATCCACAAAGACCAAGTGTAGTGCCAAATTTTGATCTAAGCTATTATCTTGGATTTGCTTAATCGAAAATATCTGGTCTGTAACCGATCTATTTTTCCTGAATCCACCCTGGTACTCTCCCAGAACAGACTCGGCTTTCTCTGCTAGTCTGTTTTTGATAGTCAACACTACTATCTTGTACACGACATCCAGTAAGGCTATTTGTCTATAATTAACGCATATAGTTTTTTCTCCTTTTTTGTATATTGGACAAATGAGCGATTCTCTCCAGCTCACTGTCATCTTTTCTGTTTCCCATATTTCTTGCACCAACCGGCATATTTCATTTTCCAGATCTACTCCTCCAGCTTTTATCAGTTCTACAATTTCCACCCGGGGCCTTATTTTTTTTGGGTTCTGAGTATTTCTCTTATTTCTTCTTTGCAGGGTTTATTTGTCTCCTCCTGCCCTTCAGTTAATTTTGCTTCCTATTTCTCATTCAACTTATTTTTATCTCCATTTAGTGTTTCTTTAAAATATTCCCCCCAACTATCTTCAGTCTTTCTGCGAAGCTTACTGCTATATTTCCATCTTTTTTCCTACTTATTAGCATTTTGTCTCTGTTTATTCCCTTTATATTTTATAAAAAAAAAACACGTAAATCGGATAAATGGTTCTTGAGTGCTAAGCGCAGTAATGGATAGATAGACAGACCAAGAGACGTTACGTTTTACATATATTATAGATTTTTTTTGACATATATTAAATTAAGAATTAAAAAAAAATCACGTAAATCGGATGAGTGGTTCTCGAATGATAAGCACACTAACGGACGGACAGACAGACAGACAGAGAGACATTGCGTTTTATATATATTATATAGATTATTATTATTATTATTATATCACCTGGTCAGAGAACATATGTATGAATTTAAAAAAATCACGTAAATCGGATAAGTGATTCTCTAGGGATAAGCGCACTAAAGGACAGACAGACAGAGAGACGTTGCATTTTACATATATTATAGATATAGATTATTATTATTACTATATAACCTGGCCAAAGAATATATGTATGAATTTAAAAAAAGTCACGTAAATCGGATAAGTGGTTCTCGCCTGATAAACGCACTAATGGACAGACAGACAGACAGACAGACAGACAGACAGACAGAGAGACATTGCATTTTATATATATTATAGATTATAGATTATAGATATTCTCTGCTACATAATATTGTTCCAAATTTAATGGTTTAGGCTGTGTACTGCAAAGGAACGCGCTAGCGGTAAACTTTTTTCCGACTTCATTCACTATTATCGTCACTGCTCATTCCCTATGCTACCTATCGTAATAAAATATAGCCTATAACCTGGCCAGAGAACATATGTATGTTTTTTAAAAGAAAGTACGTAAATCGGATAAGTGGTTCTCCAGTGATAAGCGCACTAACGGACAGACAGACAGACAGACATACAGACAGAGAGACGTTGCATTTTATATATAATATAGAAGATTAAGATAGGGTGGAAATGCATTGTACTCAGAGATCTGTGTATGCAAACTATAACTCTGTCGTTTAATAGAAACTGAGTAAAATTACAATAAGAACAAACATTAGATTGGAAAATCTTTCAATAATCTAAAATTCTATTTAATTGCTCGTATTCCTCAAAATTCTACAGTCTCTTGCTGTGTCAAATAATTACACTGGATTTTCTTATGAAAGGATGTAACTTTCGTAAAAACCAACCACAACTGATGTGAGTACAAGTCGCTTTTACTTCTCCATAGGAGACCTTGACGTTTTTAATTTGTCGTTCTAGTCATGCCCCCAACATGGCTCGCGGCAAAGCGCGAGCTCCGAACACATTGTAAAGCTTCAAAAACGTACAGGATATTTGTGGATAACCTTGCCTGGAGCATAGTGATGTATACATCACTATCACTATAAGCCGAGTTTTATCCAATGCTGGATGTATGCCTTCCCTTTGATTTTCATCTCAATCTATTTGCAGTTGTTGTCGACCATCTAAGGTCCGCAAACCTTTTTAAATATCATCCCGCCATCTTGTTGTGGGACGTCTTACGCTCCTTTTCTGTTCTCGTGGTCTCCATTCTAATGTTCTCTTGGTCTATCGATCATCAGTCGTGCATGCTACATGTTCAGCCCATTATCACTTTCTTTGTGCCACGTGCTCTATAATATCCTTTAATTTTCTTTGTTCACGTATCCATTTGTTTCTTTTTCTATCTTTAAGTTTTTATTCCGATCATCTGTCTTTCGTAGGCTCTCTGCATACGAGCTAGTTTTTGTGTATCATAATTACGGGTAGGATGCACTCATCGTAAACTTTAGCCTTTAACTTATTTGAGATAGCTTTATCTTTGAATATATAACTTAATTTCCTGCTTGAAATTTCACCCGAGATATGTCCCTTGTCGTAGTCTTTTTTTGCCCCAGATACACATAATCATTAACAATCTCGAGAACTCTTGCTTCTAAATTTATAACTAACTATGTTGTTATTAGTGTTGGTTAATATTTTTTGTCTTACTTTTATTCGTCCTAAGACAAATTGTCTTTGAGTGAAAATTTAACTCATTTATCATTTCTTGTAACTCTGTGGATTACTACTGATGACTACAACATCGTCTGCGAACCTTAAACAACTCAGATACACACATCCATCTTTAGGCCCTTCTCTGTCCAATCTAGTTAACGGAATACCTCTTCTAGAGCTGTAATAAATAACTTAGGAGAGATTATATCTCCCTGTCTTACACCTCTTTCTAGACATATTTGTTCTTTACTAGATTTTATGTAAATCTTTGCCTTTTCATATATAGTGGCGTGCAAAAGTTTCCGGCCAGTGACATTTCGTACTCTAATTTATTAAAAAAAAAGACTAATGATTTTTAATCATTATAAGATGTAAGTATGAGATAGAGGAAACAAAATAATATAGTAAAAGAATATTATTTATGTTTGTGAATATATTTATTATTATTATTCTTATATTTATATGTGCAAAAGTTTCCGGCCACTTTGTACTACGAGAAAAATTATTAGTCCATATGCTCTATAATAGACTTAAATTTTATTTTTATGTTAATATTTTGTAGCCATACCCTTTGCAGCGATAACAGCCGCACAACGATGTGGCATTGACTCAATTAATCGATTAATACAAGCAGGTGAAATTTTATCCCATTCGTCCTTCAATGATTTGAATAAGGCGGCTTTATTTGAATATGTAAGCTTTCGAACTTGACGATCTAGCGTTTCCCATAAGTGTTCTATTGGGTTCAAGTCCGGTGATTGAAATGGCCAGCTTAAAACTCTCACATTTGAAGCATAAAACCACTGTTTTAACAACTTGGATGTATGTTTGGGTCATTATTCTGCTGAAATATCCAATTCCGCGGCAATGTTTCTTCAGCATATGATAACAAATTGTTTTCTAAAATGTCCTTGTAAATATCAGCGTTTATATTTAAGTTGATCTCGATCAATGGACCGACTCCTTGTGCAGAGAAAATTCCCCAAACCATCACACTTCTTCCACCGTATTTTACAGTAGGAATTTGGTACCGAACATCATTTCTCGTACCAATAGGATGTCGTACATGTTATCTACCATCGCTTCCAAAAAGATTAAATTTAGATTCGTCTGAGAAAGCTACCTTTTCCCAATCTTTGATTGTCCGATTTAGGTGATCTTTGGCAAATTGTAATCGGACCTTCTTATTCTTTTTACTGATTAATGGTTTTTTAATAACTATACAGCCAAAAAGTCCCACATCATGTAGCCTTCGTGTCACGGTAGTACGACTAACATTAGCTAGGTTTTCATCCTTTAGCTCGCGTGCAATTTCGGCAGCTGTTTTCTTGACATCCACAGTTGATTTGCGTTTAATGATACGATCTGCTTTTTTAGACGTTTTTCTTGGTCTTCCACTACGCGAACGATCTTTTAAACCATATCCACAACGGTATTTTACAATAATATCATTCACGGTTGATATACCTATCGATAATAATGAAGCAATCTCACGAGAAAACTTGCCTTATTTTGAAAATTTTATTACTCTCTCACGAATTTGGATTTGCATATGCCGAGCCATGTTTATGCTCCCACCACCGTTTATGAACTAAATGTGAAAATTCAACACGGTATTATTCGTAAATACGTCTTTGAACGTCCTACTGCGTCAATGTATATTATGTGCACATATAAATATAAACATAATAATAATAAATATATTCACAAACATAAATAATATTCTTTTACTATATTATTTTGTTTCCTATATCTCATACTCGCATCTCATAATGATTAAAAATCATTAGTATTTTTTTTTAATAAATTAGAGTACGAAATGTCACTGGCCGGAAACTTTTACATGCCACTGTTATATCTTTGAATAGGGTAATGTATCTGGAATCAACTCTACACTTGTTCAAGCAGTTGATGATTGCCCACATTTCGACATAATCAAAAGCCTTTTCATAGTCTATGAAGGCTATGTAGAATTCGAAATTGTATTCACTGCTCCTCTCTAGGATGTTTCTCATTGTCTGTAAGTGGCCGCATGTGTTATCGCCGGATCTAAAACCAGCCTGCTCGCATGGTTGATAGAAACTTATTTTTTAATGTATTGAAGATGGTTTTAGTCAAACGTTTATAAATATGAGATAGTAAGCTAATCGGGTGGTAATTGTCTAACTTTCTGATGTCTCTCTTTTTGTGTGGAAGTATTACTTCCGATATATGCCACAATATATTTTGCCACATACATAGGTAGGCTTAAATCTAGAGACTGTTCACTTTACCACACTATAACCTCAACACTAGGGCAGTAGTTTACATTAGTGTCTAGTTTTAAAAAAGATGTGTTTCACTGCTTTACGCTGCTGCATGACCAAAAAAAGTGCTGCTAATAATAAAAGTCATGAGATTTTTTAAAAATTGTTACGACAAACTCGGTTCTCCCCTACATAGTTTTTCCCGGGGCCTCTTGTGTAAATATCCTAAGGCGTAAAGTTGATAAATGAATCTAGTTCATGTAAAAGGATGTTTCTCATTGTATGAAAGCGTTTTCCCAGTTTATTTTAGCGACTTTTGTACTTTGAGAAGTTAAGAGATTGTGCAGTAAATTATTACGATATTTCATCGGTGTTAAATATAATGAAATATGTATTTATTGTCCGTGAAAAATACATAGGGAAATATACAGTAGCTTATCAGATGGGGGCCGTCGATGAATTTTCCCTTGAAATAAAAGTACGGGACATCAAAGGGTAATGATAAAACCCGACGTGTCGTCTATTAATGACGAAACTAAGAAGTCTCGTGTTTCGCTTCTTATCAGAACTAGTTGGCTAGCCTAAGTGAAGATGATAATGTTCGGCATGTCACAACACCATCAAGACAAGAGCAAAAATTTATGAACCATATCTCAATAAATATTGGTGAAAGCTTTAAAAGTATTGGTGGTTTCACATTAGATCGAACTCAGGTCTGTTGAAGATTTAACATTTTTTGTGATATGTTATTTAAAGACCAGTAACTTAAACACATGGCATGTGTTATAGAAAGCAAAACTTAGTGATGGTGATGGTCCTTTACGACACAAGTAGCACGATCCGACAATGTGGAACCCTACTGACGACAGGTTGTTTGCGCATGGACACTTGAGCCCTAAGGCGGACGAAGGAGACAGCGCTCTCATGAATAGGACGTAAGTCTAAAGTCCAGCCGGAAGTTTCGAACGCCGCACAATGGGCTGAATCTCGCTTCTAGCTGGACAAAATTTAAAAATCAATGTCAAAATGTAGGGTTTGCAAATAAAGAAAATGTTTCTTAAGAGTTTAGTCAACTCAATTCCACCCTCACTTTATTATTATAGCAAATAATAGTGTGTAAAAAAGTTACTGTGTAAACGGTAGAATGCGAGTAAAGCGTGAGACGCTCTCACGGTACATTTATGTGACCTTTTTTATATTATTTGTACACTGACAGGATTGTTTATTTTCGTTTGAGTATAGATTTTTCTGGTTTAGATACATTCTGAGAAGTTTCAAGCACTGGAAACATCCGATTAAAGAAGGTAAGTTCATACCATTACAATGTAAGTGAGTGTGATTTTGCTTCATGGAAAGTCAAAAATCTTTTATATTTTAATGCGCAACTTTTAAAAGTCCGCTTCCGTCCGGCTTCTAATTCCCAGAATTTATTTATTATAATATAACTAATAACATATTCAAAGGGGAAAAGCCATAATGAACCATAAATGTAGATAAAAAAAAAATTGCAGATGAAGCCGCTGTAGCTACAGGAGTTGATAAGCGATTAATATCTCGATTTGGAACTATTCTTCAGGTATTTCTAAAAAACTTCCTCAAATTCTTCACTATAATAATGACTTTATATTATCGTTGCAGGTTATTTCAAGCGGGAATCCAATCAAGGAAGACAAATTTAATATATTTGCCTATGATATTGCCAAACTGTTTGTAGAGCTATATGGCTGGTACAGGATGCCTCCCAGCGTACACAAAATCCTTTTACATGGCTCTTTAGCCATCAAACATGCCCTTATTCCAATAGGGCAGCTTTTAGAGGAGGCACAGGAGGCAAGGGATAAAGACATGAAGCGATTCAGAGAAAATCCTCATATATTAAAACCTACGAACACTTAGTTCATATGCTTCTAATTTCATCGGATCCTGTTATTACTGGCCTTAGAACGTTCCAGACAGTCCCGTTGAAGGAGCTGAGTCCTGATGCAAAGGAACTACTCAGGGATTCTGTGAAAGAGGTTGAGCAGCATAGCGATGCGGAGAAGGATTCTCCGAGCGAATCGGAAGATTCTGATTTTGAATTTATATAAAAGAATAGTTCATTTTATTAGCAAATACATAAATTTAGCAATTAGTATCTCTATTTTTATCTTTCCATTTTCTTTTATACCAATTTTTCCTAAGAAAATATATAAATAAATAATATCAAAATGCAGTAAAATTTCTGAGAACTAAAACACCTGTTTTTTTTCCTTCATATATATTTTTTACTACTTTTTGTGGCTATTCTAGTCATTTAGATCTTGTTCAGCCCATAAAATAATTTTGTCCAGCTAGAATCGGGATTCAGCCCATTGTGCGCCGTCGCGAAAAAAACATATTTGGCCGCAATGGCGCGGAGACGTTCATAGAAGTATTAAAGGTTTGGCAGCCCATCAAGGTTCGTCACTAGTGAGACAAGACCGTAAAACAGCGGCCTGAGATAATATTTTTCTGCCGATCGTTGGTTCGGATACCATGTTAAACCGTAGATTCCATCTGGAAGATATTATTCAGACGTTAATTACGGTTGGCAAAAGGGATCCCTCTGATCTATTTGCTTGGTTATAAGTCTTCTCACCCCCTACTACTGCTACTACTACTTGTTACCATTTTTTTTGACCAAACAGCCGTCAGAGTCTTTCCCGATTATTACTTATAAAGTTAACCTACAAAATAGATGACTTTTATTAATTTTAAGAAGCTAAAACTGTGGGGTTTCATGATCTTAGCAATAGAAAGAAAATAGAATTTTTAAATTGTAAAAAATTATAAATGATTATGATTCCAAAACTATATTTCTTTTTAAATCGTTTTTAGAGTTTGTATGATAAAAGCTGTAGATGGTAGCACCGTTCTATGTTCACGAGTGAGAAGGTTCTAGTCGTATGAGTTCCAGACCGAGGAGGTTCATATTTATGGGCCACTCAAACGGTTCCATACAGAAGTGGGATCTCACATCGTTTAAATATTTGTATTAATATAAAATGTTTTTATGAGCTCCTAAGTAGGGTGAAAAGTCCCGAAACTTTCCCAGAGATGGTAGCGCAAACAAAAAAAATATATGATTTTCATGACATTTGGTCTATTAGTTTGCGAGTTACAGAGGTTGTGACTGGCGCTACTTTTGATTTTTGCAATACGACGGAACAAAAATAATTTCATGTGTTGATTAAACATTGCTTTTTGATGGGAAAAAATACAGTCAGAACCCAAGAATGACTTGAGAAGTATTATGGCACATCTGCGTAATCGAAAGCAACTACATACCCATGACATTACTCAGTATACACATATCACCACTACATCAAATAATTTATTTTTGCATTCGACGCGCGTTTCGCTAACCATGTTAGCTTCATCAGGAGCGATGATTGGCTAAAGTTAAGCTACAAATCCTATTTACACTTAGCCTAACCCTTGAATTACCCAGGCGGAAGTAATCACATCGGCGAGGCCATCAGTTCCGGTCAAGTAGAGGGGACTATAAGGAATAGGCCCTTTGTCTTTATTTAAACTACTTTTACATTTTATAATTTCTATACTTTCGTATACGTTCAACAATCTCCTATCAAATACATTTTTAATTAATCTTAGATTATATAATGTTACAGTATGATCAGCTTCAAGGGCGTGTTCGACAATGCTTTTCTGTTCTACTGCATTTTAAGTGTGCCAAATGTTCTTAAATCGTGAACCTTTTAGTTCGCTCAACATAATTTTTGTCGCCATCATTACAACTAATTTTATAAATTCCACTTTTCTCCCAATTAGGAATCTTATTTTTGGGATTTCCTAAGATATTCCTCAGATTGTCTGAGGACTTATAGGCTAAGGTAAGGCCTACCTTATTAAATACCTTGTTGAGTCTCTTGCTATATTACGGATTATATGGTATGGAAACATACTTGGTCTTATTTTCTCTGCGTGTAAAAAAGGTGGAATCCTGAATATTTAATCTAAACTTATGTCTATAAGCTAACCTGAATCTCTAAGTAAATTTAAATCAGAGCTAAGACGACACTTGATACCTAAAGCACATTAATCATTGAATGAGTTCTTTACATAGGTTAAGATTGTTGGTACCCAGATGTGATTAATGTAATGATTACTATTTTTTATGTTTATATGTTACATGTGTTTTTAATGGTTTTTGACGTATCCTATACTATGTCTTTGTGCTATATTGTGCATCTGCATCAGTCGAAAGAAGAAAATAAATGTTTATTTATTTATTTCAACTATTCAGAATTCCACCTTTTTTACACGCGAAGAAAATAAAACCAAGTATGTCTCCATACCATGTAATCCGAAATATAACAGGTAGGGTAGGGCTAACCTTAGTCTATAAGTCATTAGACAATCTGAGGAATATCTTAGGAAATCTCAAAGATAAGATTCCTAATTGTGAGAAAAGTGGAATTTATGAAATTAGTTGTAATGATTGCCATAAAAAGTACGTTGAGCAAACTAAAAGGTCAATTAAAACACGATTTAAAGAACATTTAGCACACTTAAAATACAGTAGAACAGAAAAGTCTAGCATTGCCGAACATACCCTTGAAGCCGATCATACTATAACATTAGATAATCTAAGATTAATTAAAAATGTATCTGATTGGAGATTGTTGATCACATACGAAAGTATGAAAATAATAAAATGTAAAAGTAGTTTAAATAAAGACAGAGGGCCTATTCCTTATAGTCCCCTCTACTGGTTACTTGACTGGAACTGATGGCCTCGCCTATGCCATTAGTTTGGCCTGAGTAATTCAAGGGTTAGGCTAAGTATAAATAGAGTAGATTTGTAGTTTAGCTTTAGTCAGTCATCGCTCCTGATGAAGCTAACATGGTTAGCATAACGCGCATCGAATGCAAAAATGAAGTGTTTGGTGTGGTGGTGATATATACTGAGTAGTGTCATTGTGCCAAAGATACCACATTCCCAACTTATATATCCATGGTTTAGTAAACTTAAATACGCTCGTACAAGCACCGATAATGCACCATGTTCCGAACGTCCAAATGCGGCACTCACTTCAAAAAACAAAAAATACACCATATTGGGCAGTCCGTGTAGTCGGGGCAGCCCGAGCAGTCCGGGCAGTCTGGGTGGTCCGGGCGGTCTGGGTAGTCCGAGTAGTCCGGATCGGTCTAGGTCAGTCTGGGCCGGTCGGTCGGTTCTTTGAGTTTCGTTTCCTCGCTGTTAGCTCGACTGCTGAGCAGCGATACATACAAGATTGAGTGGCAAATAAGAGAATGTCGATCAACTGCTGAAATATGAATTATGTTTTTATGGGCGTAGCACACGTGCTGCAGGGAAATCCCTAAAGCGCTTCAGGAGCGACGCGGTTGCGGAAAAAGTGATTCGCGTTGGTCTTGAAAGACTGCTTGAAAAGGATGTTACGAGGCGTGACAAGCTGAACTTCATACGGATGTGAAGTATTATCGCGACGTGTAGTCCTAGCATACACCGCTTTGGGCGGAATTAAGCGGGCTACATCCATCGAACACTTTCCACGAAAATACGTGTAGAATAGACTCAAGTCGCCAACCGTCCTTCGATGATTCAAGGAATCGAGGTTGCTGGTCAGTTCTGGATCTTCAATCCGCTCTCTTCTGAATAGAATCCAACAAATGCAATGTATGTTTGGGAGCAGCGCCCCAAACATAGGAGCAGTATTCCATCATTGGTCAGATTTGAGCTTTGTACAGAATTAACAGTTATGTTGAAGTATAAAACTTTCTAGTTCAAAATAATATTCTCAGCTTTTGAAAAGCTCTAAAATTAACGCCCAGCAAATTGAGCCACGATGCTAGAGGAATGGAGTGTCCCGACATACCAGGTGTACAAGTATGAAATGCGGATTTCAGACAACCGATGGTACACCAATGCAGTTTGTTCTATAAAGATTTGACACTGCGCCATTGTGTTGTGTCAACAACAAGTGTCAGACGCGCACGAGTGATAAATTGGAAAAGCGTGTGCATAGTGTTGTGTTGTTGTGTCCACTATGTCGAAATTTATACCGAACAAAGAGCATTCGCGGACAGCATTAATTTTTTGTTTTCATTTCAAGAAAACTGATGTTGTATCATACCGATTACTTCGAGAAGCTTATGGTGAACATGCTCCATCGCAAGATACGTGTGAACGATGGTTTCGGCGTTTCAAAAGTGGTGACTTCGATGTTGCAGACAACGAACGTGGAAAACCGCCAAAAAAATACGAAGATGTGGAATTGCAAGCATCGTTGAACGAAGATGATTCGCAAACACAAAAACAACTTGCCGAGCAATTGGGCGTTAGTCAACAAGCTGTTTCTAATAGGCTACGAGAGATGGGAAAAATTCAGAAGACCGGTAGATGGGTACCCGTTTTTGCATCGTATAGTTACAGGGGATGAAAAGTGGATTTATTTTGAGAATCCGAAGTGCAAAAAATCATGGGTAGACCCAGGCGCACCATCCACATCGACCGCAAGACCGAATCGCTTTGGCAGAAAGATGATGCTCTGTGTTTGGTGGGACCAGAGGGGCGTGGTCTATTATGAGCTGTTAAAACCTGGGAAACGATTAATACTAAACGTTACCAACAACAATTGACCGATTTGAACCGTTCGCTGCTTGAAAAAAGGCCAGAGTACCGAAAGAGGCAACACAAAGTCATTTTTCTTCATGACAATGCTCCATCACATACGGCAAAACCAGTTCGCGACACGTTGAAAGCACTCAGCTAGGAAGTTCTACCCCATGTGGCTTACTCACCAGACTTGGCTCCTTCCCATTATCACTTGCTTGCATCGATGAGTCACGCACTTGCTGAGCAGCGCTTTGGTTCGTACGAAGATGTGAAAAAATGGCTCGATGAATGGTTCGCAGCAAAAGAGGAAGATTTTTACTGGCGTGGTACTCACAAATTGCCCGAAAGATGGGAAAAATGTATAACAAGCGATGGAGCATACTTTGAATAAAGTACTTTTTATCATTCTTCTGAATTTAACATGTTTTTTTGGAAAAAAATCCGCATTTCATACTTGTACACCTGGTAACTAGGTCGAGTTCTACAACGTTAATTTTACGATGGTAGGATCGTTTTATCCTAAGTACGCATACCTATTACTCCATCGAACGCTGACACATCAGCTTTCGAACCGACAGAGTGGTTGTCAACAAGCTGCTGTGTCAGCTTTCGATGAAGTAATAGGTATGCGCACTCAGTACAATTCGTTTTATCCTACCATCGTATTCCGTAACTTCTTGGATAAGTACCGGTAAATTCTGTTCTCTCGTTTGCCATTTTTCGTTTAAGTTATTTTCCTGTTTCCTGGAAGAAAGCTGAAATTGTAATGATTCGGAAGCCTGGCTCTCCTTCCCACGAGGCCGACAGCTACCGTCCCATTAGCCTAATTTCAACGTTGGGCAAGGTGGCGGAGAAAGTTGTTCTCGAGGAAATCAGAGACAAGAGCACCGAACTCAATGTCATCCCTGACGAACAATTCGGCTTTCAACCTAAACATGGTACGATTCATCATACCGCTAAATTGGCCCAGTTTATTTCCAGTAACTTCAACCGTGGCTTTCGGGTGGGTGCTGTGTTCCTTGATATTTCCAAGGCATTCGACAAAGTCTGGCATGAAGGTTTAATTCTTAAACTTATCCGCTTCGGTTATCCTCCTCATCTTATCACGTTGGTTCAATCCTTCCTGTCCGGTAGAACTTTTCAAGTTCGCGTTGAACAGTCATTGTCTGAGGTTAAGAGGATAAGGGCCGGTGTCCCTCAAGGTTCTGCCCTGTCTCCACATCTTTTTAATATTTTTTCTTCTGATATCCCTAGGGATCCCTTTACTAATCTTCAATTGTATGCAGATGACACGGCAATCACTACCTCGGCTGCGGGATAAATTATGTCATTGTCAGACTTCAAACGCCATCTTGGACGTCTCTCGGACTGGTTTGATCGTTGGAGGATTAAGGTCAATCCAGCCAAAACCCAGGCAATAATTTTTTGAAAAAGGTACCCCCGCACAGCCCCTCCTCAACTCTCCCTAAATGGAACTAGGCTCAGGTGGGCCAAAAACATCAAATACCTGGGCCTTCTATACGACAAAACGGCTGGTATGGAAGGACCAAGTCCCAATGGTCGTGCGTAAGGCAAATCAGCTTCTTGGGAAGCTGTATCCGCTCCTGAATCGTCGGAGTAAATTATCAACTGACAACAAGTTGTTAATTTACAAGATGATAATCAGGGCCGGACTTACGTACGCCTGCCAGGCCTGGTGTCAGATGTCAAAATCTCACCGGGCCAAGATCCAGGCAGTTCAAAACAAAGCCCTTCGGATCATTGCAGGTGCTCCTTGGTTCGTTCGCAACAATCAGTTGCACCGGGAGTTTGATATACCCATGATTAAAGACTTCACTCGTGTTTCCCAGCTTCGCTTCCTTGAGAAAGCCGCGGTTCATTCTAACCCAGAGATTGCGAACACTTTCAGTGGCAATGTGAATGTCGCGGGTAGATATTTGCAGCCGACTGACATCTTACCACCAGACTAACAAAGACAGACAACAAACCTCGACTTTATCTTAAGGCCGTAGGTTAGTTGAGCCACTCCTTCTAATAGAATTAATATACTATCATTGTACAAACACTCCATCGTTGAGGAAGTAGGCTTAGTTTAGGGTTAGTTAGGATAAGGTAGGTTAAGTTCTAGTGAGTGAAATTAACATTAGTGTTAGTGAGTGAATTAGCCTAGTGTTAAACTTCATCAAACAATCTAGATATTAAAAGCTCAGACATGTAAAAGGAGTAGAGGGTTTTCCCGGCTCACAAGGAGTTTTTAGTGGGTATGCCAACCCTTCAGGTTGGAGAGCCCCACATAACTGGAGCACTTTGGGGCGCCCTTATGGTGACGCAAACTGCTCCAGAATCCATAAGGCGGATTTCTCCTTGAAAAAAAAAAAAAAAAAAAAAAAAAAAAAAAAAATCTCTCGTTTGCCAATCCTAGTCTGACTGTTGAGCCGTAATACGCCGAAAAGCGTCTCAGGATGGATTTGGGGCGAATAAGAGAACAGTGGATAAACTGCTGAAATGAGGACTCTTTGTTAAGTTGAACGACTTCTTTCCATTGACTTTAAATGTCGGTTTGTGGTTGTAGATGGCCCCGAACATGGGGCTTTTACCACTGAATTATTTTATTTTTCAATAAAATATATTTAAAATGACTAAGAACGATACAATTTGAAAATATAAATCAAAACAACAATATTTCAAAGAATTTTTTATGAAACTTCTATAACATAAACACGACAAATAATACGTTTTATTAATTTGCAAACTAAATTCTAAGCATAATTTAATATTAAATATAGTTTGTAAACATTTCTGAAACCAAAAATAGCTCCAGCTGCAGGTTGTTGCAGTTGTTACAAAATAAAATTTGATAGCTTTGATCACTCTACGAAACACAGGCAATGTCAAGTTTGTTTTATTGTTTGTTTACTTTTAGTTTTTAAAAGGTTAATAAAACATTCTGAAAATACTCAGACGATAAACATGTTTCTATTATATTTGTAATTTTACTAATGAAAGTTATTTGAAACTGTTGCAGAAATCCAATAAAAATACATATTTATTAAATTATTGAAACATAGAACCAGGTGCTCTCTGTGGATCATAGACCAAGGAACACGTGCGGCACAAACGAAAGTAAATAAAAAAATTCGCGGAAATATGGCGCGTAAGCAGAAATTAATTGCAAGAAAAATAAAAATTCCGCCAAGAATACTGTGTCAAATTATTAAAGACTTGTAGCAGACCTAAGGGATACTGGAATGCGTAATGTAAATTAACAGGCAGGAGAACCGACAAATTCAACCGGCATGCAAAAGGCTCTCTATACAAACACGTGCAACCAACTATCAATAGCCGGCCAAGTGCAAGTCAGAACCTCAAATGTGTTTTCAACAAAGTTTTTTTTCCGATCTTTAATGAATACGAATGACCTTGAAATTTTTTTTATATACCAAATAAATTATTAAGGGTAATACACTCGTGATAATTTTCGTTCAATCTACACCCTGTGGAGAATTTTTCAGAATTTTTTCAAAATTTTTTGGTCAGTGCTTTTCGAGATAAGGGGGGGGGCAGCGATTTTTCGCAATTTTTTAAAAATAATAGAAAGAAAACTGTGCGCAAATATAACATTATACATATTTTTGAACTTGTGTTTTTACAAGCTTTCATTTGACACCTCACTTGATGACCTGGTAATTTTTTTTTTCGCTTTCGATTTCACCCCACGGCTCTGACGAAGCCAACAATTCCTATATTAGTGCCAAATTTGAACTTTTTATGTCAAATAGTTTCGGAGAAAATCGGGTGTGACAGACAGACGAACAGACAGACAGACGGACGGACAGACACTGAAGTATTCTTATAAGTGTTCCGTACGGAGCACTAAAAAGACATTCTGGAAAAGATAGTGAAGCCTTTATACTATACCTTGTTCGCGGAAAAACATTGAATATTCCAACAAGATTCTTCACCGGCGGCATACAAAGCCAACACAACGCAATGCTGGTTTTACCCGAACTTATCGCAACTGAAGATTGGTCTATGATCCACAGAGAGCACCTGGTTCTATGTTTCAATAATTTAATAAATATGTATTTTTATTGGATTTCTGCAACAGTTTCAAATAACTTTCATTAGTAAAATTACAAATATAATAGAAACATGTTTATCGTCTGAGTATTTTCAGAATGTTTTATTAACCTTTTAAAAACTAAAAGTAAACAAACAATAAAACAAACTTGACATTGCCTGTGTTTCGTAGAGTGATCAAAGCTATCAAATTTATTTTGTAACAACTGCAAACAACCTGCAGCTGGAGCTATTTTTGGTTTCAGAAATGTTTACAAACTATATTTAATATTAAATTATGCTTAGAATTTAGTTTGCAAATTAATAAAACGTCCAGACCTTAATGCTTTGGATTATCAACTATAAAATATTTGAGATTAGTCGGCTTGCTCTAAATCTCATAGTAATATAGAGACATTAAAATTAAATTTAGCTCAGTACTCTCAAACGCAAATCTATCTACTGACGTGTTGAACTATCAAATATTAAAACATAATTTCAATATCCCTGTAAATAAATATCTAATAGAAAAGTCAGGTGGTTCACTATGTAGACATATATAGAGCAACTCTATATTTTTCACTTACAAAAAAGGTAGGTAGGTAATTCATTATTAGTCCGTCCACAGATTAATCTGACTTTTCAGCCTATTATTATTATTTCTAATTTTCAGTGTTCCGTACGGAACACTTATGAGATCACTTCGGTCTCTGTCCGTCTGTCCGCCTGTCTGTCTGTCACACCCGTTTTTCTCCGAAAGTATTTAACATAGAAAGTTGAAATTTGGTACTAATATAAGAATTCATGGCCACATCAGAGCCATGTAGGTTTGAAAGTTTAATTCTGACTTAAGGGGTTAGTTTTGGGTGGTGAAATCGAGATTTAAAAAAATAATCGTGTAGGGTGTCAAATGAAAGCTTGTAAAAGCACAAGTTCAAAAATATATATAGTGTAATACTTGCGCACACTTTTCTTTGTATTATTTTCAAAAAATCGCGAAATATCGCTATCCTCCCATCTTATCTCGAAAAATATTGGTCAAAAGATTTTGAAAAAATTCTGGAATATTCCCCACAGGGTGTAGATTGAATGAAAATTATCACGAGTGCATTACCTTTAATAGTCTACCTGGTATATAAAAAAAAACTAAAATTTCAAGGTCATCAGTTTTCAATAAAGATCGGAAAAAAACTTTGTTAAAAAACTTATTTGGGGTGTGTTTTGTGAAGTCCCTGATTATTTTATACCTCCATAAAAAAAATTTTATTTCAAAAGCAATCGACGTACGGAACAGTAATTGCGCAAGTCCAACTTACACTTGACCACTGATTTTAAATTTAATTTTATTAAGTATTAAATAAATTTATAAATGAATGAGTGAAAGTAACTATAAAATACGAGAACTTTTACTCAAAAATTTATATAAATTTTGCCCACCGTATTATTATAATCAACCCTGGTCAAAAGTGTTTAAATAGGTTTTTCCAATACATAAAGGATAATAATTTGTTCCAAAGGTTGGTAAAATAGGCATATTTTATATATTAGCAGAATAAACTATAACTTTCTACTTTTATAACCAACTCACATACCAAGTAATAATCTTAATAAAGCCAAAATTTTTATTAATAAAGGTAAACAAACAAAATAGGGAGAAGGAAATAAAATTCATATTAATATTCTTCCTATAAAAACAACTAGAAATCCTAATCCTCTTATTCTTTTTAATATATCCTTATTCTCGTCATGTAAAGAATTTAATGTTAATAAATTAAATTCTCCAGTTAAACGATATCTATACACGTGGCTAAACCCAATGAAAAGTAATAAATAATATAAACAAACAAATTTAAAATTGTTATAGATATAACTTCAAAAACTAAATCCTTAGAATAAAACCCATATAAAAATTTTAAGTCACATAAGGATAAATTACAAACATTAAATAATATACAAGTAAAAGGTATAAAAATTTACCATTCCTTCTATATAACGAATATTCTCAGAAAACAAAGCATGAGTTAATAAATGAAAAAAACCAAACTCCTTAGAGCTAAAATAGAAAATATCAATCCTAATTGACTTAAAGCAGAAAGAGCCATAATTTTTTTCAAATTAAATTCAAAATTAGCACCCAGTCCTGCTATAAATATAGTTATCAATGAAATAAATAATAAAAAATTTATAACTGGAGGAGAAAAAGCATTATTAAATCGAATTAATAAATATACCCCAGCTGTTACTAAAGTAGAAGAATGAACTTATGAAGAAACTGGTGTAGGCTGTAGTATAACCGTGAAGAAAAAGGAATCTGAGGTTTTTGAGTTGTAGCAGCTGAAATAACAAATAATGCAATTATTGAACTATCCTCTTTTATAATATTAAGATAGAAAATATAATTTCATCTTCCATAATTTAATATTCATTCAATTGATATTAACAAAGCGGATCTCCAAAACGATTAGATAAAGCTGTTAATATACCAGCAGATTTTGCATTTTGATAACAAATTACCAAAGCATATGACATTAAACCAAGACCGTCCCAAGCTAATAAAATCGAAATTAAATTAGGACTCATAATTAAAATTATTAGACCTAGTGCATTTTTAAATCATTTTTGTAGTTTGTGATTTTTTATTTTGTTTAACACAACAAAAAATTTTAAATGATAAGATTTAAATGCAAATTTTATTTTATTCTATCGATTCTTTAACCATTCCTTCTCTAAGTATGGCTATTACTGGCCAGCTGATTTATTCATTCTAAACAGAATATGTACGACCTAGGTTCGTATCTTCGTAAAACTGTAATACTGTATGTAATTCAGGTGTAACAACGCCGTTGATTTAATTATTTTTTTGTATTGATGAGTTTTTTTCTACATACTTTTAGTGCTTATTAAGAAAGTCTGGGAATTCACATGTACATTATGTTAACATCGTGTTTCTCAATGGCTTCATAAGGTTAGTTTATATATATATATATATATATATATATATATATATATATATATATATATATATATATATATATATATATATATTTATATATAGAGTATAGTATAGTATAGTAAACATCCTAAATTTGTTGTATACTTCAACATTCTATGAGGAATACATAACACAATATAATATAAAAAATATGTTTTTGGGACAATGGTCTTATTTCTAGGTATTTTTTTTTATTGATAAGAAATTACTTGTTAAATTTAACGAAAATGAAGTAACTATCATTTTAAATACTCGTTATGCATATTTGGTTAAAACGAAAATATGCTTTACGTAAATGTTAACTATTATTATATATTAACAACAGTTTTTTTTTAATTTTTTTGAATTGAAAATCCTATTAATTCATAAAAATATTTTTGACCAAAAATGAGGTTAATTTAAGGAAGAAAATTGGGGTATTAAATGAAAATTTTATCAAAAAATGATTGAACGTTGGTCTACGTGATCCAAGGAATTACCCATTTTAATATATTAAATACTTTTTAGAACATCCTGTATATATAAAAAAAAGTTATCAAACTATTACTACATATTTTTAAAACGTCATAGTAAACATGTATTTTTTTATGATTCCCACCAAAATTAGTATTTATGTTTAGTATTGTTTGGCAAATCATCATTGAAAGATACATAGTTGCACAGCGTACACAAATTGTTAAAATTTAGTGCCAAAATAATAAATTTTTTAGGGCCACATTTCCAGGATTACGCGAAATTTATCGTCAACATAATCGACCTACAGAGCTTACCATTTGTAATTTAATTCAAAAATAAATGGTCGTGTTCGTAATGTTAAGAATCCCACCCGTCAAAAACGTATTGCTGAAAATATCGAAAAGAGAAGAAGAATTTGGATTACATGGAATATTCTTCATAAAGACTTGCATTTGAAGGCGTATAAAATTCATTTTACCCAAGAACTTAAACGAACTAACCAATTATTGCATAGAAATTTTGCAAATTAACCTTTATAGCAGGGGTGGCCAACCGGTCGATCGCGGCTATGAGTCCAGTCAATCGTGGCAAGGTAAAGAAAAATACATACGAGTTTATTCCTGACAAGTACACGGCAGAAATTAAGGCAGTGGTATAAAACTTCGAAATTCGCTTTAGTGGACAGCTTTCAAAAGAATTGAGAAGTTGGTGGAATTCATCAGTTATCCATTCAATAATTCCATTAATCATAATGACACCTATGAAATGGCTAAAAAATTTACAGATACGGAAACGAGAAATGGACCACTTAACACTTGAAAACGAAATTATTACTCTGCGCTGCGATATTGTTCTGAAAGCAAGGTCAGCCTCTGGTCTAGATTTCTGGGCATTGGTTTCCAACGAGAAATATCCAAATTTGAAAAAATGTGTTGAACAGCTGCATTCGTGTTTTGGTTCAACATATTTATGTGAATCAGCATTTTCGTACTTAACCTCTTCACGACCGAATTTATTTGGGAAAGTAGGACCAAAATGCCCGATTTTTTTTATGGTATATGTTAAATCTGCAAATAGGACTTACCAAATATGTTTTTTCAAAGTTTCAAAAAAAACAAGTGTTTTCACAAAAAATAAAACATTTTAATTCTGTTCTTGACATCACCCGAATTAACTCGGGCGTTCAAAGAAATGCTAATTTGAAACAAAATTTGAGCCAAATAACAAAAAAGTGGCTTATCTTATCAACTAAATAGTACTAACTGTATGATATACTCTAAAGCAGGGTGTAACACAGAGCGGTACGTCACAAATAGGGCAATAGTAGCGTGTTTTCTTTCGAACTTTTTTGCCGCGGGCATCACGCACTCTAACACCATACACCACATTGCCGAGTTGGAAATTGTTTTTTTTTTTTCGGTTGCCGGGATACACTCAGGGAAATGACGACCTGTCAGTCTAAGTGGTGTAGGTTGGCTTGAAGGTCGTCCTTTTCTAGAAGAAAATTCCGTGCGGTGATATTTTTCCATGATCTGTTTGATTAGATCCAACCTATAAAAACTAGTGCTGACTTTGTTCCTCCAGTTTTTCGATATAACACAAAAGAGTTCCACAGCGCCAAATCTAATAAATGAAAAAATATTTTTTTGTAATACTTTTTTCCACGCTTTCTTGGAAGGTTGTAGTCTGCTAAGTGTTGATCCACCCGATCAACACCGCCCATGGTGTCGTTATAATCAATGACAACTTTCGGCTTTATTATAATCTCTCTTGGTTTTTCTACCTCTACACAGGTGTTCGTATGAATGGTTGAAATCAAAGAAACATCTTTCTTGTCTTTCCACTTTAGGACACAAACTTTACCTCTTTGAAAGGCTACAACTTCTCCTTTTTTCAGCTTCTTTTTTTTTAGCTCTGAAGGAACTTCTTTCCGTGTTAATTTTAGTGTTCCATAAACGTCGGTTTTCTTTGTAATAAGTAAATCCGCAAGCTGGGGGGAGTTATAAAAATTATCCATCGTTATGCAATAGCCCTTCTCTAACAATGGCTTAGACAGCGTCATGACAACTTGCGACGAAATTGGTAGATTTTCATAGTCTTTGTCAAGGTTGGTTTGTTTTCCAGTGTAGATGATAAAATTCCATACATAAACCACTTTTAGATTCACACAGTAAATAGGTTTTTATACCAAATCGAGCTCTTTTTAGTGGAATGTATTGGATCCAACCAAGTCTACCCTTATATAAAAGGAGACTTTCGTCAATAGACAGGTTTTTTTCAGGTACGACCAGTTCTTGAAACTTGCTAACCAATTTTTCGTATACTGGCCATATTTTATTAAGTTTTGGGTTTGGATGAGTTACTTCATCAAATTCATCATTATTAGAAAAATGGATGTTTTGATGGATAGCCTCAAATCTATTTCTGCTTATACAACTGGCAAAAAAGGGCGTCACCAAAAGAGGAACGGTTGACCAGTATTGACGCAATTCTGGTTTTTTTATAACGCTTTGTAAAATTGTCAATCCTAAAAAGACTCTAATTTCTTCGCTAGTCACAGGGTACCACATTTTTCCTCTTTTTTTTTTGCTCAGCATACCTGTTGGTTTCTGTTACTATATGGCCAACCAGATCGTCGTCAACGAACTGTTCAAAAAAATCCAACATGTTCCAATCATTGCAGGATACACAATTTATAGACGGTACAGCCGTAAAAGGGAATGATGGTGGGGCTGGGGAATCAGGTGGCAATTCAAACCAATCACGTGCTTCAAGTAAATCCGCCGAATTATCTGAATTCGAGCTATTACTTGAAATATTGCCGTAAGATGTATCAGAGCCACTTTCGTCTATTGGTTCGTCAACTTCTGACTCATCTGACAGATCATAATCGTGCCTGTCCATGATATACTAAGTACTTGGGTTTCAGCTACTAAAATGTAAATAACAGGTATAATAAATATATTTACTTATTGTATACAAAAACTCACGTAAAATTTAATTCACAGAAGCAGCGCAACAAAACTTATCAAGTCGCAACACAAACTAAATTTTACCCGCTGGCAGCTTATTTTGCCTCAAGATCAAATAAACAGTCGCAAAAATCCGACAAGACCCGAGGGGTTTGAGTTAAATGTGTAAAAATGCGTATTCCCGCTTTTCACGAGACAGTTCGGGTGATGGCGCATAACATCCATAAAAATTAGAGATGCCCGAGTTAGGCCCGGGCATAGGAAAATCGAAACGTTGACCGTGCCCGAGTTATCTCGGGTACAGTCGTTAAGCGGTTAACACAAACAAAAAGTAAACACCGTTCTCGCTTGACAGACGCTCATACATTGGATTCTTTAAGGTTGGCAATTTCCAACTAGAAACCTGACTTTGCTAATCTAGCGAAAGATACGCAGATGCAATGCTCATACTATATACTACTATAAGTAGTTACTAAGAATAATGTTCAATTCTGTTGTATTTTCCCAGTTAATAAAATAAAAAATGCTACCGTTTCATTTATCTAGTTAAAATTTCATGTAAGTATACATATATATATATATATATATATATATATATATATATATATATATATATATATATATAGAAGAGAAGGGTAGTCTTGACCGACTAGTTAAACAGCAGTATTATGTTCTTAGGGTAAGCGGTCTTTGGAAATGAACTAAAAAGTTTTGGACACCTTTCTAGCTACGCCAAGCTTTCGAAAATATTTCATTTTCTTCATCAGGGCTACAATTACAGTAGATCATCAGTATTTTTGAGATTAAAAATAAAGAACAACCCTATTTTATATGTGACATTAAAGTACTTACCGCTAAGGGGTGTGTTCAAAAATTGTTGTTTGTGGGGGTACTTTATTACACTATTCATAAGAAAAAAACAGGAAAAAAAACACAACAAAAACTCGACATATTCATCTCTGGGAAATATAATAAATGTTTACTTCATTTTGTTAGAATAGTACAGAGGTTTGTGTGCTTGTAAAATGATTTTGATTTATAAAGGATTTTTTTGTCATGTTTTCTTGTCATTTTTGCTAAGGGCAGTGTGTTTCTATCTCTTAGTTAAGTTGTGGTTAATTTATATTTGAAAGTAGAATGACGTTGACATTTTGTTTGATCGTTTTAAAAGTTAAAAGTTAGTGAAAATCAGTGGGATTATTATCAAAGAGATATGTCAGAGATATTGTAAGAGTTTTCATTTTGACTGCCTATTTGTAATAGATTGGAGAAAATTAAACTCAGATCTTAAATGTCAGTTTTTTTATTGATCGAGTTCGGTTCCAGGTAGATTTCCACCATCTCCCTAAAGATTCCCCTGCCGAGATTTCTCTCTTTACATAGGATTTTGGTTTCAGCAAAATTAAATTCATGTGAAAATTGGCTACTATGTTCGGCAAGCGCACAAGAGTTTTTCTTTAATCCGCAATCACTTTTGTAGGAAGTGATTCTGTCTTTTAGGACTCTAGATGTTTGTCCTATATAGATTTTTTCGCACTGAGAGCAAGGGATGCTGTAAATTACTTCTGAAACTTTTGTGATTTTATCTTTGTCTTTTAGACAAGTGAAAATATTGTTGATAGTTTTTTTTGTGTTTAAAAGCAATTATTAAAATACGTAATTGGTTGAAAAGTTTAGTTGTTTTTTGTGGAGATTTCTTTTATGTATGGAAATGAAAAATAACATTTGATTCGGTTTTTCAGAGAGGAAAACACTAATATCCTAAATATAAATGTATATATATATATATATATATATATATATATATATATATATATATATATATATATATATATATATATATATATATATATATATATATATATATATATATATATATATATACATATATATATATATATATATATATATAATATATATATATATATATATATATATATAAATACATATATACATATATACACATATATATATATATATATATATATATATATATATATATTAACTGATTTGGTGTGTAATTGGTAGATCGCACAGAGTCTAGTTAGTAAACAGTAGATCTTGGGTCCACCCCTGCTTTATAGCAACTTGAAACAGACTCATTATTTTATGAAAAAATCTTTAACAATAAAGCTTATTTTTGGTTAAACGGCTTCGTTAGTAAATGAAATTGTATTCCTTGGAGTAATGAAAACTCATACGCTGTTCTTGAAACACCTGTACATTAACAAAAATTAACAGTTTGGTGTGATTTATCGTCTGGAGACGTAACTGGACTATACCTCTTTGAAAACGAAAATGGCATTGCAGTTACTGTCAATGAAGAACGCTGCAGAATCATGATTACTGACTTTGTCTGACAGAATTAGAGGATTTTGATTTAGATGGTTTCAACAAGATGGTGCAACATGCCATACATCTCGTGACATAATCAATTGATTGAGTCAATAGTTAAGTGACCGTGTAATCTCAAGGAAATTCGATGTGAACTGGCCACCAGGATCATATGATATAACTTCATTGGACGTTTTTTCTGGGATTCTGTTAAATCATTGGTTTGCTCCAATAAACACTCAATGGCTATAAAACTAACTGTATTCGTGTCATGAGTCAAATAAACCCTGATCTACTACATATCCTAAGACTTTTGAAGAAAAAACAATATTTTTGCCAAAAATAGATTTTATTCTTCAACATTGGGATACCTTTCATATCGTACGATTTATTGACCTCTCTAAAATAAGCTTCAGTTTCCCATTCAATTTCTTCATTTGAGTCAAATCTCTTTCCTTGGAGCCTTCTTTTCAATTTTGGGAAGAGGTAATAATCGCTAGGAGTCAGATCTGGTGAATATGGTAGATGAGGAAGCATTCATAACCCAACTGGTCTATCTATTTCAGTATCGATTTTTTGGAGTTGTGAGTTAGTGTATTATCTTACTGAAACAACATTTTTTCTTCACTAAATGCAACAACAGTCAAGTGGTCCAGTCAACCAACGTAATAGTCTCCGGTGATTGTTCGCACCTTCTCAATGGTATTATTCTATGCGTATCCCAAAAAACACTTGCCAGGATCCGTTCATCTGATGTTTGTGTTTTAGGTCGGCTTCCATGCGGCTATGAATCGACGCAAACACTCCTTTGGATTACGTAGAAACAGTGCTAAACAGGGCTCTGAATCTTCAACACAACATGCAAAATATGCCTCAAGCATTCTGTTGATATATTCCTGATGTCGGTTATCTCCCTCACTTTCATTTTGCGGGCATTCAGAACAATATGGTGAATTTTTTTGTGTTTTTTGGAGTGACTATCTCATTTGGACGTCCGAAACGTGGTACATCATCGGTGCTTGTATAACCGCATTTAAATTGACTAAATCATCGACATATAGTTGCTTTCGACGGAGCAGATGTGCCATAACACTTCTCACGCCATTCTTGGGTTCTGGCTGTATTTTTCCCATCAGAGAGGAAAGCACGATGGGAATGGAAAATACGAAATTCTTTTTGTGAAATCGTTTTGCAAAAATCAAAAGTAGCGTCACTCGAACAACGATAACTCGCAAACAATATATAAAATGTCACCTCCAACTTATGAATATCCCCTACAAAAGTCTTTTCCCCCATGGCGCTCTCCAACATCTCACATAGACTTCTCTCTGAGACATCTTAAATCCTCCACGCACAACAACCAACTAATTAAATCCAAATTTCTTTCCACAATAAACAACCGATTTTCAGGATATACAATATCCTATACAGATGGTGCGAAGTCAAAGGCGGGCGTAGGTGCATCATACATCATTGGCAATAAGATCAAAACCTATAAAATTCCTCTTAATTTCCATTTTTGCCGCCGAGTTGTTATCTATCAAAGAGTGTCTCAGGCACATACTCAACTCAAACCTGGGCAGAAAGTTCATCATTGTGTCCGATTCTCAAAGCGCTTTGCTCTCCATCTCCGCCTGTAAGCAGAACTTCATTAGACAAATAATGGACTTCTTGTATATAGCAGATATCAGAAATGTCCAAATTGTTTTTCTATGGATTCCAGGCCATGCTGGGATAAGAGGTAACGATCTAGCTGACACTCATGCAAAACAAGCTGTAACTGGTCAATCCACTATAAGCGAAAACCACCCGAAAGATTATTTCAACCTCCTCAAAGAAACCTTCAACAGAGGTTTCCAACTCCAATGGGATCTGGAGGAAAATCCAAATAAGCTCTGAGAAGTGAAACCTCTTGTATTTCCCCCATTTCATAATTTTGAAATGACTAGAAGGGAAAACACGGTCTGGAGAAGGCTGGCTGTGGAACACACTTATCTTACTCATATCCACTTATTGAAGGGAGACCCTCCCCCCCTGTGCCACATTTGTAACAACCAGCTCTCTATTAAACACATATTTGAATCTCCCGACTATCATCAAATAAGAACTGATCATGACATTCCTCATCAACTATGCCAAATACTTTCACCTAATCAAATTAATGTAAACATCAACAAAATCATCTCATTTCTCAAGGAAATAAACAATTATAATTTGATTTAATTCATGTACTATATGTGGCGCAAAATGACCTCTGCAGTCGATGCGTCAGTCACCTATAAAATCAATCAATAAAATGTCTTTAAAATTTTAGATAAATTTATTGAAAGTTGACACTAACTGAAAATCATATGGGTTTTTAGTGCTCAGTACGGAACACTTATGAGATCACTTCAGTGTCTGTCCGTCTGTCTGTCTGTCACACCCGATTTTCTCCGAAACTATTTGACATAGAAAGTTGAAATTTGGTACTAATATAGGAATTGATGGCCCATCAGAGCAGTGTAGTTTTGAAAGTTTAAACTCTGACTTAAGGGGTTAGTCTTGGGGGGGTGAAATCGGAAATTAAAAAAAAAATTACCAGGTCATCGAGTGGGGTGTTAAATCAAAGCTTGTTCAAAAATTCTGGAAAATTCCCCACAGGGTGTAGATTGAACGAAAATTATCACGAGTGCATTACCTTTAATAATCCATCTGGCATATAAAAAAGACAAAAATGTTAAGGCCATCAGTTTTCAGTAAAGATCGGAAAAAAACTTCATTGAAAACTTATTTGGGGTGTGTTTTGTGAAATCATTGATCATTTTGTACTTCGTAACAAAAACTTTTATTTTAAAAGAAATCAACGTACGGAACAGTAATTGCGCAATTCCAACTTGCACTTGACCGTTTATTTTTGTTTGTGCTGCCATTTCTCGGAAAGTCTAGGGACTTTTCACCCCATGTTAATAGGTAGAAAAGCCACCAAAAATCGGTGTTCCAGAATCGAATATTACAAAAATCCAGAGACCGTCATTTTTTTAATAAAAATGTCTCATGGACAAACTTTCAAAATAAAAAAAATCATATTGAATCGTATACCGTTTTGTTTTTATTTCATATTAAAAATATATAACACTTATACTTATATATAACTACTATACATAATTATGTCGGGACACTCCATTCCCCTAGCAGCGTCGTTCAATTTGTTGGGCGTTAGTTTGGGAGCAAATATGTCCTGGCATGAAGGAGAGCTTCTCAAAAGTATTATTTCGAACCAGAAAGCTTTACACTCCACAACAACTGTTAATTCTTTACAAAGCTCAAATTCGACCAATTATGGAATACTGCTATATTTGGGGCTCCGCTCTCAAACATACACTGCATTTGTTGGATTCTGTTCAGAGAAGAGCTGTTCGTCTGATTGGGGACCCGAAACTGACCGGCGGCCTTGATTCGCTGGAACATCGAAGAACGGTTGGCGACTTGAGTCCGTTCTACAAGTATTTTCATGGAAAGTGTTCGAAGGATGTAGCCCGCTTAATTCCTCCCAAAGCGGTGCATGTCAGAAATACACGTCGCGCTGGTGCTTCACATCCATATGAGGTTCAGCTTGTTACTCCGCGTACAATGCTTTTCAAGCGGTCTTTTATATGAAGAACATCATCCCTTTGGAATAATTTGCCCAGCGCTATGTTTCCCACCGAGTACAATTTAAAGCGATTCAACAACAACGTGAACCGCTTTTATCGCACACATGCCGCTCCTGGAGCGCTTTAGGGACTTCCATGCAGCACATGTGCTAGACCCATAAAAAAAAAAAATTATTTGATAACCCGTTATACACCTAATTAGATATAAGTATTGTTCAGAAGATTGTGGTTCTCTAAGAATTATCTTAGCTTTTTAAAATAAAGACAGTTTTTTAGTTCTTTTTTAAAACTTGTTCTACAGAAGACCGCAAATTGTGCCACATTTTATGCATACATTTAGTTAAAAGTTCTGCAATTTACGGTAGTTACTATTCAATTTGATGTTCTTTGTAAGGAAGCAAGTGTTGAATATATTTAATTGGTTTAGCTCAGCTTAAGCGTATTTATTTTAAATTTTGTCGTATGTGACAATTTGAAAGGATGGCCATTTATAATAATATTGCCATTAACTAGTGTTTCTGAAGCATTTCACTGTAATCGTTGAATTCTTCCCTTCTGTGAACTTGGATAAAGATGGTTATTACGAAATTTAATTACTCATTAAATAAAGTGTCAGCGACGCAGCTGGGGCTGTTATTAGTGTTGAGTTACAAGCATGAAATTTTCTTTGCTTTTACAGTTTTGAATTTGTTAAAAGGCTAATTTTTACAATAGCTGTTTTGTCTAATTATATTGTTGTATATAATAAATTTCAGCCACCTCGACTGAAAACATGAACTGGAATCACTGGTTATACAGGGAAAGGTTGAAGGCAAGCGCTGCAGAGGTAGATCACCTTCACGTTGGGTGGAGCAGATGAAATAGTTAACCGGGAAGTCATTGCATGAAGCATCAGAGCATGCACAAAACTGAGAACAGTAACAGATGATAATTCCATCCATTTATTGAGCACAATGTCACCATACTCTCTCGAGGGTGAAATGACTTAGGTGGAGGATATAATAAATGTTACAAAGAAGATTTAATTATTCTGTTTGTATATTTTCTTCTTAGTATGTTAGATTTATGGTTTTTAAATACAGCGTTTTTTTTTAAAGTTATCTATCTAGCCATGAAAATGAAGCTATACAGAAAAAATTGCCCGGTTGTCAAATTACTGTCGTTTTTCTTTCTTCTCTTTATTATTACTAAGTTGGCTTACACTCTAGTTACGGCTAATGTCATTGCTATTAAGTATATTCATCAGGTGTTTGCCTTGCGGCTGGTGTTCTACCTTTTGGTAGACCATTCCTTATGTACATAAAAATATCAATTAGTCATTTCCTAATGATTTCTTTATTACTGACTTTTATATTTTGATTGTTTGGGAAAGGTTTTTTTTTGTTATTAATATTTATATGAATTTTTACTTGGATCTGCAGGGAAAATTGTTTCAAAAAACCCAGTTTGATATTGTCAGGTACAGGGTATTATTTTCGCTAGACTTAATTTTTAAACTTTTTAATCTCATTTACTCGCTCTCATTCATACATCTCATTCTTGCATATGTCTCTCTTATACCTAGGTACATCCATTCACTCTATTTACATATTGTATATAATTATTAAAAAATGGGTTCAAATCATGGTCAATAATGAAATATCTGCCTAGATAGATCGATAAAGAAATTAAAAACAAAGATTATAAAAAATCATTGAGATTCCTTGAAAATTGCGTGACTGAGACTCATTTTATTGCCCAAAAGGGTGTTTTTTGGGAAAAAAAAAAAGCCATATATATTGATAAATTAACAAAAATCAACACAAATGATCATAAAAAATCCGCCCAGACAGATCGATAGAGAAACCAAAAACGAAGATATTAAAAAAAAAAAAATTACTGAGATTCCTTGAAAATTGCGGCCAGAAAATTAATTTGTGTTAAAATTACGTATTGTCGCCATACTGCGACGTTTCGTTAAAATCTCATTTGGCATTTTCAAGTCCTTTTGCTGCTGTTGCTACTCAATACTGTTATTTTGCTGCTGCTGCCCCTTTAAGATAGTTAGCTTAGAGAGATGGAATTTGAATATTTCAAAAACTCGCGGGCATCATACCGGCAATATGGCGACAGGTCATGTGATCATTACAAACTCGAACCTCTTGAGATCAAAGGTGCCGAGTTGAACTGCCGTTACTGTGTTTTATGTTTACTGTGGCATAAGTATCAACATTTTTCAACAAAAGATACTTTTTATAAAAAATCACCGTAAGCAAGATGTTCATCGATCCATTCTAGGATATAGGCATCCCCCATCCATCCTCCATTTATTCCTGTTCTGAGCAACCTGGCACCATTTCCTTCCAGCCGTCCTTTTTAGGTCATCCGACCATCTTTTTTGGGGTCTTCCCACACTTTTGTCGTACGTGACCTCCACTGAATAAGTTTATTTGTCCATCTGTTGTGTTCTTGTCTTGCTATATGCCCCGCCCATCTCCATTTTTGACTTAAAATTGCTCTGGCAATATCAGTGACTTTGGTCTGTCGTCTTATGTCTTGTTTCCTTATCCTATCCCTCAAGCTCCAAGCATTGCACGCTCCATTGCTTTTTGCATAATTGTGAGACGTTACATGCTTTTGTTGGTTAATGTGATGGTCTCCATGCTATAGGTCGTTTCTGGCATGATGCATGTTTCGTAAACTTTCCGTTTTAAATTTATCGGAATCTGTTCTGAATGTATGACATGTTTCCAAAGGCAGTCCAGGTTAAGCAAGCAAGATGTTAATTTGACTTAAATTTTAATAAGGGGATACCCTCTTAAAATAATTAAGAAAGTCAGCTTGTTGATTTTATATGGATAGCTATAGTCTATAAAATAAATATATTATTTTTTAAACAGTTTTTGGAAAAAAAACTAAATAATTTCCATGAAGTTATCAAAGTAGAACGGGTAGATAAGCTTAAGTATTGTACTTATATTATTAGTAGCAAGAATATTAAAAAATAGTAGTAGTAGTTTTTTTTTCAATCATTTAACTTCGGTACGATAATCAAAAAAATAACGTAAAAAAGACAAATTTTATAACACTTACCCCATCTGGATTGTGCTTGTAGGGGCGACCCGAACCACAAAATTCAAGCAAAACATCTTGTAGTTTCTTGTTCGGATCTATAAAAGAAAGGTCAATTAAATTATTAGACTCAGACCGGTGTTTTTCGTAACAATCTTCAAAGGTACATATAAGTAATTAGTAATATTATTTCGGGATTAATACTGAAGTATTTACATTTGAATATCCACCTTATTTGCTAGTATAATCTTTCCGATAACGTGAGTTTTAAAGCCGATAACATCATAACTAAACTTCTATTCTACAAATAAAGGGTCTTTCAAATTGAGCGGTTTTTTAATTCCTGAGTAAGACACAGATGGCGTTGTAAAATAGCCTGGGGTCTTGTGACATTTGAAAAGTGTAATGTATGACATTTATAAAAATGGAGTCGTATAATATACAACAACGCGTTCAAATTGTTGAATTATTTTATGAAAATAAGCGTTCAGTGAAAAATGTTTTTTTAGAAAATTACGTAATATTTACGGTTTGTGTAATCGTCCACCTGAAAGCACTATCAATCGAATTGCACAAAAATTTTAAAGAAATGGTGCGGTGGAAGATAAAAGAAGAGAAAGATATAGTCGCAGCTGTCATTCACAAGAGCATATTCATTTTGTTCGTGAAAGTGTTGCTGAATATCCAGAATTATCCATTATACGACGTTCATAATAAGTTGGACTCAGTGAATCCACAAGATGGCGTATTTTACGAAAGGATTTAGCTCTAAAGGCATATAAGGTTCGAATAACACAGGAATTAAAGCCATTGGATCATTCAAAACGTCATACATTTATCAATGGGATCAAAGAACTACCAGATGATTTTTCTGAAAAATCGTCTTTTCCGATGAAGCACATTTTCAAATTGGTGACTATGTTAATAAACAAAATTGGTGCATTTGGGGTGAGGACAACTTTACATTCTAAATAAGTCACGTGTCCATTATTGTCAAGAAGTGTCATTGTTCCATACTTCTTCGAAAATGATGCTGGTGAAGCTGTAACTATGAATGGTCTTCGATATCCTAAATAATAATACTCTGGAGGACATTTGGTTTCAGCAGGAAGGCGCAACCTATCATAATGCTCGTGAAACCATTGTGTTGTTGCAAGGAAAATTTCCTGGACGTGTAACCTCCAGAAAACAATGATATTAATTGGCCACCAAGATCATGTGATCTAACTCAGTTGGACTATTTTCTCTAGGATTACATGAAAAGCCAGGTTTATAAGAATAACCCACAATCGATTCCTGAGCTGAAGGACGAAATTACTCACATGATTGGTGAGTTAGAACCGCAATTATGTCAAAACATCATCGAAAATTTTGACAAAAGAGGGGACATCTGTGAAGCTGCAACAGGTGGACATTTGGCGAATATTGTTTTTCGTGTTTAAATGTCATATATTATATACTTCAATTACTAATAGAAAGTTTTTTGAAATGAAGAGCATCTGTGTTTTATTCAAGAATTAAAAAACCGTTCAATTGGGAAGACCCTTTAGTTTGAGAAAAAAACCGTAAAAGTTTCAGTAAGAACAATATGGCTTTTAACCAGAACATGCAACATACACCATACAACACCTACCCAATAAGTAGTGAGTTCGTACCACAAGTAGTGACACTTCAAAGCAGTAATGCTAGATGCTGTGAATAACAGAGTGTTGTACAAGAAATTGATGATAATACTTCTAAATATTGTATTTCTGTCTAACTAATCCGGTTGTCAGAGAGAAGACAATGACGACTGAAGTGGTGAAACTGCGTGAAGTACCTGGGACTAGAGTAACCATCTTCAAATGGAAAAGTATGCACAACTGCCATACGAGGGTGGAGTGAGAGGGTAAATTCCAACGAATTGGCGGGAAATTTTGTTGAATGACATGACTATTGATAAGCGTGATTCTTGTGATGGTTTTGTAAAAAATTTCATCATAAGTTTTAAATTAGAAATATTTTTATTTTACCGAAATACTGGCAGTTTATTTTAAAATTAGTTCGATTTATACAATATTTGAAGAAAACCCTAAATTAAAACCTCATACTAAGAGAATCCGAAGAGTGTTTGACAGAAAACTATTATCTCTTTTTTCTGTCCTCTTCTCAATATTTTAGTCAGATAAAGAGAAAAAATACCTTCGAGTTTCTCTTTATAACTATGACAAAAGTAACGGATAGATCACAGCCATATATGGACAATTTTCTGCTTTTTCTTCAATTCTTCTATTGGCTAATGGCTTGAATTATGAACTTTATTTGCCTGGTTTGCCATTATCTATTGTAAAATGCCTGTTTAAGGGTAAAGTTTCATTGTATATATCTTGTAACTTTATTAAAGTGTAACTTTTCGCAAATATTTAAATTTTGACGTTTATAAATCTTTTAATGTTTATGAGACTTTGAAGATATGATTAACGAGAAGAATTTTTTCTTGGATTGTTTTTCGATAGAGGTAATTTTTTTGCAATGCTTCAATTATTTTGCGAATAATCGCTAGTTGAATATTTATGTATAGAACTTTTCATTTATCTATATACCGGAAACGAATAGAGATAATTGAGTTAATTTTTTTTTAAATGAAGCTAAATGTTTATACTTTTTAGCTGAATTTGTGGTTGCAGAAATTTAATTAATAATGTTAAAGTTATAAACAATTTTTTTCCACAATTGTGAATTAAACCATGTTCTCGGTTTCACTCGAAAATAAATTCGCATTTTTTTTAATGCGTAAAACGCCGCTGGGGAAAAAAGTTAGTAACCTTTTATATTAAAGGAGTTATTAATATTTTTCTGATGACGCGCAGCCTCCAACGCGCTCAGCTCATGGACTCTAGCGCGCGAGCCGCTAATACTGACGCTCTCGAAAAGCTCATTAATTTTTAACGAACGGATAATAATAGTACTATCAACACCTTTTGTATTTATTATTTAATAAACAATTAAGTAAAAATTACACAAAACATATTAAATTATTTCAAACATTAACTGTTCCTGCTTCTTCAGAACTAGAAAATATTTCGCAATTGGTTATTTTCTTTCGGTATAAACGCATAGAATTGGTGAGTCTTAGATATAGCTTTACAATTTCGATGCTTTATATTGATTAACGTTTTCGTGAGCCTGACATTCTTCATTTGTACAAAAATCCAAGCTTACATTTTTAAAATAATCAACTACCCAACCAAATAAGCGTTTGAGAGATGTTATTTGATTTTCACTATTTCTCTGAAAACTTGCAGTTCTCGCCGCACTTTTAACGCATCCACCAATCCCATCGAAAGCCCCTTTTCATGGAAAGTGGAGAAAAAATGCCACACCACATTCAGATTCACGCGAGAGTAGAAGAAAAATTGAACTTGTTTTTATAGTGAGACCCAGCTCCGTCAGAAAAATAATAAATTTTTCGAATGGTAAAGTCGCCGAAAGTGGCCTTCAAATATTGAATCAACTTCTTATTATAATAACAATACTCTCACATGAGTCTAAATGTGGTATTAGTGCAGTGCAGTATTGCACAAAGAAATTTGGGGGGTAAAAAGATACTTGTACCTCTATCTCTGAAATCCGAGAAAAAAATTTTCAGGTGGCCTATTTTACTTATTTTGGCCGTACTCCTTAATATTTCCTGACAAAGGTAAGACTCCAATTATTATACAGAGTGATAAATTATTAAGAAAATATTTCTTTATGTAAATTAAATAAACCCTTACAGGAGTTAATTCAAAAAAACACTCTCGTATTTGTTCTGCAGTTTATAGAAAAATAACTACTTATTTTATACCATAATAATAATAATAGATAATTTTACCACAAACATTTACACACGCATATTAATAATTCACGCCATCAAGCTCTCGGAATACCAATCCCTTTTTTCTCATAATTCTGTATATGTACATCTATGTATGTAGTTATTTTCTCTGTCCCTATTAGCGGTGTTATATTATCAAATGTCGTATTCATAACACGCCAGTCAAACAAACATTTCGTTACACGCCCTGAATTGACCCTTTTTAATCATTATTTGTTCCTGTCACGAGATACATCGACGGCAAAGCGCTTGTGAAAAAAATAACAGAGCTGAGCCAATGGCTTGTTTTCCATTTGTTTTTTTGATCGTTGATAGCAGGCTCTGATTATCTATTGGATAAAATAGATGATTTTATCTAAATCATTAACTATTATTAAGAACATCATGTAAATGTGAAGAGACCCAGACAATAAACAGCCGTTTCGTTCTAAAAAATTCTTACTAAACACGTTGTCATAGTTAATAATAAGTAAACTACAATATATCACTACTCAGTATATATCACCACTACACCAAACTCTTTATTTTTGCACTCGACGCACGTTTCACTAACCATGTTAGCTTCATCAGGAACGATGATTGGCTAAAGCTAAACTACAAATCTACCCTATTTATACTTAACCTAACCCTTGAATTACTCAGGCGGAACTAATGGCATAGGCAAAGCCATCAGTTCCGGCCAAGTAATCAGTAGAGGGGACTATAAGCAATAGGCCCTCTGTCTTTATTTAAACTACTTTTACATTTTATAATTTCCATACTTTTGTATGCGTTCAACAATCTCCTATCAGATATATTTTTAATTAATCTTAGATTATCTAATATTACAGTATGATCAGCTTCAAGGGCATGTTCGGCAATGCTAGGCTTTTCTGTCCTACTGTATTTGAAATGTGCTAAATGTTCTTTAAATCGTGTTTTAATTGACCTTTTAGTTTGCCCAACATACTTTTTCTCACAATCATTACAACTAATTTCATAAATTCCACTTTTCTCACAATTAGGAATCTTATCTTTGGGATTTCCTAAGATATTCCTCAGATTATCTGATGGCTTATAGACTAAGATGAGGCCTATCTTATCAAATACTTTATTGCGTCCCTTGCTATATTTCGGATTATATGGTATGGAGACATAGTTGGTGTTATTTTCTTCCCGTATAAAAAAAGGGTGGAATTCTGAAGATTTAACCTGAACTTATGTCTATTTATTAGCTTGTCATCGTCATAACCATTAACTCTAGTTATATTTCTAATACGATTCCTTTCGTTATTAAAGTTTACTCTATTCAGAGGAAAAGTGACCAAACGATGAACTATAAAATGTAATGAGGCTAATTTGTGTTGTTTGCAATGAAATGAATCATTAGGAATATATTTATCTGTTACTGTGTCTTTCCTATAGATGTCCAATTCTAATCTATTATTATTTTTAATAACTAAAATATCCAGAAAAGGCAGTTGCCCTTGGTTCTCAACTTCGTAAGTGAATTTAATGGAATCATACCGGCTACTTAATTTGGAAACAAAGTCATCAATATTTGCTTTCTTTGTATCAAAAATCACGAAAATATCATCCACATACCTATACCATACCCTTGGGAAATATTGAAATTCTTAGCTGGCTTCGGTTTCAAACTCACTCATGAATAAATTAGCTAAGAAAGGTGATAAGCAATTACTCATAACTCTTCCTTCTTTTTGAACATAAAAATTAACTGTTATAATGTTAAGTATTCATGAATAATTTCGTCCTCAAAGTTATTCATCCGAAGAAATTCTTCGAGATATTGTAAAGTTTGTGGTATTAGCACACTTGGAAACAAAGAACTGGTATCAAAAGAAATTAAGATTTCACCTTCATTAGAAACTAGATTTTTTGTTTTATTAATGAATTCTAAAGAATTCTTCACTGCGAAAGTATTTAATGGTAAATTCTCAAGTTCTTTTGATAACCATTTGGATATTAAATATGTGGGTGATCCGATCGATGAAACAATGGGTCGCATTGCTTTTCCAGGTTTGTGAATTTTGGGTAAGTAATACAACTTTGATATGGTCGAATTACTCACATTTAATTTAAATTTTAGCGAATCGGAGATAAGGTTCTTACACTTCTTTAAAGAATTTTTAACCTCTGTTATCATTCTCAGCAATGGATTTCTTATTACCTTTTCATAAGGGCCAGATTCGATAAGATTATCTACACGTTCAAAGTAATCTTTCTTATCCAATATAACATCCTTATTTCCTTTATCCGCTTTTAAGTAGAAAGACATCTTTCTTTCTCAATCCTTTAACTACTTTTAGGTTTTTTTGTAAATTAGAATTAGTGTTGTTAACCATGTTTTTCGATATTTGATTGCGACATGCTTCCCTAACAAAATGATTTACTATTTTCTGGAAGTGTACTAATGGAACTTTCAATGTGAGCAACTATTTCTGATAAATTATCTTTAGGAGGGGGGTACTGCAAAGTTAAGACCTTTGTTTAAGATGCGAATTTCATTTCGTGTAAAAGATTGGGATAAATGATTTTCTACAATATTTACGAGTTCCTGAGGATTATTCTTCTTCGGTAAGAGCTTTTTTAATTTTTTACTTAGAATAGACAATTTCTTTTTATATTCAACATCAATAACTAAAAACATACTTCATATTCAATATTGTTTAATCCTGAAGTAAGTTTTTTGAATATGCTTTATGATTTTTTACTTCACTTCACATTTCCAACTTAGTATAATAGATCAGTTCTATGTCAAGTAAGAACGTGTCCGCGATAATTCATTTTGGGTAGATGCGATTCTAACTATTCAACACAAAATCGGTAGAGGGAACCTTTGTCTACGACCAGTATTAGTAAAGCTATCAGTCGATTTCGAAGTTTCATCGAAATCACGTAAAATCCAAAATGAGTCACTTGTTGGCGCGTTGATTCAAGGCAGTCTTTCGTTATTGCCATCCAAATGAGTTTAGAATTATATATTCCGCGGCCGTTAAATATATTAAAAGGTCGGTATCGTTTGTAAAGAAGTGGGTAAATCATCTTAACGAGACGAAAAATGTCGACGACTTGCCAAAACGTAGCTCGGTAGGCAAAGTCACTCAGAAAGTCGAAAAACGAATCGCATCTTTGTTTTTACGGGACATGAAATTGACGCTGCGTCAAGGAACGACAAAATTAAAAAAATCAGGTTTAGATGTGTCCCATGAGACCATTCAAAAAGATCTTTGTGCTCATGATGTCAAATACCGAAGCACGTTGGAGAAACTTTTACTAGGCGAAAATCACGCGCAAAGCTGGGGCCCAGGATAAGATACTAAAGTGGCTCTCACAATCGCCGGACGCCCTATTGAAAACCTTTGGTCCCTTATAAAGAGGAAGTTCAAAGGCAAGACTCTGAACACTTTGACTCAGTTGTCTCGCGAGATTCGAAAAATTTGGAGATCATTGCCAGAATATGCAGAAAATCTGGTCGACAACATGCCTAGAAGATGTCAGGCGATTATTGATGCAGGAGGCGATTAGGCAACTTACTAAGGTAATTGCGCCATTGGTAGCACACTAAGGAATACATCAACGACAAAAAATGTTCTCGAAATATATTTTTTCAAGAATACGAGCGGTCACGTTCTTACTTGACAGACTGTCCGTATGTATTCCTTTAAATTATTTACCTAGCCATGGAAATGACGTCATACACGAAAATTGTTTCTGCTTATGGGCATAGCTCACGTGCTGCAGGGAAATCCCTAAAGCGCTACAGGAGCGATACACGTGCAGAAAAAGCTATTCACGTTGATCTGGAATTGTATCTGTAAATCTGTGGATTATACTCAGTGGGAAAGACAGCCCTCGGCAAAATATTCCAAGGGGCTCATCCTTCATCATTCTTTATATGAAAAATTGATTGAAAAAGATTGTACAAGGAGTGACAAGCTGAACCTCAGACGAATATAATGTATTAGCGACGTGTATTCCTAGCATGTATCGCTCTGGGAGGAATTAAGCGAGCTACATCCCACATCGAAAACTTTTTATGAAACTACTTGCAGAATAGACCCAAGTCGTCAACCGTTCTTTGATCATCCAGGGTATCAAGATTGCTGGAGAATTCTAGGTCTCCAATTGGGCGAAGAGCTCTTTTCTGAATAGAATCCAACAAATGCGTATACGTTTGGTCGAAGAGCCCCAAAAACACGAACATTTGAGCTTGGTACAGAATTAACAGTTGCTGCGAAGAGTAAATCTTTCTAGTTCTAAATAATATTCCCAGTTTTTGAGAAGGTTGTTTTAGCTATGCATGCAACATGTTCATGCCAAAACATATTTGCGCCCAAGTTAAAGCCCAGCAAATTGAGTGACGATACTCGGGACATAACTATGTCAGGTTTACCACCGTTAACTTTTTAGAAAAAACTGCCGCCGGGATTTTTGTAAAGTTAAATTCTACCTGACTACTGTCAGTCTAAGATAGAATTTCTTCGAGATCTTTGTTAATTTGAACGACTTCCTGCTATCTACGTATATTTGCATGAGATATTCGAGCGTGCAAAGTGAATTTTTTTTTTTTTTTTTTATTGGTCTAGCACACGTGCTGCAGGGAAATCCCTAAAGCGCTCCAGGAGCGGCACGAGTGCGGAAAAAAGCGATTCACGTTGTTCTTGAATCGCTGTAAATTGTACTCGGTGGGAAACACAGCGCTGGGCAAATTATTCCAAAGGGATGACGTTCTCCATATAAAAGATTGCTTGAAAAGCGTTGTACGCCGAGTAACAAGCTGAACCTCATACGGATGCGAAGCACCAGCGCGACGTGTATTTCTAACATGCACCGCTTTGGGAGGAATTAAGCGGGCTACATCCTTCAAACACTTTCCATGAAAATACTTGTAGAACAGACTCAAGTCGCCAACCGTTCTTCGATGTTCCAGCGAATCAAGGCCGCCGGTCAATTCCGGGTCCCCAATCAGACGGACCGCTCTTCTCTGAACAGAATCCAACAAGTGCAGTGTATGTTTGGGAGCGGAGCCCCAAACGTGGGAGCAGTATTCCATAGTTGGTCGAATTTGGGCTTTGTAAAGAATTAACAGTTGTTGTGGGGTGTAAAGCTTTCTGGTTCTAAATAATATTCCCAACTTTGAGAAGCTCTCCTTGCTATGCCTGCAACATGTTCATGCCAAGACATATTTGCTCCCAAACTAACGCCCCAACAAATTGAGAGACGATGCTAGGGGAATGGAGTGCCCCGACATAACTATGTCGGGTTCAGTAACGTTAACTTTTTTAGAAAAAAACTGCCGCTTGGGTTTTTGTAGCGTTAAATTCCACTTGGTTACTGTCACCCCAAGATAGAATTTCTTCCAGGTCTTTGTTAAGTTGAACGACCTCCTGCTGTCTGCGGATATTCGCCTGAGCAGCCGATGTCCGAGCGTTTAAGGTGAATGAAGAGACAAGCGTACTGTCATCTGCAAAGCTATAGATTGGATTTCCGGTCTTTTCCAGCAGATCGATAATGTAAATGAGAAAGAGAGTAGGAGACAGTATGGAGCCCTGGGGCACACCGGCGTTGATAGTGAGGATGTTAGAAAGAAATCCGTCGACCGCCACTCGTAAAGAACGCTCTCTGAGGAAACATGAGAGCCACAAACAGAACCTTTCAGACATACCATAAGAGCGCAACTTAGCCAACAGTCCATCGTGCCAAACACGGTCGAATGCCTTGGATATGTCAAGAGCAACCGCTCGAGATTCTCCAAAGTATTCAATTGCGTTGTTCCAAACATGTGTTACATAAGTCAGAAGATCTCCTGTTGATCTATGTTTACGAAAAACCATATTGGTGATAGCTAATAATATTGAATCGTTCAAGATATTTTAGAAGATGCTCATTGATAACCTTTTCCATGACTTTCGATATTATTGAAAGCAGTGCAACTGGTCGGTAGTTTATTTGGCAAGGTCTTCTTACCTTTTTTAGGTATCGGCTGAACCGTGGCACATTTCCAGCAGGACGGAAATATTCCCTTTCTGTAGGATAGGTTAAAAAAGTCTACAGAAAACTGGTGTTAGTTCCCTTGCACAGTTTTTGAGAACTATGGCAGGTATTCCGTCAGCGCCAGAAGCCTTCTTGGTGTCTAGCTTCATTAAAATACGCTTTATGATGCGCTGTCTGAAGACAACATCGGGCATCCTTGACTGCAATATGGGAATAGTAGGTGGTGTTTTTCCTTGGAAATCGACAGTAGAATGTGAAGCAAAGAGTTCAGCCAACAAGTTCGCTCTCTCAACAGGTGTGGTTGCAATGGAATTATCTGGCCGTGTGAGTGGTGGTATGGTGGATTTGGTAAAATTTTGACTAACTGCCTTAGCGACTGCCCAAAAGGACCTGGAATTGTTGGGACAAGCGAGAAGTTTGTTTCTAATTCGTTGATTGTGTGCCTTCTTGGTTTTCGTCGATAATTCCCTTGCATCTGTTCCGGGCATGAACAAAGATGTTTCGATTTACGGTGTTAGGATTTTCACGCCATTGTCGGTAGGCAATATGTTTAGAAGCAACAGCTTCTTCGCATTTTCGGTCGAACCAAGGCTTGCCGTTGGAGGAGCATTTCTTCGAAAAGGGGATGTAAGCTTTCATACCAGCCAAAATAACATCGGAGACCTCCCTGGCGCAGTCAGATGGATTATCGGATCGAAAACAAACGTCCATCCAAGGGAAAGTTCGAAAGTATTCCATGAGATCTTCCCATTTAGCAGATTTGTAGTGCCAAATCTTGCGCGGCCTAGGCGCCTCTCTGCCACTGATTGGCAGGATACTCAATGTCGAAAGCAGTTTATGGTCGGAAGAACCTAACGGCGGATTTACGGTGACCGTGTAAATCTCCGGATTGGTGGTTAAAAACAGATCAAGAAGACTGGCGAACTCCCCGTCTCGATCAGGGATCCGTGTTGGTTCGTCAATAAGCTGAGTTAAGCCTTAACTGATTGAGAATGATTCAGCTTCACGACCTTGTTCGTCGGTAGTATTTGAATATTTGAGCCAGTTGATATTGTGGACATTAAAGTCGCCCAGGATGGCAATTTCGGCACTTGGATAGTTACTTTGTAAATGATCGATGGTGTCTGCAAGAGAAGCGAAAAGTGTTCGAAAATTGGTATCACTTGGTGGTCGATACAGGATACAGATGAACCTTGTGGTTTGTTGAGTCGTTATTTTTAACCACATAACATCAAAGTTTGGGGGCTCCAGAGCTTCTTCTCGTTGACAAGAGAGGTCGCTTCTGACAAAAAAAAAAAAATTAAAAAAAAAAAAAAAAAAAAAAAAAAAAAGACAGATTCCAAAGTTACGCCTAAATCGGGAATAGAAGTCGTACCCAGGATAAAGATAGTTGACCGTGCTGGTCGATGGACTGACCTTGGTTTCACATAGAGCGAGTACATGAGGTTTATCTGATTGCAGGTGTTGATGCACTGAATTTATGTTGGAGTTTATACCTCGTATGTTGCAAAAATCGAAGAATGAAGAAATAAGCATACTGTCATCTGCAAAGCTGTAGATTGGATTCTTGGTGATTCTAACAGATCGTTAATGTAAATGGGAAAGACAGTAGGAGATAGTGTGGAGGCCAAACACAGTCGAATGCTTTGAATATATTAAGGGCAACCGCTCGAGAATATTTAATTGAGTTGTTCTAAACATTTGTGACATAAATTCTCCTGTCGATTTTTGTTTACAAAAGCTATATTGATAGTCGCTAATAATATTCAATCCTTTTAGATATTTTAGAAGATGCTGATTGATAGCATTTTCTAATACCTTCGATGTTATTGAAAGCAGTGCGTCGGTAATTGTTTGGCGAGGCTTTCTTGCCTTTTTTGGGTACCGACTGAACTGTAGGGCATTTCCAACAGGGAGAAAATATTTTCTTTCTGTAGGATAGGTTGAAAAGTTAACAAAAAAACTGGTGTTAGTCGGCTCGCGCATTTTTTGAGTATTCTAGCAGGTATTCCATTAACGCCCAAAGCTTTTTTTGGTGACTAGCTGCACTAAAATACGTTTTATGATACTCTCTCTGAAGAAAATATCGGGTATCCTTGACTACACTGTGGGAATAGTTCGTGGTGTTTTTCTTCGGAAATTGAGAGTGGAATGTTCAGCTAACAAGTTGCCTTTCTCGACTGGATCGGTCGAAATAATATTATCTCGCCGTATCAGTAGTGGTATAGCAGATTTTGTGAAATTTAGCGTTTAAAGTAATTGTCAAAAATTCTTACTGACGATTTTTAAAATAAACAAATCTATTGTTCAAAGAATTTAAATTAAATTTCATCTTAAAACCGAATTTCTAGTACCGATAAAATATAAATATTAGAAAAAGATTCAGGTGATGAATGTTTAACCAGATCAAAAGTTTTAGTTGAAAGAGGGTAGAGAAGCAGATGAAGGCGAACCTTGATTCGATGATGATAATGATTAGAAACCCAGAACTAACCAGCAACCTTAATTCCTTGGAACACCGAAGAATAGTTGGAGACTTGACTCCATTCTACAAGTATTTTCAAGGAAAGTGTTCGCCGCATGTTGCCCGCTTAATTCCTCCTAGAACGGGGCATGCATGTCGCGCTAATACTTCAGATCCATATGAGGTTCAGCATGTCACTCTTTGTACAACGCTTCTCAAGCAGTCTTTTATATGGAGAACCTCATTTCCTTGGAATGATTTGTCCAGGATTATGTTTTCCACAGGCTATAATTTACAGGGATTCAAGACCAACGTGAATCGCTTTTTCCGCACACGCACCACTCCTGTAGGGCTTTAAAGATTTCCCCGCATCACATATGTGGAGTAGGAAATCTATATATCCTTTATTATTTGAATAATGCAAACCCTACAGAACCTTTTTGGTTCCCATCTCCCTACTACATATCTTTCAAACCAATATTTTTAATTTTATTTGATTTCTATTTTTAGCAATTTTACGCTTTTTCATATCCTAAAGATATCGGCGAAGATGTAATATCCGTCAACGTTGCCCAAGTGCCGAAACATACATTTTTGTATTTCACAGCATCGTTTAGATAACGCGGTAGTGCTACCACGGACGTTACTGCATTTCTGCAAACGACACTACTACCTATCTACAGTGACTCACAGCTTAAATGATGCACGCTATAAGAAAAGACTAACTGGTCTTAATGCCTCTTTATTTATTTGGAAAAAAAAACAACTTATTGAAATTAAATTAGCAAAGAGTCTTCTAAAAAAGTATGAATTACTTTTTGTCTTAAATATGCCTTACTTAATTAACAATAAATAATTAATAAAATCATATGCAATTTTAACGTCACAGCTTAAATGATGCAAAAAAAACAACAGGGGTCCAAACTTATCGCATTTTGAAATTTACGAAGGCGGCGTTGCTTTGATTTCTTAGTGCAATTGTTTTTTGTTTAGTTTGACATTTTTTCATTCAATAAAACGAAATTGTTTAAGAATGGGTCATCGAACTACAATTTCTAACAGAAATTTAATTAGTACTCATTACAGAAATGGACAGAGCCAAAATGGTAAATAAATGTCCGTCAACTGTTCAGCATATCATTGAACGTTACCGGAATGAAAATAGAGTCGAGAATAAGTCAAGGTTGGCTCCAAATAAGATCTTCAATGAACGTGAAAAAAGTTGGATTTTAAGAGAGGTATCAAATAATCCAAAAAAAAGTGCGCCAAAGTTGTGCGCCGAGGTGGAAAGACAGTTTGGAAAAAGGTGTAACCCTGAAACAGTTCGATGGATCTTGCGAAATAATAATTTACATGGTCGAACTGCTATAAATAAGCCTTTCATTAGCCAAAGATATAGACGCGTGAGATTGGAATTTGCCAGAAAGCATATCAATAAAGACTTGAACTTCTGGAATTCAGTAATATTTGCTGATGAGACCAAAATAAACTTATTTGGGTCCGATGGAAAAATATCAGTGTGGAGAAAGCCTAACGAAGAATTAAAATTGAAAAATATGAAAGCTACGGTAAAGCACGGTGGAGGTGGAGTGATGGGAGTATGGGGCTGTATGTCATCTGCAGGAGTAGGTAACATGCATTTCGTCGAAGGGAATATGAACCAATATGTGTACTTGGATATACTAAGGCAGCATCTCGTCGCTAGTGCCCAAAAATTAGATATTGAAAACAATTATCGGTCGTCATTTCGAGTCTGCAGTTGGTTGCTTTATAACTGTCCAAATGTTATTAAAACACCAGCCCAGTCACCAGACTTAAATGTAATTGAAAAATTTGTGGCTGACATTAAAAAATAAAGTAAATAGTGCCCCAATAACAAATAAAACTGAATTAAAAGTAAAAATTACTGAAGCATGGAACACTATTTCCCCGGAGTATACTAGAAAGTTAGTTGAATCAATGTCCAGAAGATTACAAGCCGTTATTGATAATGAGGGAGGCCCGACCAAATATTAGCAGGCTTATTTCAAATTCTACAGTTTGTTTTCTCTAATAATTTTGGTATATAGTCGTTAAAATCGCATATAATTTAATTTATTATTTATTGTTAATTAAGTAAGGCATATTTAAGACAAAAAGTAATTCATACTTTTTTAGAAGACTCTTTACTAATTTAATTTCAATAAGTTGTTTTTTTCAAATAAATAAAGAGGCACTGAGACCAGTTAGTCTTTTCTTATAGCGACTGCATCATTTAAGCTGTGAGTCACTGTATGTGGTCAAGCCAAATATACTTAAATGAACTAAGTAAGTATACCGACCTGCCGGGATTGAACCTAAGACCTTCTATACCGCAAGCAAGTAGTACTGCACGGAGCCACGAGCCGCCACACTACGCTAAACAAGACCACAAAAAAAGGGAATTACTTACTATACATATTACTTATATCTTTATTTCTTATATATTGTTACTTATATATTAATACTTATATATTTATTCATTCTAATTAAACAAAAAAAAATAGTTCCATATACCTACTTCCCCTCAGCTGCAGTTAAAACACTAATTTCATTTTTCACCCATACAATAGGAGAAAAATGACCATTGTTAACCCACCTTGTTAGAATTATCATTACTCAAACTATCAACCCAACACTTCAAAAATTAATTTTATGATAAATTGAGGTATCATTACGTGTACATGATTAATGAATAATTGAATCTCAAATAGGTATAAGGCGTGGTGTAAATCGTGAGAGTTCTATCGAAAATGATTGATGTCTGGTATCAAGTTAGTATATGGAAAGTAATTTCCAGAATATAGAGAGAGAGATTCATAAAAACCAATAGCGCGTACAGCAGATGCTTGATTATCAAGCTTCTCATTTCAACGATGAAATTTATAATAAGTCCAAAACACTTAGCATTCAATAATTCAGAAAACAATACCGGGTGTTTTTTAAGTTCGCGTATTGTTTTTACCGCGATCGAAGGGTCAGGAATGAGACAAGTTAAAAATTATATGTAGATAATAGGTGTTTAAGTTAATAATGTCGATTTTGCTAACAGATGGCGTTACTAATACACTTATTGGTATAGACTAGTGACATCTATGGCGTTTTGGAAGGTAAACATACGCTATCAAAAGCCAGTTCGTTATTACTTGTCATTGGGCGAAAAACATAGTTCTTCATAGCTTTGAATACATCGTGGTTCGTACCAGAAAAAAGCGTTTAGTGGGGAAGTTTAATAACCTTCTCTCATTTGAAGAAAACGGCTGCTGGCTCTCATTGATTTAGAAATTGGGAAATCTTTCCACAGAAATTGCCACTTTCTAGCAGTATCTTTGGATTTGAAGAATGCATTTGATACAACCAACACATATGTCAAAATTAACCAAATAAAGAAGATTGGCTTAACTGGACATCTATCAAAATTCATTTTTGATTTTCTTAAACCACGCTCATTTAAGGTCAAGATAAACAATCATTTCTCAAACATATGTGAATTAAAAAACGGGTATTCCCCAGGGATCACTCTTTAGTCCGACACTTTTCCTTTTTGCTATTCAAACCATAGAAGAGCAAATACCGTCAAATACTTCACTGAAAATCTTTGCAGACGACATAATTATATATAGTTCCGAAAACGACAACTCTAACATCACAAAAAATCTGCAAACAACATTAAATAAATTAACGGATTGGTCTAGACCAGGGGTGCTCAAACTTGAACTGCTGGCGATCTACCTCAATATTGTTAGACTACGATCGATCGACTCTGAGAGGCTGCAAGTAAGTGTGATGCAGGACTGTCGTCCAGGTAGGGTGTATCGTGGCATAGATATTAGTTTTCCGCACAATATGCATTTTTTTAGTCAAGGTAAGTGTAGGTCTGCTCTAAAATGTCAATGAAAAAACTCATAATTATTCAAATTTACGAGTTTATTGGTTCTTACAAAACAAACGAGTTCTAGTGTCTAAACTTAACTAAAGAGTGACTTTGGATGTTGAAGCGTGGCAATGCATGTCCTCAGCATACTTTTCATAAGATGGTACGTAATTACCGAGTGCTAATCGCAAGCATAATGACATATGTTCGTCAGTTAGTCAATTGCGATATTTTGACTTAATTATCTTCATTTCAGAAAATGCAGACTCGTACAAGTAAGTTGACCCAAACATTGCCGTCAGTTGAAGGGCGATTTGCCTTAGATTCGGATATTTATCTTCAGATATAAAACACCAGAATTTTGTATCAGATGCTGTGGCTTTGAGATGTATATCTGATATAATCTGCACTAACTCATTTTCAACAGAACATGAGTCCATGTTAAACTGACTTGCTATTTCAGTAGCTCAATATTTTTACACGAAAAAGGATAACTCATAAATGATGCGATATTTGCCAATTTACTGAAATCATAAAAACGTTTTTCGAATTGGCCCAAAATATTTGATAATTCTGCCTCATAAATATCATAATTCAACTGAGGAATCCTTGCTTTCGAAGACGGAAAATTTTTCAGATCATTTCTTTTCAGTTGATCTATCATAAGTTGCAATTTACAAAAGCACCCAAAGAAAGAATGCGTTTATTGCGCTCATCTCAATAATAGTTTTTCCTTTACCTTGAAGCTCCAAATTAATGGTATTTAAATGCATTGTGATGTCTGTCAAAAATGCCAAATCAGTCAGCCATTTTCCGTTTTTCAGCATCTGAGTGTCATCACCTCTTTCGTCCAGAAAAGCTGTTATTTCGAGCAATAATTCTTGAAACCTTTCTAAGAATTTTCCGCGACTCAACCACCTGACGTCCGTGTGAAGAACTAAATCAGTATGTTCAGCTGACTCACTATCTTCCAACTGCAATTTAAAGAGCCGTCGTTGCAAGCTACGTGCACGGATAGAATTCACAATTTTTATTGCAATGCCCATAATCTTCTCCATGTTTAGAACTTTTGAACACAAAACTTGTTGATGTATAATGCAATAGAAGGAGAAAAATGAAGGGAAATCATCATTAGCTCGACACAATGCCACAAAACCGTTTTCGTTTCCAGTCATTGCTGGTGCTCCATCGCTTGTAATGCACACTAGTTTATATATTGGTAGCTTGTAGTTTGTTACAAAATTGAAGAAAACCTCATATATATCTTCGCCACGGATCTTTCCTTTCAAAGGAATCATTGTCAAAAACTCTTCCTTAGCCGACATGTCATTGAATACCATTCGAATAAAAATACACAGCTGGGCAGTGTCTGTCATATCGGTGGATTCGTCGAACTGTAAAGAAAAGTATGTACATTCCATGATATCGTGTTTTAGTTTATCTGCCATGTCCCGACTCATGACTTCAACACGCCTTGTGACAGTCGGACGAGTCGAGATAAACTGAAGTTCTCTAATAGCAGACATAATCTCTGTTTTATTTTCAAAATCTCCAAATAAAGTCTCACCCGCTTCAATAAATGTTTCCTTCACAACCAATCCATCATCAAATGGTTAATGTCTTAAAAATGAGGTAATTTTTAACTGCACTCGTTTTGCGTTAGTTCTGTTTTTGGCTGCAATGTCTCTCCAACGTTTGATAAGCAAAACGTCCGCGGCGGTTGCATTTTCTTGTTGTTCTACATAAGTTAACGCTTTTTCTAGGGCCTCTAGTCCTTCTGAATGTGACATTTTTGCTGAAATACTGTCTTCTACTTCGTTATCATCATCACTGTCTATTTTATTAGCATTTTTGCATACACTTTTAATTAATTCTGGGTCAGTCATTTCATCTTCCATACTATCAGTATTTAACCATTCACGAACATCGGTTTTCGTAACACTTTCACATCCTGATATTCTTGTAATAATTTGATCTAAATTTACATTATCTTCAGTTTCTGCCTCTGAATAATGTCTCTCCTCTTGTGGAATCAATTTTGACCAAGATTTTTCCAGAACACTACTCTTTACTTGATTCCAGGCTGAAGCTATCCAATATATAACATTTTTCAAATTTATCTTTTTTTAGACAATCAGTAAGATTGCCACCTTCATCTACTTCTTCTAAAATATGCTCCAATAACAAACGCCTGTAATTGCGTTTTAAATTTACCAGTACACCCTGATCCATAGGCTGAATGAGAGAAGTTACAGTAGGAGGCAAAAACATTGCTTTTATTTCCCCACTTTCAAGTTGCACCGCACTTGGGTGGGAGTGGGGGCGTTATCTAGTAACAGAATACATTTTCTAGAATATCCATGTTCTTTTAAAAAAAGTTCCACTTTGGGAACAAAATCTCCAATTAAATAGAGTCGCGTTTATCCAAGTATTGTTTTGATTTTTATACAAAACAGGAAAAGCATTGCGACAAACATTCTTAAAGATTCGTGGATTTGCTGACTTACCAATGTCCGTCTGTCACACCCGATTTTCTCCAAAACTATTTGTCATAGAAAGTTAAAATTTGATAATAATATAGGAATTGATGGCCTCATCAGTTTTGAAAGTTAAATTTTGACTTAAGGGGTTAGTTTTGGGGGGTGAAATCGGAAGTGAAAAAAAAATTTTTTTACTAGGTAATCGAGTGTGGTGTCAAATGAAAGCTTATGAAAACACGAGTAATATATATATATATATATATATATATATATATATATTATATATATATATATATATATATATATATATAATGTAATACTTGCGCGCACTTTTCTTTGTATTATTTTTTAAAAATCGCGAAAAAATCGCTGGTCACCCGCCTTATCTCGAAAAGTATTTATCAAAAAATTTTGAAAAAATTCTGGAATATTCTCCACGGGGTGTAGATTGAACGAAAATTATCACGAGTGCATTACCTTTAATAATTTATCTGGTATATAAAAAAAACAAAAATTTCAAGGTCATCAGATTTTAGTAAAGATTGAAAACAAACTTTGTTGAAAACTCATTTGGGGTGTGTTTTGTGAAGTCACTGATCATTTTATACCTCTGTAACAAAATTTTTTATTTGAAAAGCAATCAACGTACGGAACACTAATTGCGCAAGTTCAACTTGCACTTGACCGATTATTTTTTCCACCTGTCTAGCCATCCATCACTTGTAGAAAAATTTACAGACGCTTCAATAACCGGCAACTCTTCGCTTAAACTCACTGCCTTATGTTTTAAGATTGTTCCTGAAATTGGTATTCTACGTTCTCGATTCTGTGTAAACCATAAAAATAGAGAATCATCCACTTTTTGGTATTCACCGCTTTTCATACTTTTTCGTGCCTGTGTGGGCGATGACAAAATACTACACCATTTTTCAAATTTTTCGCGATTTTTTCTCCACTCTGAAACAGTACTCACGGCTACACCTAAATCTTTCGCTATATTTTTAAGAAGTTTACCATTATCTAAATGTTGGATTACTTCAAGTTTCTCTTTTAAAGTAATAACAACACGTTTACGCTTATTATTATGACGCTCCATTTTGTAAAATATCTATTAAAACGAAACTATTACCTCTGCGATAATAATAGACGTAATGAGTAACTTATAACACTCATCGACTAACCAAAACATAGACAGCGGTAAAATTCTAGACGTTGGGGAGTCCCCAACGGGAAGAAATAGCAGCAATATCGGAAAAATATTGTGAAAGAATTTTCTTATTAAAATCATCATTACGTAATTATTCCGGTATGTCATAAATTAGAATATAATACAATTTATTTTATAAAACTGAATCAAACTAACATCGAATAACAGATATGCGGATACTAGATAACACGCTGATTTGGGTTATTAGTAGGTAGTAGAACTTTTATAACTTTGTCTCGTACTACATTATTTCCATAATGTAAATCATGTAATGCATACATGTGGAGCTGTCAGTACGTGTTGGTAAAATATAAATAAACATCTCCCAGAGGATCATCCATCCTTTCATTTCTTCCCACGAACGTATTTCTCTTTTCTAATTAAGGGTGGGGTATTTTATAAAATTGTCACATCACGCGAAACATGCCGGACAAACAAGCATTCCTAGTTACAAACTTTAATTGATATTTTTTAATTATTATTCAGTTTGTTTCTGTCACGGCTTATCCACGACTCAGCTCGTTAACATGATGAAAAGCAATTTTGTTAAGTTGTTTTGGTATTTGTCTTTTGCAAGTTTACAGTGTTAAATGTTTTGCATGACGGTTTTTCATCTTTCTTTAAATGGTGAAGAGTTGGGCTTTTAAATTTAGGAGTGATATATGTGATGAAAATTAAAAGTTATCCCATTTTTTGAACTAAGATTGCGTTATAGAACCAAATTCAGATTAAGTTATTTAATTTCGTTTTGATATAAAAATGGGGGATAACGTGTCATAAGTACAACAGAGACACGATTGACTAAATAATTTTAAATGATAACAGTAATCGTGGCATACTTTATCTTAATATATTTTATTCATCTATCTTTCGAGCATTTATTATTCTTATGGCATGCCTGAAAAGCTATGTATATAGTCTTACGAGTTTCTTCAAAGATTGTCCTTGGAAAGTGACAATACACCTTCACGAGTGAAGCTACCTCTTACTCCCTATCCTCTTTGCATTAGCGGTCTAGTGGAAAAGCGCAAAAATCCAATCTATAGCTGATAGTACTCAGGTTTGTTCATTTATCGTGGACGTATCGATCTGCAGACTGCAAGCCTTTTTAGAACTTCTTCTTGAAGTGTCATATTCCATACGAACGCAGGTGACCCTCTCGCCTTTGTATGCGATTGGTGCCTTTTTAAGTATTCCCACAGACAACGGGAACCTACAGTTTAACGCCGGTTCCGAACGGCCAAAATGATAGGGGCTTTACTAGGCATGATACTACGGGTGGTTTGCCATTGCCGTTCCAAGAGAGGCGATCATCAAGTTATAAATTTAATTTGACTCACCTATTTTATTAATATTATTTCTCGAGCCGAGATACGAACTCCTGTCGCTGGAGTAAAAGGCAGACACCTTAACCACTACGCTATGACCGCCTCTTTAATATTACTAATACTTAATAATAATAATATTAAACATTTTTATTTCCAAAAAAAATATTTTAAAAATGTATGGAATCCGTCCATAAACAAATAAATATAATAAAGTTAAAATAAGAATGAATACAACCAGTTAATGTAATAAAATACCTAAACAGAGAGGTAAAACAATAAAAGTAAAAAACATGACAAGCAATTTTCTTCTTAGAGACAAATAAGGAAGCCAACACATATTCCTACAAATAAAAATAAAGGAAAATGTCTCGCAGAGATTCAAATAGGCCTTTCGAATTTATATCTTAAATAAATATCATGTAATTACTAGCATAACCCTAAACATTAATTACTTTTATCGGTCATTTTTTATAATACTCTTGTAAGTTTAAATTATCAATTATACATTACAATTTGTTAATCTTTTTCAACGATATATGCCTATTTTATTATCGCATTATCATTAAAATATAAATTATTTAATTTCAAGTTTTGCTGTTCGACCCTAAATTATTTGTCGTCCAAGTAAAGCTTCTGTATTCTTCAATTAGGTTGAATTTCTTGATTGACTCCTCTGTGATGCCCTTAACTAGTACAATAAATGACACAAATAATAGAATGCAAAATTAGATTTGAAATAGGATTTGCAAAGGTTCAAACTTCCAAATCTGGTGTCAGGTTTGGGGTACGATTTAAAATGTAAAATGCATAGTCATTCATTTTTATGATAATGTTGTAAATTTAAATTATCAATTATACATTACAATTTATGAATTTTGTCGACGATATATGCCTGATCTATTATCGGATTATCTTTAAAATGTAAATTAATATATTTCAAGTTAAAACTTTGCTGTGTTCTGTTTGATAATAAATTAATTACCGCCCAAGTAAAACTTTACATATTCTCCATTTATGGTGAATTTTTTTGGTTTATTTATCTGTGATGCCCCTAATTAGTACAATAAATGACATAAATAATAGAGAGTATAATCAGATTTGCAATAGGATTGGCAAAATGTGCAAACTTACAAATTTGGTGTCAGGTAAAATGTAAAATCAAGTTAATACATATTTATATTTTTGTTTTTAGTGTTCCATATGGAACACTTATAAGATAACTTCGGTGTCTATCTGTCTGTACGCCTGTCTGTCACACCTGATTTTCTCCGAAAATTGAAATTTAGTAATAATATAGGAATTGATGGCGTCATCAGAGCCGTGTAGTTTTGAAAGTTAAATTTTCACTTAAGGGGTTAATTTTGGGGGGTGAAATCAGAAGTGAAAAAAAAATTTACTAGGTCATCGAGTGTGGTGTCAAATGAAAGCTTGTGAAAACACGAGTAAAAAATATATATATAATGTAATACTTGCGCACACTTTTCTTTGTATCATTTTGAAAAAATCGCGAAAAATAGCTGTCTCCCACTTATCTCGAAAATATTTTGAAAAAATTGTGGAATATTCTCCACGGGGTGTAGATTGAACGAAAATTATCACGAGTGTATTACCTTTAATAATCCATCTGGTATAAAAAAAAAATCAAGGTCATCAGTTTTCAGTAAAGATTGGAAACAAACTTTGTTGAAAACTCATTTGAGGTGTGTTTCGTGAAGTCACTGATCATTTTATACCTCCGTAACAAATTTTTTTATTTTAAAAGCAATCAACGTACGGAACACTAATTGTGCAAGTTCAACTTGCACTTGACCGATTATTTACATAATGTATAGCTCATACACACACTATAATATCATTAAATAAATAAAAGTCTCTCTGAATCGCACCTTTTATATATCGGTATCAAAATGATGTTTATTTTTTACCAGTAACAACTGTCTTAATCAAATTCGCAAAGACTCAAACAGCCTTAGCAAATTTATATTTAAAATACATTCGAAGAAATTTATTTATACTCACATAACACCTAATTATTAATCATTTCTTATTTTTTTTATAATGCTCTTTTAGGTTTCAATTATCAATTAATCATGGCAATACATTAGTCTTTCTTAATGATATATATTCCAATTTATCATTAAATTAACTTTAAAACATAAACTATTGTGCTTTAAAACATAAACTATTGTGCTTCAAAGTACACTATCGAATCGCAAAATTGAATAGAAAGCGAATGGTTTGCTGAGTTTTGCTTGACAATTAATTTGTCATCCAGGCAATATAAATAACGCTGATAATAATGTATCGTATTTGAACCAAAATCTGCAAAAATGTTTTACTCCTACAAATCTGGTGTTAACCATGGAGTGTCGTTAAAGAAGAAAATTCTGTGAATATTTTATATTCATCGGGTATATAACATATTAGTGCTTAAAAATAAATTTTGTACCACTACGCTATGGCCGCCATAATAATATTAAACATTTTTATTTCCAAAAAAATAAATAAAATTGTATGAAATCCCGCCACAAATTTAAACAGATAAATATAATAATTAAAATAAGAATGAATACAACAAGTTAATGTAATAAAATACCTAAACAGGGAGGAAAAAATTAAAGATAAAAAACACGACAAGCAATTTTCTTTTTAAAAACAAATAAGGAAGCCAATATATATTCCTACAAATAAAAGTAATGAAAAATGTTTCGCACTCTTTCTTAATTCAGATCTCAAAGATTCAATTTCGAATTTATATGTCAAATAAATATCATGTAATTACTGGCATAGACCTAAATATTAACCTTTTTTATGATACTCTTGTAAGTTTAAATTATCAATTATACATTACAAGTTGTTAATCTTTGTCAACGATATATGCCTAATTTATTACCAGATTATCATTAAACTATAAATTATTTTACTTCAAGTTAAATCTTTGCTGTATTCTGTTTAACACTAAATTAATTATTGTCCAAGCAAAACTTTACATATTCTCCATTTACGAATTTCTTGATTTATTTATCTACCTAATTAGTACAATAAATGGTATAAATAATAGAGAGAATAATTAGATTTGAAATAGGATTTGCAAAATATGAAAACCTTCAAATCTTGTCTCAGGTATGGGGTATGATTTAAAATGTAAAATGTAGTTAATACATATTCATTCACTTTTATAATACTACTGTAGGTTTAAATTATCAATTATACATTACAATCTATGAATTTTGTCAACAATATATGCCTAATTTATTATCGGATTATCTTTAAAATACACGTTAATAGATTTCAAGTTAAAACTTTGCTGGGTTTTTTTTGATAATAAATTAATTGTCGTCCAAGCAAAACTTTATATATTCTCCATTTACGGTGAATTTCTTGAGTTATTCATTTGTGAAGCCCCTAACTAGTGCAATAAATGACATAAGCAACAGAAACTATAATTAGATTTGAAATAAGATTGGCAAAAATCTTCAAACTTCCAAATCTGGTGTCAGGTATAGGGTATCATTTAAAATGTAAAACTCAGTTAACACACATTTATATATAATGTACAGCTCATATATATCACTAATTGTGCAAGTTCAACTTGCACTCGACCGGTTATTTACATAATGTATAGCTCAATCACATACTATAATATCCTTAAATAAATAAAAGGCTCTCTGAATCACAGTTTTTTACTAAGTTATTTATATATCGGTATCATAGTGACGATTATTTATAATAGTAACAACTGTCTTAATTAAATTCCCAAAGACTCAAAGAGCCTTAGCAAATTTATATTTCGAATAAATTCAGAGAAATTTATTTACACCTACTTAACACAATGCACCTAATTATTAATCATTTCTGATAAGTGACTTTTTATAATGCCCTTTTGAGTTTCAATTATCAATTAATCATGGCAATACATTAGTCTTTCTTAATGATATATACTCCAATTTATCATTAAATTAACTTTAAAATATAAACTATTGTGCTTCAAAGTACACTATCGATTCGCAAAATTGAATAGAAAGCGAATGGTTTGCTGAGTTTTGCTTGACACTTAATTAATTTGTCATCCAAGCAGGATAAATAACGCTGGTAATGATATAGTGGGTAATTACGAGTATGTATCGTATTTGAACCAAAATCTACAAAAATGTTTTACACCTACAAATCTGGTGTCAAGCATGGAGTGTCGTTAAAGAAGAAAATTCTATGAATATATTCATCGTGTATATAACATATTAGTGTATGGAATCCGTCCAAAAATTTAAACAATAAATATAATAAAGTTATAATAAGAATGCATACAACAAGTTAATGTAATAAAATACTAAATAGAGAGGAAAAAAAATAAAGATAAAAGAAGCAATTTTCTTTTTAGAGACAAATAAGGAAGCCAACATATATTCCTACAAAAAAAAAATAATATAAAATTTTTCTCATTCTTCCTTAATTCATTTCTAAAAGATTCAAAGAATCTTTTCGAATTTATATCTCAAATAAATACAATGTAATTTATCGACACTCGCCGAACCCTAACCATTAATCATTTTTATCGGTCCGTTTTTATAATACTTTTGTAAGTTTAAATTATCAATCATACATTACAATATGTTAACCTTTGTCAATGAAATATGCCTAATTTATTATCAAATTATCATTAAAATATAAAATATTTTATTTCAAGTTAAATCTTTGCTGTGTTCTGTTTGAAACTAAATAAATTGTCGTCCCAGCAAAACTTTACATATTCTCCACTTACAGTGAATTTCTTGATTTATTCATCTGTGGTGCCCCTAAATAGTACGATAAATGACATAAGTAATAGAGAGTATAATCACATTCGAAATAGGATTTACAAACCGTTCAAACTTCCAAATCTGGTGTCAGGTATGGGGTATGATTTAAAATGTAAAATGTTAATACATATTTATTCATTTTTATAATACGATTGTATGTTTAAATTATCAATTAAACATTGCAATTTATGAATTTTGTCAACGATGTATGCCTAATTTATTATCGTATTATCTTTAAAATACAAATTAATATATTTCAAGTTAAAACATTGCTGTGTTCTGAGTCACACTAAAACTGTATAAATAACGCTGGTAATAATATAGTGGGTAATTATGCATCGTATTTGAACCAAAATCTGCAAAAACGTTTTACACCTAAAAATCTAGTGTCAAGCTTTGAGTGTCGTTAAAGAAGAGAATTCTATGAATATATATTCATCGTGTATATAACATATTAGTGCTTAAAAATAAAATGGGACTTAATCACAGTTTTTTTTGTTTTAGTTATTCTAATATCAGCATCCTAATGACGTTTATCTTATAATAATAAATCTCTGTCAAATAGAGCAGCAAACAAAAATTAGGGTCAGTCATTTGATTCAGTTCAATGAAAAGAAGACACAGAGGGGGAGTCAGATGGTCTTACTTTTCGTGGACCTGACAAAGGTATATGATACCATACTCCCTCCCAAACTATGGCAGGTGCTATAAACCGCAATGAGAGATATAATCTTTGTAATTGCAATACAACAGTTTTACCACATTTTCTTATGCTTTCATGGATAATAACGATTTAAGGCAGTGATACAGTCTGTCTCCTACACTCTTCAAAATCTACTTGAAGGAGGCCCTGAAGACATGACAAAGGTCTTGCTCGGCAATGGGTATACAACTGACCGACGAAACTACCCTGATACACTACATTTCGCTGATGATCTGGAACTCATGAAAAACTGATTGATATGAAAGTATTAGAAATGGGGCTTACAATGAATAGAACGAAAACAAAGTATATGTGAATAGGAGAAAATAACGACAATCTAGTACTAGAGGATAGGAAAATAACAACCGCGTGCTCCGAATACATGTATCTAGGTGCAAGAATCGAATGAGATAAAAAAGATAGTGGACGCCATGAACTCATTACTATAGATCAATAGCCATCCCGAAACCGAAGAAAACCCAACTGTATGTGATACTATCTTTAAGAGTGTGGTTTTATATCGATGCGAAACTTTCCAAGTAAATAAGACAGTAAACTACTAGCACTAGAGATGGAGTTCTGGCGCAGATCTGCAGGTATATCAAGAACCATGTACATAACTAATGAAAGAATACATGAAATAATGGGCCATACAAATATTATTATAGACGATAGACAACAAGACTAGCTTTGCAGGTATGGTCGCGTACAAAGGAACCAAATAGTGAAATAGAACAGAGAAAAAGGGGTAGACCTAAGCCCACGTGGATAAATGCAATCTAAAAAGGAATGTCAAAATGCGACCTACGACCACGGGATTGTACTGGTAGGCGAGAGTAGGGAATGGGAACTGGAAAGTGCAGGACGCTTTGAACTGGAAAGTGCAGGACACTTTGAACTGAAAAGTGCAGGACGCTTTAAACTGGAAAGTGCAGGACGCTTAACAGACTTTGTTTCCAAAGACTTAAATAATCCTTTTAAATTTCTTTCCTAAATATATACCAATTTATTCACACTCGCATAACACAATACACCTAAATTTTAATCATTCTGGTTCGGAATGTTTTTAGAATACCCTTTTGGATTTTAATTATCAATTAATCATGAGAATTTATTAGTCTTTATCGGCGATATATACTCCAATTTATCATCAAATTAACTTAAAAATATAAATTCTTCTCTTTCAAGTTCAAGTTATAAATGAAACCGTGATCAATTAAATGTTTTTGTAACTTTGTATGGGAAGTATTAAAAAACGCAAAGTTGTCTATAATAAAAGATAATAATCCAGTCTCTTGGGAGTTGAACCGCACATAAATTTAAATAAGTTAGAGAGAGAGAGGTTCATTAACAGCCAAATAATATAACACGTGGGCTGAAAGTACCAACCTTTAAACGATACGTGTCAAAATTTCATGACATTTCGACGATTAGTTTACAAGTTACAGTGGTGACGCTACTTTTAACATTTTCAAAACAATGGAAAAAATCGAATTTCATGTGTTAATTAAACATTGTTTTTTGATGGGAAAAAATACCGTTCAAGAAAAGCAATGACTTGATAAATGTTACGGCAACTCTGCCCCTGGAAAATCACTTATCATTTACTGGTATGCCGAATTTAAACACGGTTCAGATACATACGATGCTGAACGCTCTAGACGCCCAAATGAGGCCGTTTCACCGGAAAAGGTGAAAAAAATCCACAAGATTGTTTTGAATCACCGTAAAGTGAAATTGTATGAGATAGCTGACACCCTAAAGATATCAAAAGAACGTGTTGGTCATATTTTGCATGAACGTTTGGGCATGAGAAAGCTCTGTTCCAAATGGGTACCGCGTTTGCTTACAGTAGACCAAAAACAACAACGTGTTGATGATTCTGAGCGCTCTTTAGACCTGTTTAAGTGCAATAAAAAGGATTTTTTCATGCCATATGTGACAATGGATGAAACATGGATCTACCACTACACACCGAAATCAAATCGGCACTCAGGTGAGTGGACAGCAGTACGTGAAAGTGGCCCGAAGCGGCTAGAAAGGTTTTGGCCTCTGTATTTTGGGATGCACATGGAATAATTTTCGTCGACTATCCTTAGAAGGGAAAAATCATCAATAGCGAATATTATATAATATTATTGGTGCGTTTAAAGGCAGAAATCGCAAAGAAACGGCCCCAAATGAACAAGAAAAAAGTGCTCTTTCATCAAGACAATGCACCGTGTCACAAGTCAATGGTTACGATGGCAAAATTGCATGAATTGTTTCCTCATCCCCCGTATTCTCCAGACTTGGCCCCCAGCAACTATTACCTATTCGCAGGCCTCAAAAAAATGCTCGCGGGAAAGAGATTTAGCTCCAATGAAGAAGTTATCGCCGAAACTGAGGCTTATTTGAAGGCAAAGACAAATCCTTCATCAGGAAAGGGCACCATTTTGGATCTTTCAAGAATATCTAGAAAAATATGCACAATTTGTGAAATCATTACGTGAAAGAAATATAGATCATGCGATTCTGCACAAAAAAAAGTTCTCTTGATATTTTCCTGTTAAACGCATCGTTTTCGAGAAAATCGTAATTTAAAACGTATTGATTTACTAGGATATTTCAAAGCACGCCAAGCGAAGTTCTAAAATTTTCACACACATCGCGCCCAGAAAACTACCATATTTTAAGGAACTAAAAATAATCATACTAAAAAAGAAAAAAGCGTTTTGAAAGAGACAGACCTTTCTGATGAAATTCAATTTTTTTTTCAAATTGAGATCAGGAAATGCATTTGAAAGGAAAACTTTTTTAACACGGACGCTTGTATTTTTATATATTAATATCTTTGATAAATTTAATCTAATTAAAAAACACTTCAGCCATTTTCTTCTTTATATATTTCATTTAGGAATAGACATTTCACTGCCTGATATCCTGATTTTAAATGCACTGAAATTTTTTTCTATTTTTTTAAGATTAGGTAATTTTTGTATTCAACCTATCTTAGAAACGTTGAAAATAAGTACCGTAACGTTATATATGTTTTTTCTTAAATATTAAACATTTCTCTTCAAGAAAATCACTTTAGAAGTACAATTTCATACCATGTTTATATTGATTTTTCATTTTTTTGTTTAAATCTCTGAACTGGTCTGTTTTATTTGGAATTAAAAAATATTCATTAATTTGACACTTTTGAGGTTGAGTTAAAACTCAACAAGAAAGTAAATGCTTTAAGCTAACAATTCCAAATAGCGGGATCTTCCTCAGGGGTTCGGGTAAAAAATACGCAGCTGTTAAATCTCTACTTTTTTTTTCGTCTCGGAGAAAAGTAAAGCAGGACCACTATTTCACCGAATTGTCACCTAATGTTTACTAACGGCATGCACGTGAATATCATTTCGAAGCTGTAACTGTGGTTATATTTTATGAAATAACGACTATTTTTGGGTAAATTGTTTTCTGTAAAGTGTACTGCTGTTCTTTCTAAATTTGGTATTGATGATACAGTGATTGTGGTACTGAAGATTAGGGAGAAAAGATTAAATTCAATAATTCGTTTTATCTTGCCCTAGCCTGTGAATATCTATCAACAACCAATTGCAGAAGAGGAGGGTTTTGGAAGAATTTCTGGAATCAGAATTTCTGGCATACATGAAATTTAAGTAAAATTTTGAATATATAGTTTTTAATAATGTATATTAAACAAATTATATTTTTTTATATAACATATGCATTTTTTGTATGATTTTTTCCATGTAATTTCTTCTTGCTCCATATTTTTCTGTATTTATATATTTTTTTTTATCATCTTAAGGTGAAGTTAAAATTTAATAACATATTGATATGATCTTATGTTAATTTACACGTCCCTTCTTTGATCTTGTACTGAAAAACTCATTGGATAAGGATTCATTAAAAAATTTATCGGTATTTTATTTATTTATATTTTAGTATAATTCTCAAGATATGCGTTAATTGCAAACCCACATTTTTTGAATCGCGATTTTCTCAAAAACGGTACATTTTACAGGAGAATATCAACAGACATTTTTTGTGCAGAATCGTTTGAATCCTTTCGGGCCCCATTTTTCAGCCGGCCATGCCCCGATTGCTGCAAGCTTTTTTACGTATATTATTTGGCTAGTAATGAACGTCTCTGGCCAAAAATCTAACTTATTTAAATTTATGTGCACTTTTACTACATTCTCGTCTCTGGTGACTGAGCTATAAATAATTCTGCTCCGAAGATTGGAGCTGATTACTCGAGCAAAAGGAAATTAGTGTCAGAAGTAATAATTACTTTCACCACTAAGAGAAATATTATATTCGTGAGAAAGTGACATTTCTATATTTGCATTTTAATTTCTTTGTCTTATTTCTTGTCTCCCTATACGGTTTCTGTCAAAAGTGCCTTCGAAATACTTAAATATATCTACTTGTTTGACGTGGCAACCCCTTTGTATTTATTATTCAATCTTGTTAACATTTCTCAGTCAGCAGCGTCTTAGGCAGAAATAACTGGTGGCCAGCAAAGCTAAGGGTAAATCAACGATAATTCTGAACTGAAATACCTAGACTACTACATCTACGCTGCCATTTCTCTAAAACCCATTCTATATAGATATTAAATAATATTGTGGACAAACTATAACCTTAACTAAAGCTAATAGTAAACCAATACATATCGTATCTATCTCCTGCCGATTCTTTCATATAGTCTTCTTCTTAGTATAAGACACTGTCTTGTTCTCCTCTTCAAAAGTGCTCCACGGATTTGCACGTGCTTGTGATGCCGACGTCCAGCTTTGGTACCACCGTTTAGATGGCCTTCCAACGGATGTAGATGTATTTGGTTTTCTTCTTTAGCGATTTTTGTTATTTGACCTTTAAGTATTCTGTCCACATGATTTCTCCAGGCTCTGTTTCTAGTTCTGGACCAGCTGACTATGTCCTGGATGTCACATTCTTCCGATTTCTCCATTTCGTTTCCTGTCATGCAGTGTGTGGCAAGTGATAGATCGTAAGGTTCTCATTTCTGTTGTTCTGAGCGTTTGTTTAGTACCTGTTATCTTTGCATTGTTTCTGTAGTGTAGGTCATGATCGGTCTTATTCACGCTTTATATAATTTTATTTTGCTTTTACGCTTATATTTCTATCCAAATTGTATCCCGCTGGAATCCTAAGAACATATCAGCTTTGGCTGTTTGCGCTTATACCTCCTTCTTCAGATTTCTGGCTGCTGGTTATATTGGGCCCTAAATATTTGAGGTTCATGACCTACTCTATGCTTTTAATGTATATTGTTAACTTACATCTTCATGATTCTCTGTAGATCGTCAACGAGTAGGTTTTCTATATACACCTGATCATATTGAACTGTTTCATAATTGTTTCAAACTTAAATAGCATTCTCTGCAAGTTGTCCCCCTTTTCTGATATGATCAGTGCATCATCCGTATAGCAAATAGTCTTAATCTCTACTCACCCATCCTATACGGTTTGCCAACGGTTTCGTGTAATATAAGTTGAACACTTTACAACAAATTGCTGTTAGTTTAATGGTACTTGTTTAAAGTACGATAAAAGATATTTCATTAGGACCAAAAGTGTTTAATGTGTTTATCAAGACAGCAAGGGAATCGTTGGTTATAAATACTAGTTTTTGTCATCCAATTTGCTTCGTACTTAGATAGGTAGTGCCGGTCGGTTCCCTTAGTCGACCTGTACAATAAAATGAAAAAAAAAAAACAGTTTTTTATCTGTTTTATCAATTTTGTAGGTTATGTACGCACTTGAGTGACTTAAAACTAACGAGGGTTTATTGGAAATTTCATTACGAAGAGTTTGTTTTCTTGTCTCGATCCGACTTATATAATCGGAGTTATTCACATTTTAAGCTCAAAAAACGCATTTTGAAAATTGTTTATGAACAAAAGAGCACAAGTTTTTCGAAGTCCAAAATTCAGGACAATACTCCCGGTAATACCTCAGAGAGGATAAAATCATAATATTGCTGTATCTAGACTGTGCAATTTCAAATGCTTTCTTTATTGCACTACAAATACTAAACTAGTGAGCTATAGTGCTGACCTAAATTATGACGCAATCTATAAATAAAACAGTCACTGTATGACTTCTTGTTTTGTCAAGTTGATAATTAACTTGTTACCAATTCCATAAATTCTTGATGGTAAACTATATATTTAATAGAGCTCTCAAAGTTCAAAATATCGAATGCTGTTTAGGCATACGGTATAAATATTAATGACCAATTTGATCGCTTATTTACCATTTAATGTCTGCCTGCACAGCACAACTGAATCATAATAGAACTAGTAGGAAATTGAATAGTTCAATATTTGATAATGTTAGTATCGTGCAGTGTATTAGGTAATTAAATATGCTAAAACAGTGGAATATTACGAGGTAGTACAGTGTGTCGAATATATGACTGAATATGTTAAAAATATTAACACAATTATAAATAAGTATTTAACTCTAGTAAGAAATAAACAGAAAATAAATTTCACAGCTAGCTGAAGCTGGTTACCATCCATAAAAAGAAAAGTTTTTAAGGCAAGACGAAGAGAGTTATATAAGTTGGATAGAAACCAAAAAAAACAAATGAAATTTCCAATAAATTATCGTTGGTTTTAAGTCGCTCAAGTGCATATTTTACCTATAAAATTGAATTTTATTGTACATGTCGACTAAGTGAACCCATCGGCTTGAAACGTTCAGAAAATATGCCTTTGTTATAATAAAAATACCCTGAAATTTTGGTACAAAAATATTGAACCCAGTGGACACAATTGAATTTGTTATTTAGAATTTGAATTGCCCGCCATTTTATGCCATTTGGTCCAAAACCTAACTTTCCGATGTCAATTTTTTTAAGTCATCTTAACCGTTTTTTTTACATTTGTTTATTAATCAAATAACAACAAATGCGTTTTTCCGGTAATTTTGAAAAAACATTTAAAATTTTTTAACACATCTGGTAGAGAATCGCACATTTATTTAAAAAAAAATCATTATCGTTAACGATTTTTTTTTTTCAAAATGACCAAAAAAACGCACTGGTTGTTATTTAATTGATAAACAAATGTAAAAAAAAAACGATAAAAATGACCCAAAAAAATAGCATCGGAAAGTTTGCGTCGAGACCTAAATTTTGAAAAAAAGATCCATTTTGGACCAAATGGCATAAAATGGCGGGTAATTCAAATTTTAAATAACAAATTCAACTATGCCCACCGGGTTCAATATTTTTATACAAAATTTCAGAGTATTTTTGCTATATTAAAAGCTATATTTTTTGAAAGTTTCAAGCTGATCGGTTCACTTAGTCATTTTAACCTTTTTTTTACTTTTGTTTATTAATCAAATAACAAAAAATTCGTTTTTCCGGTAATTTTGAAGAAAAAATTGAAATTTTTTTATAACATCTGGTAGAGAATCGCGAGACATTTATTTAAAAAAAAATCATTATCGTTAACGATTTTTTTTTCAAAATGACCGAAAAAACGCACTGGTTGTTATTTAATTAATAAACAAATGTAAAAAAAAAACATAAAAATGACCCAAAAAAATAGCATCGGAAAGTTAACGTCGAGACCTAAATTTTGAAAAAAGATCCATTTTGGAACAAATGGCATAAAATGGCGGGTAATTCAAATTTTAAATAACAAATTCAAACCGGGTATATTTGTGTACAAAATTTCAGAGTATTGTTGCTATAAGAAAAGCTATATTTTCTGAAAGTTTCAAGCTGATCCGTTCACTTAGTCGACCTGTACAATAAAAAGAAAAAAAAACAGGTGTGTGCCTGTTTTTTCAATTTTGTAGGTTATGTACGCATTTGAGCGACTTAAAACCGACGAGGATTTGTTAGAAATTTCATTACGAAGAGTTTATATTTCTTTTTGGCTCGATCCGGGTCATATAACCGAAGTTATTCACATTTTAAGCTCAAAAAACGAGCTTTGAAAACTTAAATTATTTATAAACAAAAGAGCACAAGTTTTTCAAGGTCCAAAACTCAAGACAATACTCCTGGAGATACCCTAGAGAGGATAAAATCATAATATTGCTGAATCTAAACTATGCCTATCCCATCATTATTTTGACCTTTATTTTACTGTTTTACTATACATACTGAAAAAAATGTTGTTTTCGTAAAATATTGCCGCCTGGGTATTTTAAAAAGTGTCTTAGTTATGTTGTTGATGTCGGAAGCTTAATGACATTTACAGCTACTTCCTCAAGAGCGTTGAGTTCCTCGTCTCATCAGATGTATATGGTGTACCGTTGTCATTGTAAGTTTTTTTATTCCTCGTCATTTGTTAACAATAATGTGAGATTATATGCGTAGAGGTATTTGTTTTTTCGTGTGGTAGAACACAATGAACGCTGCGTTCACTAATCGTTTTGAGGCGGTTTTTCTTTGCTCACATTTAAAAAAATCAAAATTGTACTAATGTAATGAAAGACTAATATTGTCAAATTTCCACTTTATTTAGTTTCACTGAAACTGTATGACGCGTTTCGCTATCTATAGCTTCTTCTGATACAAAATGATATTTGAGTATTAGTGTTGTTACATTTATATAAATACCCTAAGGTAGATAGGTAATAAAATTAATACTATATGCTAATGAATATTGCTGGAAAATCCATTCTGAATATTAATTGTATAAATTGAGTAAAGGGGAGTTACCATGGGCCAGACAGGTATCTTTTTGTTCGTTTAAGATGATGTCTGAATTTTTAATTCTATTTATTTCTAAATTTTCTAATAGGTTTAATTTTACGCCTTTGTTTTGTATGTGTAGGATTTTAAATTTATCGTCAAACTTGACAATGTTTTTAACTATATAAACTCAATACATAAAAATATTAAATTCACTATGGAACTAGAAGTCGACAATAAAATTAATTTTCTTGACTTAACGATAACCAGACATTACAACAAATACAAATTCTCTATTTTTCACAAACCCTCACATACAGATACTACAATAAACATAAAATCAGTTCACCCCATACAACACAAATTGGCAGCTTACCACAGTATGTTGCATAGACTTGTAAGTGTCCCCTTATCTGTAGATGATTTTAATAAAGAATTAAATCTAATAAAACAAATTGCTGTTAACAACGGATATTCTCCGGACACCATAGACTCAATTCTAAACAAAAAATTAAAAAATAAAGCTATTTCTTTAGTATACCCAAAGAAAGAAAGCACAGGGAAAAAATTTAATGTTTTAACCTATTTTGGTAACACGTCCGAGAAAATTAAAAACCACTTAAACAAATGTAATATCAACATAGCTTTTAGAACAAATAACTCGTTAGGAAAATTCATTAAAAACGCAAAGGGAAAACAACATAGATCAAAAAAATCTGGAGTGTATCAGTTAAATTGTGATTCTTGTCATAAAAGTTACACAGGTCAGACAGGTCGCTCATTCGAAACTCGGATTTTAGAACATAAAATAAGCTATTTAAAAAACAAAACTGACTCAGCGTACAGTACAGTAATCAAATCATCTTTTTGACGATAAATGTAAAAATTTACACATACAAAACAAAGGCGTAAAATTAAACCTATTAGAAAATTTAGAAATAAATAGAATTAAAAATTCAGACATCATCTTAAACGAACAAAAAGATACCTGTCTGGCCCATGGTAACTCCCCTTTACTCAATTTATACAATTAATATTCAGAATGAATTTCCCAGCAATATTCATTAGCATATAGTATTAATTTTATTACCTATCTACCTTAGGGTATTTATATAAATGTAACAACACTAATACTCAAATATCATTTTGTATCAGAAGAAGCTATAGTATAGCGAAACGCGTCATACAGTTTCAGTGAAACTAAATAAAGTGGAAATTTGACAATATTAGTCTTTCATTATATTCGTTATGAATTTCCATCAAGTAACAGCCAAAACAATTAAAAAAAAAACTGTACTATCCCACTGTGACTCTTTGCATGCAAAAGTGCGCTAGAAAGTTGGACAAATGCTATCACGAAAAGAAAAGCATTGATGATCTACAGGAATATGGCATTTACTTCACTACGGAATTACGAGACAAACCACACTTTGAAGATTTTCCTCCGCTACATAAATACAAAAGTAAGGTGCACGTGTGAAATAGACCTCGACGGAACTCAGTTTGGTTTTAGAGATGACCTTGAAGTTAGAAAAGTACTGTTTGTGCTCAATATACTTCTCCAACTACAAACCGTTCGATACGATAAAACATAAGAAACTTATAAAGCGTTTACGACAAAAGCTGTAGTTCGGGGTAATGAAAGCGTTTTACTATATAAAAGCTATATAGTTCGGGGTAATGAATATATATATATATATATATATATATATATATATATATATATATATATATATATATATATATATACCAGGTGTACAAATATGAAATGCGGATTTCAGACAACAGATACAGTGTGTGCTATAAAGATTTGACACTGCGCCATTTTGTTGTGTCATCAACAAGGGTCAGACGCGCAAGAGTGATAAATTGGAAAAATGTATGCATAGTGTTGTGTTCAATATGTCGAAATTTATACCGAACAAAGAGCATTCACGGACAGCATTAATTTTTTCGATTACTTCAAGAAGCTTATGGTGAACATGCTCCATCGCAAGATACGTGTAAACGATGGTTTTGGCGTTTCAAAAGTAGTAACTTCGATGTTGCAGATAAGGAACATGGAAAACCGCCAAAAAAAAATACGAAGATGTGGAATTGCAAGCATTGTTGGACGAAGATGATTCGCAAACACAAAAACAACTCACCGAGCAATTGGGCGTTAGTCAACAAGCTGTTTCCAATCGGTTATGAGAGATGGGAAAGATTCAGAAGCCGGTAGATGGGTACCACATGAGTTGAACAACAGGCAAATGGAAAAGCGCAAAAATACGTGTGACATTTTGCTCGCTCGGTACAAAAGGAAGTCGTTTTTGCATCGAATTACTTTGGCAGAAAGACGATGCTCTGTGTTTGGTGGGACCAGAGGGGCGTCGTCTATTATGAGCTGGTAAAACCTGGGGGGGGGAAACGGGTAATACTAAAAGTTACCAACAACAATTAACCGATTTGAACCGTTCGCTGCTTGAAAAAAAAGCCAAAATACCGAAAGAGGTAACACAAAGTTATTTTTCTTCATGGTAATGCTCCATCACATACGGCAAAACCAGTTCGCGACACGTTGGAAGCTCAGCTGGGAAGTTCTACCCCATGCCGCTTACTCACTAGACTTGGTTCCTTCCGATTACCACTTGTTTGCATCGATGGGTCACGCACTTGCTGAGCAGCACTTTGGTTCGTACGAAGATGTGAAAAAATGGCTCGATGAATGGTTCGCAGCAAAAGAGGAAGATTTTTACTGGCGTGGTATTCAGAAATTGCCCGAAAGATGGGAAAAATGTATAACAAGCAATGGAGCATACTTTGAATAAAGCACTTTTTATCATTCTTCCGAATTTAACATGTTTTTTTTAGAAAAAAAATCCGCATTTCATACTTGTACACCTGATATATATATATATATATATATATATATATATATATATATATATATATATATATATATATATATATATATATATATATATATATAGATATATATATATATATATATATATATATATATATATATATATATATATATATATATATATATATATATATATATATATATATATATATATATATATATATATATATATATATATATATATATATATATATATATATATATATATATATATATATATATATATTATATATATATGTATATATATTAAAGGTTATTAAGTGAATAATACAAAAGACTAGCGAATATATATTTTTATTGTACATTGTAATTGTAATGTGTGTAATTGTAATTTTTTTTTTTTTTTTAATAAGTTTTAAATATTAACATTATTTTTTATTGGGTTAAATGGACCACTGATGAAAACTATAGCGCCTCCTTGTCTGCAAGATAAGTTCACAAAAAATAATCCAATCTGCAAAAATAAAAATTAAATTTATGAAATAATGTAGTAGTTAAAAATTGTCGAGGAACTGATTGATTGGTCCGTTACTTTGTGACAGTACATTTTAACAATAAAATTACTTAATCACTTTGTTAACCGACACTAAAAAGAGTAACTTAGTCTTAATTAAGCGTTTGAAAATGTAGTTGTACTACGAAATCGCGATAACGCATTTGTAAATCTTTACAAAAATATGTTTAGTGTCAGTTAACAAAGTAATTAAGTAATTTTATTGTTAAAAAATTTACGCTGTTTCAAACTTTAGTATGCAATTTTCAACCAAAAAATTTATGTTTGATTATTTATAAAGAGTTGTCTATTAGAAAAATTTAAAAAACCTCTCGACATTTCGTAGAAAAATTGTTATTAAGATTTAAAAAAAAAACGAGTTAAAAATTGAATTGTGTCCGAAAACATAGTTTCGAGAAAAACGCGTTTAAAATTTCGGGTACATAAAAAGTGAACTTACGGCTAGTCTCCCATTCCAGCTTCGTACTGTATGCCTTCTTTCCTCTCACAACTTGGTAAACTTCACTAACGGATGAAATATCCTAACGCCTTTATTTTCAAAAGAAATTAGCTGACAAAAGAAATTCGAAACTAAGCTGCGAAGAGGCGCGGCATTGAGGTAGCGGTCCCAATCCGACGCCATTGTCTGATTCCACGTTCCACTCGGTATTTACTTGTGGATTCATGGAATCTTACACTTGCTGTTGCATTATTATACGTACTTAATTTACTTAATCCTTAGCCATGATACCTCTCGGTGTAGGCTGGTATGAGTAGGTTGGGTTAGGTTGTGGTCTTATTTCTCTCCATCCTTCTCTATTCCGGGTTAGCCTTGTTGCCTCCTCCCACCTCACTCCCCTCTTCTCTATTGCTCCCCCTACTTCCTCTCTCCATGTTCTTCGTGGTCTTCCTCGACTTCGTTTTCTAGTCTCTCTTGCTTCATATACTCTTCTTACCAGTCTTTCATGTCCCATTCTTTGTATATGTCCAAACCACCTCAACTGGTTTTCTTCTATTTTCACCTGTATCGGCTTCATCTCCAGTGTTTCCCATATATTAACGTTTCTTATCCTATACTACATTATTATAAATGAATTTAATGAACTGAATATATCTGTAGTCTATTCTGATTTGTTGTAGGGCAGGCAGTATCGCCGGCAACTCCACAAGGTCAAAAATTTTTTCAAAATTCACAAATACTAATACGAGTGGTTTATTGTATTCTATGGATTTCTCTGTAAGGATTTTGATGGTCTGTAAAAAATCGTTAGCACCGTATCCACTTCTAAGGCCATCCTGTTCGCGTGGTTAATAAAAATCTAGTTTTCGCTCTAGGCATTTTGTTATGATTTTGGTGAACCACTTATACTAATACGAGAGCAAACTGATCGGTTTATAATTTTCAAGGTCGGTTATGTCTCCTCGATAATGTACTGTGGACGTCAATACGTTTCAAGTTCATCGGCGTTGATTGTAATAGTGTCAAAAAGATATCCAACTTGCAAAAACGATCTCTAAAAAATAAACAAGGCTTCAGACATGCTGCAAAAGCGAACCTTAGGAAACAATCCATTGTGGCAGATATGGTGGAGCACATTTATTTTGACTAAAAAATACTTTTAACTGGTTTTAAGAACGTTCCATGCTTTGTAACATTAATCTCATTTGTTATATAAATCAAATTAGTAGACTTCTATATTCCCTACTGTAAACTGAAAAGAATGTAAAAGTTACAAGAAAAAATAAAAAAAGCAGGAATGGAATGTATTAAATTAATCCAAAATTAACTTGAATTGTTATCCTTGTTCTTAAAGCACTCACTGAAAAAATAAAAAAGTAACGATAAGAGCTCAAGACACCAGTACAATATTTTAAACCAAATAAAAAATGCATGAGATAAGGTATAGGATTTTTTTACATATATATAATATAAAAGTTGAATTTCCAGAACCTTTTAGGTTACTGCTAATGTGTAATGTGAGTTGTAAATTTGATCCTAACTTTTAGCGAACAGTAGTTATTTATTTTAACAGTGCTTAAGGAACTGAACAACAAGAATTCTCAGTGTTAACTTAACCGAGAATTGCCATTGTTCATTTGTTTACGTGTTATTAAGTACGGTAAATAAGTAAGTAAAACAGTTGACTACTGGGATCTTACCTGTGGGCGGAGCCTACTATAATTATTATTAAGATGGCCGAAATATGGGTGCAAATTTAAATTTGTCACGTGTGAAGCATAGGGACTGTAATAGTATTTTTTAAAAATATTATTAATAATTGGCAATATTTGCAAATGGGCTGGTACAAATCCTGCCCAAAGGAATTTCACACTCGGTGAAAAACTTTTAAAATCAAATCTTTTCCTTGGGTGTGGAATAATCAATGACTAAACTGTCACGCCCAACATAATGAAAATTCAAGCAGCATGTATGTCCACGGGCCAATTGCGAACAATAGTGTTTAAGATAAATGGCACATTCAACAATATATCAGGGGAAATTTTATGTATGAAAGGTGAAAAATGCAAATATATCCTCGCAACTCTTTTGTATTGTTACCGGCAAAATTCTAACCTATAAATTTCTAATATTTACATTTCAATTTTTGTATGAAAATTAATTTTTTATAATGATTATAATAACGAACTAAGTATTTTAACCTGCACTGATATCAAGTATACCTGGAAAGTGAAACCTCTAGAGGTACTGGAAACATTCGAATCGGAAAAAATTTGAATGAATACAAAATAATTAAAAGTGTATTTTATCAAAATAACATCTGAAAAATGTTATCTAATAAGAAACTTCTGTTTGACACACGTACACAAATTACAAAAAAAAAAAAACAAATGACTGTTCAAGAACAAATAATTTTACTTACCTGGAAGAACAAACTTTAGCACAAATTGGGATTTTTCGTTTAATTCGGAGAAGTTTTTTCCACACTTTTAGTCTGTCATCTTTTCCACTTATCCAAATACATTAGTAATATTTATATAACCCTCATTGCTTTTGGAAATGCATGAAAAACTACATTCAAATCCTTTTGTAGGCGACTTTCACAATTGTAAACACAACATAAAAGTCTTTTTTTTTGATTTTTTACGAAAAGTTTATCAATTTTAAGAAAATTTGTAATATTAATTTACCCAGACGCTTATAACAGATTTAAAAATGCACCTCAAGCTTAATTCCTGAAAAAGACGCGAGATGTATTGAATACGTATCCCAATATGCAGGATCGAGGTTTTTAACATTTGCCTAATAAGCTTTGGTTACTTCCATTTTGTAGTTGCTAGTTATCTTTCATGTTTAAAAATAATTTACCAACTTCTGTTAATTGTATTTTACGTTTTTCGTAACTAAAAACATTTTGCTTATTCTATAATTTGTAACTTTTTGGTATGAAATATGAAAATATAGTAAAAGCTTTAACCAACCAAAATACTTGGAAAAACACTCTTTTCCTCTGACAAACGTTTTGCGCTTGGAAAAGCGTTCGACATGAAGGAGGACCCAACAAAAACAAGATTTTAAGCTAATTTCAATTTAATTTAATATATCCTATTTTAGCCGTTCTATTTTTTAACCTTTAAAATACTTTCCTCGGAAAAAGAAAATTATAACTAGTAACGGTAAAGAGAATGCTACAAAACATTTCATATTGTTAAAATCAATTAGAAATACTCATAAATGAAGTTAAATGTGAGTAGTATAGGTGGAATAATACTGCAACACAGTTGATGCTGGCGCATGTCCATCAAGAGAGACCGTTCTTCAGCAAACTGAGTAGAAGAAATCCTGAAGAATTCCTGAAAATAGGAAGTAACGTAATTTCTTGTTGTCAAGAAGTTCTTAATTTACCTGTGCATAGGTGTATATGTTTATAAGATGGCACCTGTGAGGATGTGGTTCAGGTAAGTAGTAGTTCTTGTAACCATGTCGTCATACTGGTAGCTTAACTGTAATGAGTTACAGGTGGTTGTATTATGTTACACGGCCTTATCTAACCCTGTGTTTGTAGGGTGGTTTTTAGTAAAGTTGTCAAAAAGGACTTATTCTGAGGATAGTTTTTAAGGGTTGTTTTTACATGGCAAAAAACAAACCAAAATACATAATTTTTAAGGGGTAATTTTCCTACACCACTAGGGCACTACATATTTTATTATAATTAAAAAATTCCACTCTAAGGCAACTAGTTAGCATTCGGCTTTGGTGTTATGAAGCGGAGATTGTAATACTGCACCTAATGAGCTTGTACATTTACCTACTTATTAACTTGAATAACAATTTAAATATTAGAAAGCGTGTTAGCACATAATTAAAAAATGGGATTAACGTTAAAGTTTCAATTATATAAAATGTTGATAAATTATGCAAATAAGAATTTAACATCACTAAACATTTAAATCAGAACTTATATTAAACATTTTTTCTTTTAATTTTCTGTTATTTTTTCTACACTTTTATAATCTAATAACATATCTGTCTTTATTCTCCAAAAGTTGTTCTTTTCATTCTAAACAGTCAATTTCTCTTTTATAATCGGTAATTAGCAAATATGAAAGATGTTTTATTCTTGATAGATTTGGATTATTTCAGTTAAATTTGTTTTGAACATTTTCTTTAAGGAGAACAATATGTTTAGTATAATTTAACGAATTAGTTAAAATTCTAATAGCAAACTCATTTTTTCCAACTTTTCCATGCGTATATTACTTACAGCAAGCTCATTATCATATAATTCAATATAATTATTGTGTTATAGACTGAGTTATAATCTTCTAATGGGTACTCATAATTTTCTTTATATACACCATCAAAATTTCATTTGTCCCTTATTTTTATTTAACTGATTTAGGTAGATAGACAGGTAGGGAGGTATCCACTCACCTACTTAATCTACTAGTTTCTTAAATAGACTTAATCTACTACTTAAACTAAAGGTTTGAATATTATAAAAGTAGACATTTTTTAAAATTATTATCACAGGTAGATAAATAAAAAAGTATCAGATTTTTATTTTTACTTCTTAAAATATATATTCATTTTTTATATTTTTTAATCCTACAGCAAAACCCTTTCTTTCCTTACTGCTAAAATAATATGATGGTAAATGTTTAGCTCCGCTCATTTCTTTCATAAACTTTTGATATTCACATGCTAAACATTTTTCATGTGGTAGGTCTATATCTCCTTTACATTTGGGGCACTGCGAATTTATTGGTACTGGCATGTTTAGTATACTGAAGTATATTTAGAAAAAGGGAAGTTTTAATATCAAAAATATCGAAAAGTTCTTCCTGATAACTTAATTTTATTACCATACCAATTATACAATAATGAAACATTTTCTTTAGAACAATTATCATTAAAATAGTGATTACAGAGAAAATTACAATTACTTTGATACTTTTGCAAATCAGTTAAATTTGGAGAGCCTATATTTAATAGAAATTCCTCAATACTACTAGAAATTAATTTGCTTAACCAAATTTTTTTCTTATTTCTTTTTACAAAAACAGTTTCATTTTTAAGAATATTTTTTACAAAAATTGAAGTATTTTCATAAAGTAAATAAGTAACAATTAATTAGTCCCATTTAAGTCCATGGGTATTGTTAGTAAGCCATTCCATTGATTAAACAATGTAGTTCCCCATGGAACTACATAATTAAATAAAGTATGGTTACTTGCCCATTTTAAATATCTATTTAAATGCAGGCTATACATACATATACATATGATGTGCAGTTTGCCATTCCTTGTATTACCCTTCTCAAGAGCTCTTTTATCGGGAGAACCTCACCCCTTTGTAATGAACTATCCAGGACTGTGTTCCTCATCGAGTGTAAACTGCAGCCGTTCAAGACCAGCATGCTCGCTTCTATAGCGATTTCCCTTCAACGCCTGGGCTCTGATCACAAAAACAAATCCTTAATCTCAATAAACGTAGTAAACAATTGATAAAAGAAGTCGGTGACAGCTTCAGCTTTTCAAAGCCACTTTTTTATACCTCCTTTCCCATATTTTTAAGCATCTCGCAGCTTATTTTTCAACCTAATCGAAAAAAAAGTCGGACAAGGAAGAGATTAGGGTATAAAAGGAAAATGGAAAAAAAGAAAAATGATTTGGGATCGTACATTTTAAATAATACAATAACCTGGTATGAAATTCTCGACGTTTTTATTATTTAGTCACTGTCCATTTTTTGTACTATATACGTTTGAATATAACATGGCAGTGGGAAACTTTTTCAGCACATCCACGCGAAATTGAATCAGTTGTTCGGTAAAAAATGGAATAAAAAGAATTCTACCTACTCTGTAAAATATTCTTATGCTGGTCTTCTTTTAAATCATTGGCGTAGCTTTTTCTACAATTGGTACATTAATTAAGTAGAAAAAATTAATGTGAGTGAAATATTTAAAAGGGGTGTTTCAGAGAGAAAAGAAAGACATACAGAAACAGAAATACCAGAGTACACAGTAAAAAAGCCAAAATGGTATTACCACAGAAGATACAGCTATCGCTACGGAAAGGCAAACCGATGGAACAAAACGTCATACCAAAATAATGCCGGCTAGTTACCGCCGAATCAGTAAAATTTGCCTCGTCGAGTTATTTTTCCCTAATATTATTACATATGAAACAATTTCTACTTGCGCAGCATCTCTAAGAAACTCGACAAGGCAAATTTTAACGATCCGTCGGTAACCAGCCGGCTTCGTTTTGCTGCTAGGTTTTGTTCCATCAGTTCATATTTCTGTAGCGATAACTATATTTTCTGTGGTATTACTTAAAACTGTTCAAATATAGGTTTCTTGAAACCACATCTCCGACCCCTATTAACACTGTTTCGCTACGATAATACGGGTATTCTATCTAAAGAAGGGCCTTCATTTTTTAACCAAATATATTAGACCAAATAATAACGTGTAATATAAAGGGTAGTCGAAAAAGTATTGAGCCTTTTTCTTGTTACATAACTTTAGTGTAATATAAGTCGTATCATACCTAAAGTCAGTTAAGAGCTGACATATGACAGTAATAGACGTGCAAACTTAATGGATCTCGTTTCTTCAGACTTAATTTCAAGCATCTTGAAGATAAAGATTTTACAATTTTATATCGATAAAGGCACAAATGCTGTGCAGACCTATGAAAAAATTTGTGCTGTTTATGGTCAAGATACCGTGTCAAAAACAATAGCCAAAAGACGGTTCAGTTGCTTTCATTCTGGAAATTTAGATGTCAAAGATGGTCCTCGAATTGATCACTAATGAGAGAAAGAGTTAATAGAATTTTGACAAAGGTTGAGAAAAACCGGCATGCAAATATCCATGACATCGCCAAGGAATTAAACATCCATTATAAAACAGTTTTAAAACATTTCAAGAAAGCTGCCTTCAAAAAGAAGCCCGATGTTTGGGCGCCCTATGATTTAACGCTAAAAAGTTTACTCGGTTAAATTTCCAATCTCTACAGAAAATAACAAAATCGAACCATATCTAAAGCAGTTGATCATGGCCGATGAAAAGTGCAACGTACAACAATAATGGCCGAAAAAGATCGTGATCGAAAAAGGGTGATAGCAAAGCCCGGATTGAAGACAAAAAGGTCATACCGGTGGAACTGAAAGGGAATTGTGCATCAAAAGCTGCTGAAGCACGGCCAAACGATTGATTCTATACTCTACTGTCAGCAATTGACAAGACTGAAGCAAGAGATTGACAAAATCGATCGGAACTAGTCACGAGAAAGAGTGCTTGAGAGAGCTTAGCTAGGAAGATTTATTGCATCGACTGCATAGCTCGAACCTTGCACCGTCAGACTACCATTTGTTTCAGTCTCTGTATATATATATATATATATATATATATATATATATATATATATATATATATATATATATATATATATATATATATATAAATATATAAATATATATATATATATATATATATATATTATCGTTCACCTCTCCGCCTGAGTAGAAATTTTAGCCTTTTTCATATCCTGAGGATGTCGGCGAGGATGTCGTAATACCCGTCAACGATGCCCAGGTGTCGAAACATACATTTTTGTATTTCACGGCACCTTTTAAACAACGCGGTAGTGCTGCCACAGACGTTATTGCATTTCTGCAGACAACTAGTACGTATGTACGAGGCCAGGCCATATATACTTAAATAAAAGTATACCGACCTGCCGGGATTAAAACCGAGACCTTCTGCACCAGAAGCAAATACTACGTCATGGAGCCACTGGCCGCCACATATATATCGACCAATACCGACTCAGAAGTGAGAAACTAAGCCACAAAGACGACGAAAACTGCATCAGAATTAAATAATAGGTAATATAGCGAAATAAACACCTAAGGATTCACACAAAATATGGAATTGGAAATACCACAATTAGACCCACACTGAGAAACACAGCGGAAACTCGAACTGGGACACTTTGGTGAATCTCGAGTGGTTTCACTTGATATATGTATCTAAGGCATTCAGCCGTGTTTGGCATCACATGTTGGCTAAGCTACGACCTTATTATATGTCTGAAAAGTTTTGTCTGTGGCTCTTGTGTTTCCTCCGTTTTTTACTATACTCTATTTATTTGAAAATGATAGCAATAAAGCATCTAGAATTATGCAAATTAGCATCAAGCAATAGTAAGAGCCCCAGAGTTTTACCTACGTTTTACGTGTAATACAGCAGTTCAGCAACTTTAGTCGAATAACATCAGGCATCAGTCTAATATTCACAATCTCTTATGTTTGAATACAATAGGAAAACGTTCCTGTTATTGTTGTTTGGGGCTAAATAGTCTGAAATAGTTCTGGCCAGTGATAGTGCATCTGGATGTATACGTATTATTTGCGATTAGTATGAATGAAACAGTTTTATAATGTTTAAACATTTATTAGAAAAAAAAATAACATGTTATAATGAAACATTATTAATTAAAAAATATACAAAAGAGGAAGTCAAACAACAATGAAAAAAGTATTACCAATCTTCCATCTCCGATATGCTTGAAAAACTATCATTGTCTGACTCATCTGAATTTACATGTATAATTAAAGGTTCAACAATGCCATCCACTGCCATGTCCACAGTTCACATTTTATCTTCTATCCTTAATACATGCTCGACACATTTTCACCAATTTTCTGTGGAAACATTTGAAATGGCATTCTGGAAAAAAAGTTTTGTACGTGAGTACAGTACAACAGTAATATTACGTTTTTTTTGCCATTTCGTCGATGGCGAAATTTGTGTACTTGTTTTTATTTCTGAGAACTTCAAACTTTACAAGTTCTAATAATTCTCTCTTAACGCTGTCTTTTGTAAATGAAATGTTTTTCTCGGTCATCCAAGATTGGACGTTCTTTTTCAGCCAACCCAAGTTTGGAACTAATTTTCTAGAATGATGGATTCCGTTATCCATTAAATAACAGAACCATCTGGTATTAAGTCTATCATCTGCGAAAACCAATGTTCAAAAACATCGGACTTCATATCTTCGTGATAATCTCCTGTCTTCTTGAATACGAATGTTAAAAGATCTCCATCTACAAAACAACTTTCGCTTCCCATATGAGTAATAATTAACGTCCCTTACCAGATGAAGGTTTAAGACTAGTAGAGAGAATTTTTGATATTCTCATTTTGCCAAAATTTCTTGACTGTGTACCCTTCATTCATCCACCTCTCATCCAAGTAATATACCCGTTTTCCTTCAGAACGAGCTTTTCTAACTTTTCTTAAATAGTTTCTTCTTCAGTATATAATTTCTCCACTTTCTATCAATAAAGATTTTCTTTCACCCTTTTTCCAATAAAAATTCATACCACACTCCATACTTTTACTCCACTCATTTTCGGTATTTCTGGGTGGCTTATCGCAGCCTGCAGGGTCTTATCCAGAGTTGGAACTTTTTTTTCCATAAAAAAATCATAAACAATACGCCTTACTGCTTGTTTTGTGTGGGCTATTAGCTAAAGTTCTTGTCTGCCTGGTCTCTTTTTTGGTGAGTCTATACCCCCTCTTCTTCTTCTCCTAAAAATCTGTAACCTGTGGCTTTACAAACTCCGGCCATTAAGGAACATTTTGTCTCACAATCTTTCACACTGAAATCAAAATTTTGATCGTTTTTAACGTAGTCAAATACATTTTTAACTATGTGCTTTTCATTATGGGTTAGCTGCCCGAACTTTTGGCGTTTCGCTAGAGAAGACATTTTGTTAACACACTAACTGACTTGTCACTAACTGTCTTGACACTTGGGCATGCTGCTCTAACTATGTACTTATAGTTGGGTCAACAGGAAGGTATGTAAATAAAATGATTTGACCGGCAATAAAACTTCGTTAGCAAAGAACATTGTTACCTAAAAAATACTTGGGAATAGATAGCACGCCTCTGTTGTCGAACCGCCAGTCAGTCCCCTGGCATTTTTATTACTATCACTTTCAAATAAATAGAGTATAGTGACTCTCAACGATTTCTTTATAATAGCCTCCCTGTCAACGCTGGTATCCCCCAAGACTCTATAATTTCTCTGACTTTCTTTCTCATTTATAATACCGGTCTGCTGGAAAGGACGAGAAATTCAATTACAAGTTTTGCAGATGAGAGTACATGTATGTCTTCATTCACACACAATGCTCAAACGTCGGCTACTCATGCGGAAATCCGCAGACAGCCCAATTCACATCCCTATGAGGTTCAGCTTGTCAATCTTCATTAATGTTGCCAGGTCCAGTATACCAAATTTCGGGGCGGAAGGTTAAAAAAAATCTGAATTTTGGTTGTCCAATCGGGAACAGAAGAAAATAAGGTTTTTATAAATCAATGTTTATTTTTATAATAAAGTGGTGAAAAATAATGGTAGGGTAGTATAATTGGCAGTACCTATTTGGTAATTAATTTCGATAAACTTGTTTTAAATATAACAAAACGGGACAACGTGATATCTCTATCGCGCTATTCGCAGTCACAAAACGATACTCCCGAAGTTTGAACCTTTTACAATTACCGGTTGACTCAAAATCGGGACATGTCCACAGATCCGTGAATATTGGGACGTGCCGCGCAAATCGAGACATCTGGCAACGCTACTCCTGTGTTTCCCACCAAATACAATTTGTAGCGATTTAAGACCAACGTAAATCGCTTTTTCCGCTCACGCGTTGTTCCTGTACCGTTTTAGGGTTTTTCTTACAGCACATGTGTTACGCCCATAAAAAAAAAATATATATTTTCCAAGTCTTCCTGCCTCTAGTATAATTTAAACCAACCTGAACCTTAAGCCCGGTTTACACGAGGCCAGTAGACAGGCAAGGCAAGTGACCAAGTAACTTGCTACACGTTACTTACCATGTGTGAACACTTACTTGCAGGCAAGTCAAGTTGCCTGACAAGCTGCCGAGCAAGGCAAGTAAAGTTGGCCAACGTTCTACTTTTGAGGCAAGTCAGCTCCCCCTCCACCACAAGCAAGTAACCTGCCCCTCTACTTGCCATGTGTAAACACTACTTTCTAGTTGCCAATATTCTTATCAGTGTTATCAGCCGGTTACTAAATAAATCGTGTTTATTTATTACTAGCCGGGCCCGCGGCTCCGCTTGCGTGGACTTAATTTACCACTATCGTCACTGCTTATTCCTTATGTTACCCAACGTAATAAAATATCTCCCATTATTGCCCCTTATCTCTCAATATTTCTCCTTATCTCCCATTATCTCTACATAATTTCTATTATTTACGCTTATCTCTGCTCATCTCCCATTATTTCTCCTTATCTCCCATTATTTCTCCTTATCTCACCTTATCTCCCATTATCTCACCTTATCTCCCATTATCTAGACTTATCTCGACTTATCTCTCAATATTTCTCCTTATCTCCCATTATTTCTCCTTATCTTCCATTATCTCACCATAACTCCCACTATCTAGCCTTATCTCTGCTTATCTCCCATTATTTCTCTTTATCTCCCATTATTTATATTTATCTCCCATTATCTCACCCTATCTCCCATTATCGAGCCTTATCTCGACTTATCTCCCATTATTTCTCCGTATCTCCCATTATCTCACATTGTCTCCCATTATCTAGGTTTATATCGAATTATATAGAACATATGTATAAATTTATAAAAACACGTAAATCGGATAAGTGATTCTCAAGTGATAAGCGCACTAACGGACAGACAGACAGACAGAGAGACATTGCATTTTATATATATTCTAGATAGAAGATTACAGATAACCTGGCCAGAGAACAAATGTATGAATTAAAAAAAAAAAACGTAAATCAGATAAGGGGTTCTCGAGTGATAAACGCACTAACGGACAGACACATAGACAGAGAGACGTTGCATTTTATATATATTATATTCTTTGCTACATGATATTGTTCCATATTTAATGCTTTAGGCAGTGTATTGCAAGAGAACGCGCTAGCGGCAAACTTTTCTCCGACTTGATTCACTATTATCGTCACTACTTATTCCTTATGTCACCTAACGTAATAAAATATATCCTATAACCTGGCCAGAGAACATATGTATGTTTAACAAAAAAACACGTAAATCGGATATGTGGTTCTCCAATGATAAGCGCACTAACGGACAGACAGACAGAGAGACGTTGCATTTTATATATTATAGATATTCTTTGCTACATGATATTATTCCATATTTGCATGTTTAAAAAAAAAGCACGTAAATCGGATAAGTGGTTCTCCAGTGATAAGCGCACAAACGGACAAACAGACAGAGGTACGTTAAATTTTATATATATTATAGATGTAATAAAATATATATCTATAACCTAGTCAGAGAACATATGTATGAATTTAAAAAATCACGTAAGTCGGATAAGTGGATCTCGAGGGATAAGCGCACTAATGGACAGACAGACCGACAGCTTTTTATATATATTATAGATATAGATTATTATTATTCTTATATAACCTGGCCAAAGAATATATGTATGAATTTAAAAAAAAAGACACATAAATCGGATAATTGGTTTTCGCGTGATAAACGCACTAATGGACAGACAGAGAGGCATTGCATTTTATATATATTATAGATTATAGATGTTTTCTCTGCTACAAAATATTGTTCCATATTTAATGGTTTAGGCTGTGTATTGCAAAGGAACGCGCTAGCAGCAAACTTTTTTCCGACATCATTCACTATTTTACGTCACTACTCATTTCTTATGCTACCTATCGTAATAAAATATAGCCTATAACCTGGCCAGAGAACATATGTATGTTTTAAAAAAAAAAGTACGTAAATCGGATAAGTGGTTCTCCAGTGATAAGCGCACTAACGGACAGACAGACAGACAGAGAGACGTTGCATTTTATATATATTATAGATTATAATTAATTTTTAAATATTTGTAGTTTTTAGTAAATTAAAATTTTTGCAATGCCTGAACGTTGGAATGATGAGACAACATGTAAGTTTGTTGAGCTGTATAAAGAACAAGAAGGTTTGTGAAATATGAACATTGCAACATACAAAATAAAAGGAGCTAAGCAAAAACCTTTGCTCGAAATTGTAAACAATTTACAATTATTGTAAACAATATGGGGTTAGAAAACTTTACAGTGCCTGATGCAATTAAAAAAATCAAAAGTCTAAGAGCGACTTATAATCAGGAAGTTTTTAAAATTGAGAAATCTGCTGCATCTGGTGTGCTGGAACTGATAATTTATACACACCACTAATGAAGTGGCTCAAGGCGATGTCTGAAATAATGAAAATAGGAGTTTTGAAGAGAGACACATTCAACAGTCAAGTAATTTATTTTATATTTTAGGTATATTTATAATAATATGTTAAATTTAATGAACCATGCGGTCCTGCCATAAAACTCGTCCTTCATTCGCAAAATATTTCGTGTATGCTTCCCTGATCATTTTTGCTTCTCGGGAATGGTTCTTACTTCCAATGCGCTCTATTCGTGGTAGTTCACCAATTTCTGATCTCCAACTACCAGGAAAGATTTCACATGTATCAATGTCCTCGAAATCAATAGACCCTCTCGGCATATATACTGCCATACAATTTTTAGTCAACAGTTGTGTAAAACACAGGCTGCACGAACTATTTTGTCCACTATTTCCACTTTACAAGCTATGGGTCTTTCGAATATTCTAAATCGACTAAGCAAAATGCCAAAAGCGATTTCTGATATCCTTCTACTTCTTGATAGTCTATAGTTGAAAATGTTTTGTTCATAAGACAAGTTATTTCCTGAATAAGGTTTCATTAAGTAAGTTTTTAATGGGAATGCATCATCACCAACAATTACTCCATTGTCTGGAAGTAATCCATTTTCGAGAGCCGTAAAGAGAGAGCACTTACGAAAAATCCCACCATCGGAGACTTCACCATTACTTCCTACATTAATATATGTAAAAAGATAGTCGGGGCCTACTAAGGCCATCAAAACAATACTGTTCAATTTCTTATAGTTGAAAAATGTGCTTCGGCAGTTATTTGGAGCTCGTATTGTAATGTGCTTTCCATCAATAGCTCCATAGTATCCGGGAAAATTCCACCTATTCTGAAAACCGTTCTGTAGCTGTTTCCACTCCAAATCTGTGGAAGGCATCTGAAAAAACAAAAAAACTTGGTTACTTGGTTATTCTAATTCTATACGACTTTTCCAGATTGACAGTGAGGACCTAGAGAGCTCATCTATGGCATCTGTGGACACAATAGATCGGGATGCAGAAAGTGAGCCACAAAAACGCCATATCACTTTGAATAATAATACTCCGTTTAGAAGAAAGAGGTCAACCATACGTGAGGTAAGTGAAGCGATTCGAGAGTTGAAGGACTTGAATGAATCAATTAATAAAGCAGAGCCCCCACAGCACGAGTGCGATGCTTTTGCAATACATACGAGGCTGGTTTGAAAAGTCCGTGCAAAAATAAAAACTACTTATGTGTTTGGGGTAAACCTTTTTTATTTTTCGACATAGTCTCCTTTTAGGCTTATACACTTCCCCAACGATGTTCTAGTTTGTTGATCCCTTCCGAATAATAGGATTTGTCCAAGTCTGCAAAATATCCATTAGTGTCTGCAATCACCTCCTCGTTTGAATAAAATCTTTGTCCCGCCAGCCATTTCTTCAAATTGGGGAACAAATAGTAGTCCGAGGGAGCCAAGTCTGGAGAATAGGGGGGATGTGAAACGAGTTGGAATCCTATTTCCATTAATTTTGCGACCACAACTGCTGAGGTGTGTGCTGGTGCGTTGTCGTGATGGAAAAGGACTTTCTTGTGGGCCAATCGCGGGCATTTTTCTTGCAGCTCGGTTTTCAAACGGTCCAATAACGATGAATAATATTCACCTGTAATAGTTTTACCCTTTTTCAGATAGTCGATGAGGATTATCCCTTGCGAATCCCAAAAGTCAGTCGCCATAACCTTTCCGGCCGAAGGAACGGTCTTCGCCTTTTTTGGTGCAGATTCCCCCTTGGTAACCCATTGTTTAGATTGTTGTTTGGTCTCAGGAGTATAGTAATATATCCATGTTTCATCCACAGTGACGAAACGACGCTTAAAGTCCTCCGGATTCTTCTGGAACAGCTGCAAACCATCCTTGCAACACTTCACACGATTCCGTTTTTGGTCAAGCGTGAGCAATCGCGGCACCCATCTTGCGGATAGCTTTCTCATGTCCAAATGTTTATGCAAAATATTATGTACCCGTTCAGTCGAGCAATCTCACGCACCTTAACTCTTCTGTCATCCATCACCATACCATGGATTTGATCAATGATTTCTGGAGTCGTAACCTCCACAGGCCGTCCAGAACGTTCAGTATCACTTGTGCCCATATGGCCAGTCCGAAAATTTTGAAACCACTTATAAACTGTTCTAATCGAAGGGGCAGAGTCACCATAATGTTTATCAAGCTTCTCTTTAGTCTCCTGAGGCGTTTTGCCTTTCATAAAGTAATGTTTAATCACCACACGAAATTCTTTTTCGTCCATTTCTTGAAAATCACTCGACTTCCTTGATTCACACGAATGCCAAACACAAAGAAATAGACCAATATGGCTGAAACTTGGTGTGCGTTCATTCAAGAGATGCTACTAACTAAAAATGACCTCGATACGCGCCGGTGGTGCCATCTCTCGGACTTTGCACGGACTTTCAAACCAGCCTCGTATTGTACAGCAACTTAGAAAGCTCAGTACTTTCTCCATGCATTCTCGCACAAAGTGAAATTCAAAATATACTCACGAAATTTAGACTGCAGGACCTACAAAGCCAGCAAAACATTCAGCCTCAGTCACCTTGTTACTCAACCACCACCCCGATTTCAGATTATTCGTCGTCCCATGGGTTCTCAAATTTTCAACCCAATAGTTATGCAAGCATTGTGACTGAAACCCTCCATGATATGGATGATATTTGAACATAGGATATTGTGTTTTTGTTAAATAGGATAAACACTGTTTTGTTTTCTTTTAATATTATGTTTTTTTTGTTTTTATGTTTAATGTTTCTATATATTATATAATATATTAATAAATTTTTCTTACCTTCAATTTATCTTGCAATTTTTTCCAAATGATATCGCACACCTCTGGGATGAATTTTGATATTGCAGGTTTTGATACACGAAAAAAATGTTGAAGTGATCTATAGCTATTTCCTATGGCTAAAAATGATAGGGTAAGTTCAAGTTTAATCCTTGACAGTATTGCGTCTCTCATCAAAGTGTCTTCCCTTTGTATATCACTTGCAACGAGATCGTGTAATGCGTCAAATGCTTCAGGAGGCATTCTCAAAAAACACCGATACTCAGTTGGATCTTCTTCACGCAATTCTTTTAAAAGGAGAGCTAATCCACCATGCGTGCTTTTCCTACCTATCCAATATCTCATCCATACCCTCTTTTTTTATTTGTCTCTTGTTCAACGAATAATTCTAATTCCTCTAAACGACAAGAAAGCGACATTGGTGAAAAATGCTTAATAGTTTTTCGTAATATCTTCTTTCTCTCCATTGAACATCAAAAACAATTCACTACCTTGATACTTTACTTACTCCTGAACAACTTTGTGTGTCAACACTACTTGCCCTCGCAACTTGCCTCAAATCAACTTGGAGCAAGCTACTTGCCACTTGCCTTGCCTGTCTACTGGCCTAGTGTAAACCGGCCTTTAAGCTAACCTCAACGACCGAACATTCAACAACGTTTGAGTTTGGGAATCGCCGCTCTGCAACTTTCGCAATCACTTGCCAATCTGTACCACAGACCAACCTTAAGGACGAATCTGTTGACAGATAAAAGCCTGTTATCCCAGAAAATATTTTCTTTCCGTGTGTACGATGTCATAAATAAACGGGAATGTTAGCGCCTTAGTTCCCGATTTACGCATAAACCAATTATACTGAAACATGTGCAAATATTTATCTATTTATATCAGAATTACCGAGCAGACGAGCGGGCCCGATTAATCTCCGGATTTTATTTAGTTTAGCAATGAACTTCTCGAACGTTAATCTCTTTCAGTATTTATAATCTTGATTATAATAAAAGTGTAGCGATGGTACGTGAGCTAGGAACGAATATAAAAGATAATGGTAAATGGCGCCACACAGACTGTCAATTCACACATTTTTTAATTAAATACTAACCTCTTTTGTCATACCGAGGGTCATATACAGTTTGTCAAGTAAGAAACGTGTCCGCGATAATTCATTTTTGGCATATGCGATTCTAGCGACGGTACGGCGCATTTTAGTAAAAATATCAGTCGATTCCGAACTTTCGTCGAAATCACGTAAAATCCGAAATTATTCACTTGTTTGCGCGTCGGTTCGAGGCAGTCTTTCTTTGTTCCCATCCAAAGGGGCTTGAAATGGCACATTCCGCGGCAGCATATTAAAAAGTCGGTATCGTTTATGAAGAAGTGGGTAAATCATTTTAACGAAACGAAAAATGTCGATGACTTTCCAAAACGTGGCTCGGTAGGCAAAGTCACTCTGAAAATCGAAAAACGAAACGACGCTGAGTCAAGGAGCGGCGAAATTAAGAAGATCGGGTTAATGTGTCCCATGAGACCATTCGACAACATCTTCGTGCTCATGATCTCAAATTCTCTGAGGACTTTGACTCAGTTTATTTATTTAATTATTTATTTATTTATTATCAACGGTAACACCATTTCTACAAAACATCGATAATATGCAAGAGAAAAAACAATGTAAATGAACAATATAATTAAAGCTAAATCTAAAACTAATAGGTCAGAATGCAGGGTATTACAATCTAAATTACATTATATAATAATTTAAACATATTACAAGAAAAATCGGCACTGAATCTATCAATAAGACCCAAACACCTACCGGCTCGCTGCACCACACTCATTTGATGGCCGATGAAAGATAAAGAACAATCCAACATCACACCAGGATCCCTAATCTCATGTACCCGTTTTAAAATGGTTGTATTTATACTATAATCAAACTGCATAGGACTTTTTAATCTGGAAAATGATATACAGGAGCATTTATCAGTATTCAGACTTAAGCCGTTTAAAGTTGCCCATTGGAAAAATATGTCAACATCCGCTTGCAAAACAAGACTGTCCACAGGACTAGAAATAATTTTGAATAATTTCAGATCATCGGCAAACATGAGAAAAGAGGTATTGGTCAGGAAACACCTCAAGTCGTTTACAAATAAGAGAAACAATAGGAGGCCGCAGTGAGAGCCCTGGGAAAACGCCCGAGGGCACTAGACTTAGGTTAGAGATATAATTATTTATTCTTACACTTTGCTGACGGCCCATTAAAAAACTCTCCAGCCAACGAAGAATGTAAATGCCGAACCCAAGCGACCCAAGTTTGCTCAACAATAACCGATGGTTCACTTTGTCGAACGCCTGGGAGAAGTCAGTATATATGGTATCAACCTGACAGCCCCTCTCAAATGCGCCCAACAGGTAATCCTCATATATCAGAAGATTAGATACACAGGAGCGAGAGCGCTGAAAGCCATACTGTTCATCCATGATCACCCGCCTACAGTGCCAAGAAAGACAAGAAGTGACCAATGAGTCCAAAAGCTTTGGCATGGTCGACTGTATGCAGATGCCCCTATAATTAGTCACGTCGTTACGATCACCAGATTTAAAAATTGGGGTTATATAGGAAGTTTTCCAATAATCAGGAAATACTTCCAAATTCAATGAGAGGTTGAACAGGAAGTGAAGTGGTCTGCTTAAGGTGCACACACATTTCTTTAATAATAGAGGCGGGACACCATCAGGCCCACTTGAGGTTTAAGGCCTAAGCGACATCAGTTCATTAAAAACATCAATCAAACTAATAATCACGTTATTTATTGTTGTCAATTCAGTAAGGCTCGAGTAGTAGTCCGGTATTTCCAAAGGGGCATCCTCATACACACTCGAGAAATATTCAGCAAACAAATTGACAGTAAGATCACCACTTCTGCTCGTCCTACCCCCCAAATGCATGGAGTTAGGATACCCATTCGATCTTTTGCAGTTATTTACATGTTTCCAAAATTCTGACGGACTTCTGTTGAGATTGAATTCTGTTTTATTTATGTAATCCTGATAACATGAGCGCTCAAGAGTTTTACACTCTTCCCTGAGTTGTGAGAATAACTCATAATTGGCAAATAGCATAGTCTGCTTGTAATGCCTATGGGCTATTTTTTTTAACAATAAGGCGTTTTAGATGAGGAGAAGACCATACTGGAAAATTCAAACTTTTAAACACTTTGACAGGCAGAAACATCAACATACCTTAATATAAAACATTATAAAATTGATTAATTGCCGCATTTATATCTTTATTATCGAGAAGAGTATTTCAATCAATTGAGGCAAAAAATTCATTCATAGATAAAAAATTAGCAGTCCTAAAATCAAAGTTTTCAACATCAAACCTTAGAGCATCGTTCACAGTGCGAAGAGTACGAACAGGTATAAGCAATATGGTGATTATTATTATCCAGCAGTGGATCCAAAGTGGCATAAAACATTTACATCGTGGCAATGAGAAAAACACAAATCTAGAAACACGTTATTGTTGTTTGGAATATGTATGGTTTGAAACAGATTAAGGAAACCAAAACAATTACTCACAATATTAGTTGTGTCGCGAGATTCGAAAATTTTACAGTGCATGCAAAAAATCTCGTCGACAGCATGCCTCGAAGATGCCAGGCTATTATTGATGCAGCGGCGATTGGACAACTTACTTAAGTAATTGTGCTGTTGTCAGCACACCAAAGAAATATTGATGGAAAAAGATGTTTACGAAGCACATTTTTCCAAGAATACGAGCGGTCACGTTCTTACTTGACAGACTGTAAATAAGTACAAATTTGCTTGGCCAATTACACGAATAAAACGGACAAGAGGGGCGAAATGAAGACAGAGTGTAGCACAGATCCCTGGAAATTTAGATCTATGAAGCGTTTCACCAGGGTGGCGTCTACCTTGGTGTGCAAACGTTTGATAAAAACAATATTCGTGCGTCCACTGGTCGCTTCTTATCTAGCAAATTACAATAAGAGATCTACGATTACCAGTAGAGAAGTTTAGACGGCAGTAAAGCCCTTATTACCTGGTAAATTAGCGAAACACGCTCGAAATAAAGATGCCAAAACCGTCACTGAATACACGGAGTTAAAATAAATTATTTTTGGACATTTCAATATTCAACGAAAAAGCAAATTCAAAAACAAAAAGCTTTTTTCAAGGCATCAACATATTTAAGCAAACGAAATTGGTCATCTTAATTGTGGACTAACAGGTGGGAATATTCGTTGAATTTTACTTCTATTATTTATTCTGTCAGTGTTCCCCTTATTATGTATAGGTTAAAAATTCCAGAGGAAAACACCACTTGGTATTCTCAATGTGCAGTCAAAGATGCCCGATAATGTCTCCAGAAAGCGTGTCATAAAATGTATTTTAATGAAGCTATACAACACAAAAAACCTTGGTCCTGATGCTACCTCCCAGTCAAAAAATGCGCGACCCAACTAACACCAGTCGTTCGTAGACTTTTTAACTTATCCTACAAAAAGAAATATCTACCTTTCTACTAGTTAAAATTCAAAACATTCGACCGTGTTTGACATGAGGGATTATTCGCTAAGATAAGCTCTTATGATATTAATATTAGCTTCATATACAAGCAGCAGAACGTTATTCAACGTAACGAACACCTGGAAGAAATTCTAGCTTAGAGTGACAGTAACCAAGTAAGACTTAATGCAACAAAAACCCAGGCAGCCGTTTTTTTTCTAAGAAACTTAATATTGTAGTACCCGAAATAATTATGTCGGATGAGAATAAAACACTAAATTGTTAGTAAAATTTCCACTTTTATTGATTTTTATATATTTGACACGTGTTTCGCTAAAACATTAGATTTATCAAAAGTATGGGTATGGAATGAAAAAAAAAAATATATTTTTTTTCATTCCATATCCATATTTTTGATAAAGCTAATGTTTTAGCGAACCACGTTTCAAGTTTATAGAAATCAATAAAAGTGGAAATTTTACTAAAAATTTAGTGGTTTATTCGCAATGAGTATGAATTTCCATCAAGTAAAGGCCGAGTCAGTTATATTATATCTGATTCTATTAGCATCATCACTCAACTTGGTGGGCGTTAATTTAGAAGAAAATATATCTTGCCATAATCATGTTGCATGCATAATAAAGAGAACACAACAACTTTTAATCCTATACAATCTCAAATTCGAACAATGATGGAATGCTGCACCCATCTTAAGGGCGCTACTCCCAAACATACACTACATTTATTAGATTCTATTCAGAAAATAACTCTTCCCTTACTGGAGACCCGAAACTCATCAGAAACCTTGATTCGTTGGAAGATTGAAGAACGGTAAGTAGCTTGAGTCTATTTTATAAGTACTTTCATGAGACGTGTTTAAATTATGCAACCTGGTCGATTCCTCCCAGAACAGTGCATGCTAGAAATACACGTTGCGGTAGCACCTCACATCCTTATTAGTGTTGTCGCTCGTATCCCCTTTTCAAAAATTCTTTTAAATGGAGAACCTCATCTTTTCGAAGTGAATTGCCCAGGATCATGTAAAATTTGTAGTGATTCAAAATCAACATGAAACGATATCTTCACCCACGCGCCGCTCCTATAGCGCTTTAGAGGTCTCCTTGCAACACGCAGAATGTCTGGAACAGCATGAAAGGCGACCTAAGGGTCCAAAAACCCAAACATCAGCTGGAAAAGTTTTGGTAACCATTTCTTAACATGCGCATGAAATAATACTGATCGACTATCTTGAGAAGGGACGAACAACCACCGGAAACTATTATGTTGGTTTAATGGAACGTTTGAATGATGAAATCAAGAAAAAAAGGCCGCATTTAGTGAAGAAAAAGTGTTGTTTCATCAAGATAATGCACCAGCTGACGACTGCATAAAATCGATGGTAAAATTGGACCAACTGGTCTAGAATTGCTTTCTCATCAGCCATATTCACCAGATCTGGCCCTAGTGATTATTACCTCTTCCTAAATTTGAAAAAGTGACTCCATGAAAAGAGATTTGGCTTAAATGAAGAAGTCGAATAAGAAACTGAGGCTTATTTTAGAGAGTTCGACAAATCGTACAAATTGATATATATGAACGGTATCTAAATTTCGGGACATCGTTGGAATAAGGGTATCGCTCTTGAAGGAAACTATAAAATCGATTTTTGGCAAAAACATTGTATTTTCTTCAAAACTATCAGGACTTTTCATCCCATGTAGTATAGGCCGTGGCTAATAAATATAGACATTTAGACTTACGACGTTACTAGTTCCACTACTATCCGGACAATCAATCAAAACATATCTAGCTGCTTTAGACAACGAGGCAACCTTAAAAATTTCCATGTATATAAACCTAAGCACCGACTAACTTCCATGAATTTACTCTAATAGACACAATTTGTGTTTATTTAATCTCCAACGGTGTGTTTATTATAAAATTCACATTTTACACCGCTAGATGCAAGTAATATGTTGATATTTGGATCAGTTTAGAGATGAGTATATAATTAAAATTTTAAGGAAAAATAAATGTAAAAACTGATTTATAGAAGCAGCTAGTAAAACGAAGTCAGTATCTTCTAAAATATTTAAGAGGATTGAATATTATTACAGTCTGTCAAGTAAGAACGTGACCGCTCGTATTCTTGAAAAAATGTATCTCGAGAACATTTTTTGCCATCATCCAATCGCCTCCTGCATCAACAATCCCCTGGCATCTTCGAGGCATGCTGTCAACGAGATTTTCTGCATACCCTGCAAATTTTTCGAATCTTGCGAAACAACTGAGTCAAAGTACTCAGATTCTTTCCTCTGAACTTTTTCTTTACAAGGGACCAAACGTTTTCAATAGAGTTGGCGTCCGGCGATTTTGAGGGCCATTCTAGTATCGTATCGTGGGCCCAGGCCAGCCGCTTCGCGACGTGATTTCCGCCCAGGTTTCTTCAACGTGCCTCGGAATTTGACATCATGAGTACGAAGATGTTGTCGAATGGTCTCATGGGGCACATTCAAATCCGATTTTCTTAATTTTGCCGCTCCTTGACGCAGCGTCAATTTCGAGTTTCGTGAAAACAAAGACACGGTTTGTTTTTCAACTTTCGGAGTAACGTTGCCTACCGAGCCACGTTTTGGCAAGTCGGCGACATTTTTCGTCTTGTTGAAATAATTTACCCACTTCTTCACAAACGACACCGTCTTTTTATCAATGAAACATGAATTCGATGTTTTTCTCCGTCAAATAATCAATTGTTTGGCGTGCTTTGTGAGAGGTGGTATTGTCACGATGAAGAATGATGCGACATTCTCGATGGTTTTTCTTGATTTCATCGATGACTTCTGGCAAACAAATTGTTGTATATCATTCAGCATTAACTGTTCTTCGATCCTCTAAAGCAATGGTTGGAACATTCCAGTATAACCAAAGAAACAAGCGATCATTTTCTTGGAAGTGCTTCACGAACGAACCACTGTTGTTGAATTCGGTTCATCTTGGAGCACCCAAAAAGTTGATTGTTGCTTAATTTCCGGCTCGTATATCCAAGTTTCGCCTCCTGTTACGACGTTGTATATGGATTTTGCAGGTCGAATTTTCTAAGCATTACCTTAAGCCAATTGACAAGCCTGTTTTTTTGAGTTTCGGTCCAATTATGGGGAATCCATCGAAAATAGATCTTTTTCACAGTCTTCGATAAGGATGTCTCTGTCACGCTAAATCACATGCCAACCCAATCATGTTGCGTACAGCATCGATGTTTTTTGGAATAACAACCGACTTTGGTCGACCTTCACGAATTTCATCACTGACGTAAGCACGACCATAACGAAATTCTGCAAACCAATTGTAAACAGTCCTTTCTGATGGCGATTTACTACCAAAAGTTAAAGGAAGCGATTCGACGCATTGTTGTTGAGTTAGGCCTTTACTTTACATTGTTTTTAAAATTGTTTTTTTTAACGCTCACTGTAAACAAACTACTCTGCTATTTAGTGGTCGTTTGTAAAATCTTAAACAGCGGCCTTCGTATGTATCCTTTTCGATTACTATGCTACCAGCCTGTATATCAAAAATTTCAACCCTCTTTTAAAAGCTGAAACGCAGGGGTAATAAAATATGCGATACCATCGACAGTTGTCAGAAATATTCTTTTGAAAAAAATAAATTATTTACAGAATTTTTCTTTAAAAATTTCCCGCGCTCCGGTGAAATTTTCCGAGTATTTTATAGAAATTCCTTCCAGTAGACGATTTTCATTTCCTCCATTTTAGAGATGTGTGCGTCAACGAAAATTGCAATATAAAAAACGACCAAGCGTGAAAACATCAATATGTTATCTCGGGCTTGGCCTAAATTTGGAAATTTGTGTTTATATTTATTTTGGGATCAAATTGTGAGTTTGATTATGATATATTATTTTTCTGTTAAACAAATTCCTTTGCCGACATTCTATTTATATCATATACGTAGTTTTTCGGAAAAAGGTAAAAAATAAGTAATATGGGACAGAGTATTCGATAAAGTCGCTACCTTTTCATATGTTGTAGTCGAAATATACACAGTTAAAAGTGTTAGAACACGTTGGACAGTTTCTTAAAGGGGAATCCTGATCTAGAAATTTTTTTCCGAGCATTTTTTTTTCGCTTAAAACACTCCTTAAAATCTGCAGAATACAAAGCTACTTTCCTTTTTACGAAATACAAACTCTAAGTTTAGATGTCGAGCCTTTTTCCAAGCAAGTACAACAGCGCATAGCCGACGCTCGACGTCTTAGGAAGCAACAAGCTGTAATGGTTTCAGGACTTCCCCTACCACTTCTTTAAGCAGCTGTTAAGTAATTACTCAATAGAATGTGTGAGTCATTCTATACATGAGCTTAATCATTATTTCGACAGGAACATTATGCTAAACATCAGTTTTTTCACAATTTTTTTGTATTCAAAACTTTAAACGCGTTTTTTCCGAGTTAACGTGCACGATTATTCAAAAACTAATAAACGAATTGACATGAGATCGATCATACTTTGAAAATATATAATTATCTTCGATGTGAATATTAAGTTATTCAAAAAAAAAATGTTTAAACAATTTTTATAGGTTATTTTTATCAATTTTTTTTTGGAAAAAATTGCTTTTTTCAATTGTAAAGGAAATGCAAATTTAATTTTTGCGTCTATTTATATAGAAATTGTGGGTATGTAGATTACAACTTAACTTGATTTTTTCAGACTGAACGATTTTTGCAGTTCTGAGGTTACACACCAATCAGGGTATATGTACCGGAGGTGCCCCACGAGATGTGCTGTAATCTTTGCTTAAATATACATTTTTTCAAAAAAAAAATGTTTTTATTCTTTTAGAGTTGTTCTAATATGCTAAAAAAGTTTTACATTTATTGCATTTATGTATTGCAAATAAAAAGATATAAAAAAAAACGTTTTTTTTTTTTTTTTGCGCTGGACCGGGGGATCCTGGTTAAGCATTCTGCGACTGCGACTTATTTTTGTTCACGCATCTGAAGAAAAATTTCAAGCACCAAACATTTTTCCCAGATCATGAGTTGAAAGCCGTTATGGGGTTGTTTTGTCACGCACAAACAATTTTTTTTTTCAGTGAAACAATCAACGTATAGAATCGAAGAAACAAAATAATTAGACACATTTTGAAATATGGAGGTTAGTGCAGTAAAAAAATTGTCAAAATAATGATGAGAGAGGCATAGTTTAAATACAGCAATATTATGATTTTAGCCTCTCTGAGGTATCACTAGGAGTATTGTCCTGAATTTTAGACCTCGAAAAACTTGTGCCCTTTTGTTTATGAACAATTTAAGTTTGTAAAAGGCGTTTTTTGAGCTTAAAATGTGAATAACTCCGATTATTTAAGTCGGATCAAGACAAACAAAAAACTAAATTCTTTCTAATGAAATTTCCAACAAACCCTCGTTGGCTTCAAATCGCCTAAACGTGTACATAACCTACAAAATTTAAAAAACAGGCAAAAAACGGTTTTTTTCCATTTTATTGTACAGAGTGAACTTTTTTATTAATAATGTTATATACCCAAACCTAGTAGTTTTTCTAATATTTCAGTTTTTTTAAAAAAATTCTAGTTTTCAGTTTTGTAAAAAATTGCCAGTAGCGCCATTCTTTCTGAAGGTGGAATACTCATAATTGGTACGAGCGTTCTATAGAGATAAAAAAAAAGATATATGTAAAGAAATTTGAGTTAGATGCTACAGGGTGTTCTAAATAAATTTATACATTTCGACTATTTTAAATTGAAAAATCTCAAATTTTTTGAGTGGCACATCCTGTATATATTTTTTTTTTTTTTCTGATAGATTTTACAAAATCCTCCAACTTTTTTTAAGTATATCATATACCTAAGTTGGGAATGTGGAATCTTTGGCATAATGATACTACTCAGCATATATCACCACTACACCAAACACTTTATTTTTGCACTCGACGCGCGTTTCGCTAACCATGTTAGCTTCATCAGGAGCGATACTTAGTCAATCATCGCTCCTGACTGAAGCAATATCGCTCCTGATGAAACCTAACATGGTTAGCGAAAACGCGCGTCGAGTGCAAAAATAAAGTGTTTGGTGTAGTGGTGATATATGCTGAGTAATATCATATACCTATTTTTAATAGTTTTCGATTTATTTTGAATTTTCCAATTTTTACCCTTGTTTTTAATGCACTTACGCTATAACATCATAGTTGCCAAGAAAAAACAAAAATGTAGGCATTGTCAAATTTTGACATGTCTATTAAGCAAGTAAAAATAGTTTAATCTGTTGTAGTAAGTGACGTATAAAGGTAATAGTTATGTGCGAGGCGGGAAAAAACTGTCTTTTGGCAGTAAGGCTTTACGGAGCGACGTAACCTAAAAGACGTATACCATCTAGAAAATCTTTTCAGTGCTTAATGGAACGGTTTGATGGTAGTGGTAGCGTTGAGTATACGAAACGAGAAGTAGTAAACCGGGATGCTACCAATGAGGAAAAAGAAATGGAGATTTTACTTCATGTTGAAGATAATCCCCAGGTGAGCAGCCCCCAATCTACGATTAATCGCACCATGAGAAAATACAAGTATCATCCCTTTCATATGGAACTACACCAAGAACTTCAAGACCGTGATTTTGAACGACGAGTAAACTTTTGTACCACCATGAATGGAGCAATAGAGGCCGACCCAAATTTTTTATCCAAAATAATGTTTTCTGATGAAGCTACTTTTCGCAGTAATGGAGCAGTTAACAGCCATAACACGCATTCTTATTCAACCCTTAATCCACTTTGGGTCCGGAAAGTTCAAAACCAAAACCATTTGTCGCTTAATGTATGGTGTGGAATATTAATTAAATTTTCGAATTATTGGTCCATATTTTTTCCACGAACCGCTTAACGAGCCTAGATATCTAAATTTTTTGCAAAACGAATTACCCCGGCTTCTTGAAGAAACTGATAACTTTGAAAGGGAACAAGATGAAGTTCCTGCTCATTACCATCGGGAAGTTCGGGAATTTTTAAACGATCGTTACCCACAAAAATAGATCGGTAGGGATGGATTCATTCGGTGTTTATGTGAATCCCCCTACAATACCAATAGATATGGAAAATAGGATACGGAATGCGTGCAGGACAATAACGCCCTTTATGCTAAGAAAATTGAAGGAAAATATAGTAAAACGACTAAACATGTGTATTCAAGTAGACGGAAACATCTTTGAACATTTATTACGTCATAATAATTAATCATTAGATAAGTTAAACTATATTAAAATTATTTTTAACTATTTGTTTATATTTTCACAATAGCGTAAGTGTATTAAAAACAAGGGTAAAAATTGAAAAATTTAAAATAAATCGAAAACTATTAGAAATAGGTATATGACATACTTAATGCCGTTTAAAAAATTTGAGATTTTTCAATTTAAAATAGTCGAAATGTATAACTTTATTTTGAACACCCTGCAGCATCTAACTCAAATTTCTTTACATATATCTTTTTTTCATCTCTATAGAACGCTCGTACCAATTATGAGTATTCCACCTTCAGAAACAATGGCGCTACTGACAATTTTTTTACAAAACTGAAAGCTAGTATTTATTGAAAAAAATTGAAATATTAGAAAAAACTACTAGGTTTAGGCATATAACATTATTAATAAAAAAGTTATAAAATTTTACGCAGAATTTAAAAATAAATTAGAAAATAGGACGTTCCATTTTAAAAAAACATATGTTTATCGGCCACACTTTTGTGAAGTACCCTGTGTACTTAGAAATAATTTTAAACTGCAAACCCTAACATTCTCTAAAACTATTGTATTTAGCATTCTTTCGTCATTAACGAAACAAATGAGGTAATGAACTTTACTCTATCGTTGACTCACCCTGTACAGGTCGAATAAGTGAACGATCGGCTTGAAACTTTCAAAAAATATGCCTTTTGTTATAGCAAAAATACCCTCAAATTTTCGTACAAAAATATAGAACTTAGTGGACACAGTTGAATTGGTTATTTAAAATTTGAATTGCCCGCCATTATATGCCATTTAATCCAAAATGGTTCTTTTTTTCAAAATTTAGGTCTCAACGTCAGCGTTTCGATGCCATTAAAAAATTTTTTACAACAATCATTTTGAAAAAAAAAATTGTTAACGAAAATGATTTTTTTTAAAATAAAGGTCTCGCGATTCTCTACCAGATGTGATAAAATATTTTCAATTTTTTATTTCAAAATGGCCGAAAAAGCGCATTTGTTGTTATTTGATTAATAAAGAAAAAAAAAAAAAACGGTTAAAATGATTCCCAAAAAAACTTTTTTATTGACACCGAAAAGCTAGCATCGGGACCTAAATTTTGCAAAAAAAAAGATTGATTTTGGACCAAATGGCATAAAATGGCGGGCAATTCAAATTTTAAATAACAAATTCAATTGTCCCCACTGAGTTCAATATTCTTATACCAAAATTTTAGGTTTATTTTTGCTGTAACAAAAGGCATATTTTCTGAAAGTGTCAAGCTGATTGGATTTATTGTCGGTTTCTTCAAGTTTGTAGGTTAAATACGCATTGAGCGACTTAAAGCTAACGAGGATTTGTTAGAAATGTCATTATGAACAGTCTGGGTTTTTTTTGTCTCAATCCGACATATATAACCTTAGTTATTCGCATTTTAAGCTCAAAAAAAACGCGTTTTGAAAACTTCAATTGTTTATAAACAAACGAGCGTAAGTTGTTCGAGGTCAAAAACTCAGGACAATACTCCTGGTGATACCCCAGAGAGGATAAAATCATATTATTGCTGTACCTAAACTGTGCAATTTCAAATGCTTTTTTTACTACACTAGGTCTAATACAATATATCCTGGGTAAAGGGAGATAAAAAAGAGCATGCCTAAGTTAAGTAATTTTTATTACTTTTAGTGTACTTACATTCAGCCAAGTCTTGCAACTGTTTGAAACTCCTGCGGAGACAATTTTTCCCACTGCAATGTTGACATTTCTTTGGAGGGCTCCGCGTTGGTTTGATTAAGGACGCGGAAAATTTTATTCAAGTAGTATGAGTCATCTAGAAAAAGAAAAAGAAAATCAGTGGTGCATAATCTATGAATCTTTATACAGACAAGCTAACAATTCCAGACCTGTATATACAGTAGGTCAAATAAAAACATATCACCTATAACTTGTAGCCTGTAAAAAAAAAATTCCTTTTTAGTGTTCCGTACGGAACACTTATAAGATTACTTCGGTGTATGTCCGTCTGTCACAGCCGATTTTCTCCGAAACTATTTAACATAAAAAATTAAAATTTGGCACTAATATAGAAATTGAGGGCCCCATCAGAGCCGTGTAGTTTTGAAAGTTAAATATTGACTTAAAGGGTTAGTTCTGGGGGGTGAAATCAGAAGTGAAAAAAAATTTGCAGGTCATCGAGTGGGGTGTCGAATGAAAGCTTGTGAAAACACGACTTCGAAAATATTTATAACTAGCCGTGCCCGCGGGTCCGCTTGCGTTGACTTGGTTCACTACTATCGTCACTGCTTATTCCTTGTGTTACCTAACGTGATAAAATATCTGCCATTATTTCCCCTTATCTCCCATTATTTCTCCTTATCTCCCATTATCTCTACATAATTTCCATTATCTAGGCTTATCTCTGCTCATCTCCCATTATTTATCTTTATCTCCCATTATTTCCCCTTATCTCCCATTATCTCACCTTATCTCCCATTATTTAGGCTTATCTTGACTTATCTCGCAATATTTCTCCTTATCTCCCATTATTTCTCCTTATCTCCCATTATCTCACCATAACTCTCATTATCTAGACTTATCTCTGCTTATCTCCCATTATTTCTCCTTATCTCCCATTATTTATACTTATCTCCCATTATCTCACCTTATCTCCCATTATCTAGGCTTATATCGAATTATATAGAAAATATGTATAAATTTATAAAAACACGTAAATCGGATGAGTGGTTCTCAAGTGATAAGCGCACTAACGGACAGACAGACAGAGAGACGTTGCATTTTATATATATTATATTCTGTGCAACATGATATTGTTCCATATTTAATGGTTTAGGCAGTGTATTGCAAGAGAACGCGCTAACGGTAACCTTTTTTCCGACTTGATTCACTATTATCGTCACTGCTTATTCTTTATGTTACCTAACGCAATAAAATATATTCTTTAATTTGGCCTATGTTTTTAAAAAAAAGCCCCGTAAATCGGAAAAGTGGTTCTCTAGTGATAAGCGCACTAACGAACAAACAGATAGACAGGCAGACAGACAGAGAGACGTTGCATTTTATATATATATATATATATATATATATATATATATATATATATATATATATATATATATATATATATATATATATATATATATATATATTATAGATAGAAGATTATAGATAACCTGGCCAGAGAACAAATCTATGAATTAAAAAAAAAAAGTATATCGGATAAGTGGTTCTCGGGTGATAAACGCACTAATGGACAGACAGTCAGACAGAGAGACATTGCATTTTATATATATTATAGATTATAGATATTCTCTGCTACATAATATTGTTCATATTTGGTTTAGGCTGTGTATTGCAAGAGAACGCGCTAGCAATAAACTTTTTTCCGACTTCATTCACTATTATCACCACTGCTTATTCCTTTTGCTACCTATCGTAATAAAATATAGTCTATAACATGGCCAGAGAACATATGTATGTTAAAAAAAACAGTATGTGAATCGGATAAGTGGTTCTCCAGTGATAAGCGCACTAGCGGAGAGACAGACAGACAGACAGACAGAGATACATTGCATTATATATATATATTATAGATGTAATAAAATATATATCTATAACCTGGTCAGAGAACATAGGTATGAATTTAAAAAATCACGTAAATCAGATAAGTGGTTCTCGAGGGATAAGCGCACTAACGGACAGACAGACAGACAGAGAGACGTTGCATTTTATATATTATATAATAATAATCTATATTATAAATATAGATTATTATTATTATATAACCTGGCCAAAAAAAGATACGTAAATCGGATAAGTGGTTCTCGCGTGATAAACGCTCTAATAGATAGACAGAGAGACATTGCATTTATATATATATATATATATATATATATATATATATATATATATACATATAATAGATTATAGATTATAGATATTCTCTGCTACATAATATTGTTCCATATTTAATGGTTTAGGCTGTTTATTGCAAGGGAACGCGCTAGCGGTAAACTTTTTTGCGACTTCATTCACTATTATCGTCACTGCTCATTCCTTATACTACCTATCGTAATAAAATATAGCCTATAACCTGGCCAGAGAACATATGTATGTTTAAAAAAAAAGAACGTAAATCGGATAAGTGGTTCTCCAGTGATAAGCGCACTAACGGACAAACAGACAGACAGAGAGACGTTGCATTTTATATATATTATAGATGTAATAATTGCACACATTTTTCTATGTACTATTTTTTAAAAATTACCAAAAATCGCTGTCCCTCCCTTATCCCAAAAAGTACTGATTAAAAAATTCTAAAATATTTTCTTACAGGATGTAGATTAAACGAAAATTATCATAATCACATTTTAATAATTTTTCTGGTATATAAAAAAAACAAAAAATTTTAAGGTCATCTCTTTTCAAGGAAAATCAGAAACAAACTTTGTTGAAAACTCATTTGGGGTGTGTTTTGTGAGGTCATTTATCATTTTATACCTCCATAACAAGAATTTTCATTTTAAAAGCATTCATTGTACGGAACACTAATTGCGCAAGTCAGACTTGTACTTGGCCGGCTATTTTCAGGTTATTGTTGGTATTCCTGCAAACAATGCTTTGTGCAAAGATATTCATTTCTCACTGTATTTATAGTTAAATAATACATTATAGAACAAGAGTGCTGCGCACGTCGGGTCTGTGTTGCTATGTAATCATCTAAAAGGTCCAAAAATGACGCCTATAACAGCTGCTAAGTATTGGGTGTGTGAATTAATTTGGTTGGTAAATGGTTACAAAGTGATTATTCAAAGTATTATCCATCGGTAGCCACTACTTTCTCCTATCTTTATGGCAACATCTTAATACCACGTTGAAAGAACGACTTCATCTTTTAAGGCTAACCACGAATCGACCCATTTTTTGGTATCCTCATAAGAATGGAAGCTCTGTTCAGACAGGCCGTGCGTTACTGATCGGAACAAGTGATAATCAGAAGGAGCAATGTCTGGTGAGTACGGCGGGTCAGGTAGGACATCCCATCCAAGCGCATCTGACGTCTTGCAATATGTGGCCGAGCACTGTCATGTTGAAAAATCACTTTATCGTGCCTTTTGACATATAGCGGTTGTTTTTCCGATCGACTCCATTGTATTAATTGTTGTCGATAACGTTCCCTTCAGTTTCGTTGTATTGAAGCAGCTCATAATATACTACAGCCAGCTGATCGCACCAAATACGCAGCATACGCTTGGTGCCATGAATATTCGGCACACGTACACGTACTGCAGGGAAGTGCCTAAAGCGCTCTCGGAGCGGCATGTGTGCGAAAAAAGCGATTCACGTTGTTCTTGAATCGCTGTAAATTGTACTCGTTGGGAAACACAACCCTGGGTAAATTATTCCAAAGGGATGATGTTGTCCATATAAAAGACTGCTTGAAAAGCGTTGTACGCGGAGTAACAAGCTAAACCTCATACGGATGTGAAGTACTAGCGCGATGTGTATCTCTAACATGCACCGCTCTGGAAGGAATTAAGAAGGCGACATCCTTCGAACACTTTCCATGAAAATACTTGTAGAACAGACTCAAGTCGCCAACCGTTCTTCGATGCTCCAGCGAATCAAGGCCGCCGGGGGTCTCCAATCAGATGAACAGCTCTGAACAGAATTCAACAAATGCAGTGTATGTTTGGGAGCAGAGCCCCAAACATAGGAGCAGTATTCCATAGTTGGTCGAATTTGAGCTTTGTAAAAAATTAACAGTTGTGGAGTATAAAGCTTTCTGATTCGAAATAATATTCCCAACTTTTGAGAAGCTCTTCTTGCTATGCCCGCAACATGTTCATGCCAGGACATATTTGCTCACAAATTAACTCCCTACAAATTGAGTGACGATGCTAGGAGAATGGAGTGCCCCGACATAACTATGTCGGGTTCAGCAACGTTAACTTTTCTAGAAAAAACTACCGCCTGGGTTTTTTTAGCGTTAATTTACACTTGGTTACTGTCACCCCAAGATAGAATTTCTTCCAAGTCTTTGTTAAGTTGAACGACCTCCTGCTGTCTGTGGGTATTCGCCTAAGTAGCCGATGCCCGAGCGTTTAAAGTGAATGAAGAGATAAGCGTACTGTCATCTGCAAAGCTGTAGATTGGATTCGCGGTCTTTTCCAGCAGATCGTGAATATAAATGAGAAAGAGAGTAGGAGATAGTATGGAGCCTTGGGGCACACCGCCGTTGATAGTGAAGGTGTCCGTCGACCGCCACTCGTAAAGAACGCTCTCTGAGGAAACATGAGAGCCACAAATTCATTGTGTTTCACCCATGATTTTTTGTGCTTTGGATTATCGTAGTGTATCCATTTTTCACCAGTTACGATACGATGCGACCCCAAACATCGGAGTAAAACGTATAGCCAGTGGAAAGGGGAATTTGGTATCGTGACACTAGATCGGCCATCCCAGTTGCCCGAAGCAAACCCAATCGAGAACATGTGGTCCTACATCAAACAAAAGCTTCGTAGTAAAAATGGGTACATAGTGAAGCAGTTGCCACGGCAAATTCGGGCAATTTCGAAATCTTTGTCCAAGAATACGCGGAAAATATCGTCGAGACAACTACTAAATCATTAACATTTTAATGGCTTTACTGTCGAATAATAAAGTTTTAAATAATTACATTTTTAACGGATAATGCGCGACACGTTCCTATTTGACCGATTGTATTCTATAATTATTTCATTAATTTTACTGGAAAAACCAAAACTAGTGGTAATCCAAGAGTCAATTAATTTTTATAGAGGAAAACGAGCATAGGATGTTATAAAGAATAACATAATAAATAAAATAAATATAATAATAGGAAATATCAACAAAAATATTATTCAACTGGGAGTACTCTCTATCTTACGATGTTTATTTACTCTATTTACTGGAATTAGATATACCTACGAAATATAATAATGAAAATTGATTTAGCTTTTATCAGTTAAATGGGAAAACATTCATAAAATTGTACATGGTTATTGATTATAAATGAACCATCACTTTAACTAGCTCACTTGAAGAGTTAGGTAAATTGATAAATAAAAAGTTGTAGCATTTCAAAGTTAAGGTAAAACGGAAACGATTGCGCAACATATAACACAAACTTTATTTATGAAAACGAATATCCGGTACAATATTTTTTTCAGTTTCCTAGAATTTTTAAAATTCGATTTTTTTATATTTTTATTCTCCATACTTCTAAGAATTTTTCAAAAACAAAATTTTAAGAAAATTCCATTCCATTACAAAATTATAGCAGTAAATGTGACCTGACGTAGGACTGAGATCGCTACCTGTGTGTGTTTTTTTAACTTTTTTTTAAATCTTAATAATTACTTTTTCTGCAAAATATCGAGGTTTTTTTTTTAAATTTTTCTAATAGACAATTTTTTTCTATAAATAATTAAACATAAATTTTTTGGTCGAAAATTGCATACTAAAGTTGAAACACCGTAAATTTTTTATTTTTGAAAAAAAAACCCTTTGACAATTTTTAACAACTACATTATTTTACAACTGTCTGTCTGTCCGTTAGTGCGCTTATCAGTCGAGAACCACTTATCCGATTTACGTGCTTTTTTTTTAAACATACATATGTTCTCTGGCCAGATTATAAGATATATTTCATTTCGTTAGGTAACAAAAGGAATAAACAATGACGATAATAGTTAATCAAGCCGGAAAAAGTTTGCCGCTAGCGCGTGCTCTTGCAATACACTGCCTAAACCATTAAATATGGAACAATATCATGTAGCAAAGAATATAACATATATAAAATGCAATGTCTCTCTGTCTGTCTGCCTGTCTATCCGTTAATGTGCTTATCACTTGAGAACCACGTATCCGATTTACGTGCATACATATGTATGTTTTCTGGCCAAGTTATAGGATATATTTTATTACGTTAGGTAACATAGGGAATAACCAGTGACGATAATGGTGAATCAAGTCGGAAAGAAGTTTGCCGCTAGAGTGTTCTCTTGCAATACTAGGCAGCCATTAAATATGGAACAATATCATGTAGCAAAGAATATAATATATATAAAATGCAACGTCTCTCTGTCTGTCTGTCTGTCCGTTAGTGCTTTTATGAATTGAGAACCACTTATCCGATTTACATGTTTCTTTTTTAATTCATACGTTTGTTTTCTAGCCAAGTTATCTATAATCTTCTATAATATATAAAATAAACGTCTGCCTGTTTGTCTGTCTGCCTGTCTCTCTATCAGTCTGTCTGTCTATCTGCCTGTCCGTTAATGCGCTTATCACTCAAGAACCACTTATCCTATTTACGTGGTTTTCTTTAAACATACATATGTTCTCTGGCCAGGTTATATATAATATATATTAAATACGTTTCTCTGTCTGTCCGTCTGTCTGTCTGTCCGATAGTGTGCTTATCACTCTAGAACCACTTATCCGATTTACGTGCTTTTTTTTAAAACATACATACATATGTTCTCTGGCCAGGTTATAGGATATATTTTATTACGTTAGGTAACATAAGGAATAAGCAGTGACGATAATAGTGAATCAAATCGGAAAAAAGTTTCCCACTAGCGCGTTCTCTTGCAATCCACTACCTATAAACCATTAAATATCGAACAATATCATATAGCAAAGAATATAATCTATAATATGTATAAAATGCAACGTCTCTCTGTCTGTCCGTTAGTGTGCTTATGACTTGAGAACCACTTATTCGATTTGCATGTTTTGTTTTTAATTCATACATTTGTTCTCTGGCCAGGTTATCTATAATCTTCTATAATATATATAAAATTCAACGTCTCTCTGTCTATCTATCTGTCCCTCCGTTAGTGCGCTTAGCACTCGAGAACTACTTATCTGATTTACGTTTTTTTTTTTTTTTTAGATTCATACATATGTTCTCTGGCCAGGTTATACGATATATTTTATTACGTTAGGTTATATAAGAAATATAAGAAATACGCAGTGACGATAATAGTGAGTGATTCAAGTTGGAAAAAAGTTTGCGCATTCTCTTGCAATACGCTGCCTAAACCGTTAAATATGGAACAGTATCATGTAACAAAGAATACAATCTATATAAAATGCAATGTCTCTCTGTCTGTCTGTCTATTTGTCCGTTAGTGCGCTTATCACTCGAGAACCACTTATCCGATTTACGTGTTTTTTTTAAATTCTTAACTTAATATTTATCAAAAAAATATCTATAATATATAAAATGCAACGTCTCTCTGTCTGTCTGTCTGTCTATCTGTCTGTCTATCCGTTAGTGCGCTTAACAGTTATCCGATTTACGTGTTTTTTTTATAAAATACATATTTTCTCTGGCCAAGTTATAGGATGGATTTTATTACGTAAGGCGACATAAGAAATATGCGGTGAAGATAATAGTGAATCAAGACCATGCGAGCGGAGCCCCGGGCACAACTAGTAAAAATATATAATCGTCATTCTTTTGTATTATTCACTTAATAACACATAATTTTAAATATAAATAATAATGAAATTTGCCCATGTTGGCTATATACGTTTGACAGTAACGCAAATTGACAAGGACATTTGTTTTTTTTTTGATAGCTACGTATTAGTATTCGGAGAGTAAAAAACGGATACATAAGAAATTTTTATTAAAAATAATTATGGAAAGCAAAGAAGAATTCCTGACTTAAATACATTTCCAAGAATATATAACCACATTTCAACTTAAACAACGGTCACAAAAAGGAAAATAAAACCGGTAAAGTGCAAGTTAGACTTGCGCAATTAATGTTCCATACAGTAATTGCCTTTAAAAAAAATTTTTTTAGACTTCACAAAATACATCCCAAATGAATTTTCAACAAATTTTGTTTCCGATATTGGTTGTAAACTGATGACCTTGAAATTTTTGTTTTTTTTTATATACCAGATAGAATATCAAAGTTAATACCCTCGGGATAATTTTCGTTCAATGTTCAATATTCGAGCTATCATTCTGGTTCGTTTTGACGCTGTATCAACAACAGATATAAAAAAAATCGGCAAAAATCAAAAAAACTTCAAAAAGTAAAAAAACGACAAAAACGGAATAAATATCACAAATTGAAAAAATCGACAAAAATTGTTAAACTTTAAATGCTTTAAAGGCTTCTCCTGTAAAATTAAACTAATTATTCGTACAATTTCATCCAAAATTGTTTAGTTTCGTAAAAACTAACCTTCATCACTGAACCCAAAAAAAATTATAAAAAAACCGGCCAAGTGCAAGTCGGACTTGCGCCATTAGTGTTCCCTACGGTGATTGCTTTTAAAATGAAATATTAGGTCTAGACTAAGCTAATTGGGACCCTTATATCTTAAGATCCAATATGTATTTTCACGTTTTTTCTTAGTCAATAATGTATAATATTTATAGCATCTTAGCTACCTAATAGCTAATAAATCAATCTAGCTAAATCTAGAATCTAGTAATAAAAGTGTAAAACAAATATTTACTACCAAATTATTTGTTTAATTATACACAAATAAAAAAAAATTCGGTACAGGAGTATTAAAAAAAACCATCATACTGTCAAGGCACCACTTTTTTATATCGGATAAATTATCAAAGGTAATGTACTCGTGATAACTTTCGTTCAACCTACACCTTGAGGAGAATAGTCCATCATTTGTTTAAAATTTTCTGATCAGTACTTTTCAAAATAAGGGGGGGGAGACAGCAATTTTTGGCAATTTTTTAAAAATAATACAAAGAAGTGTGCGCATCATATATCTTTTTGAACTCGTGTTTCTACAAGCTTTTACTTGACATCCTACTCGATGACCTGGTAAAGAAACTTTTTTTCACTTCCGATTTCACCTCCCAAAACTAACCCCTTAAGTCAAAATTTAACTTTCAGAAGTACACGGCTCTGATGGGGACTATCAATTCCTATAATAGTGCCAACTATGTCAAATAGTTTCGGAAAGAAATGGGTGTGACAAACGTACAAACACCGAAGTGATCTTGTAAATGTTCCATACGGAACATTAAAAATATTGCAAACAGGTGACATCTACTTGCAAAAAAATATTAAAAAAAAGTTTATTGATTTTATCCTGAATATAGTATTACTACTATCTTCTATAATATATATAAAATGCAACATCGGATAGACTGTCTGTCTGTCTGTCCGTTAGTGCGCTTATCAGTCGAGAACCACTTAACCGATTTACGTGCTTTTTTTAAACATGCATATGTTCTCTGACCAGGATATATTTCATTTCGTTAGGTAACATAAGGAATATACAGTGACGATAATAGTGAATCAAGCCGGAAAAAAAGTTTGCCGCTAGCGCCTTATCTTGCAATACACTGCCTAAATCATTAAATATGGAACAATATCATGTAGCAAAGAATACAATCTATAATATATATAAAATGCAACGTATCTCTGTCTGTCTGTCTGTTATTCTGTCTGTCCGTTGGTGCGCTTATCAGTCGAGAACCACTTATCCGATTTACGTGCTTTTTTTCATACATATGTTCTCTGGCCAGCTTATAGGATATATTTCATTTAATTAGGTAACATAAGAAATAAGCAATGACGATAACAGTGAATCAAGCAGGAGCGATGATTGAGTCAATCATCGCTCCTGATGAAGCTAACATGGTTAGCGAAACGCGCGTCGAGTGCAAAAATAAAGTGTTTGGTGTAGTGGTGATATATACTGAGTAGTATCATTGTGCCAAAGATTCCACATTCTCAACTTAGTAATAAGAATGATATTTAGCAAGCACTTTCTGTGATATTAGTCAGGTTTTTATTTGTGTCTATCACAATTTGCATCGCGTGGGGCTTAAGCCCTACAATTTTTTTTAATAGCATAGCTGTAGTTGCCACTAACCTCTGGAATGGGTTTCAAGAAGTACAAGTTAGTGGGATATTGTCTAGAAGAAAAACGAAGACAACTATAAGGCTTTATTCTCAGACATATATTATTCTTAATTTATATTAATAACGGGCCTCCATATCACATTTAGGCCCCGTATATTTTCTTCGCAGATGATACTACCACATCTTGTTAGCGAAAACTCATGTGTCTGACAAGAAAATGCCGTGAAAAACAGAAGAGAATACAAACTCAGGACTCCAGCCATAGTTTTCAAATATCACGAATTATCAGAGAAAGCCTGTCATAAGAGTGTGAAATCCTTGGGTGCATATGTAGATCATGAGCTTCACCTTAAAATGCATATGAACGTGCTACGCAGAATACTGTTTCAGACACTTCAAATATCAAATGACTTTCAACCATTTTTTTTTAGTAAATAAACTATTAAATAATAAATAAACAAACCAGATTTTTATTAAATTTCCAAGAAACTTTTGTAATTGTTTTCTAATTACCAAGTCAATGGTTAGAGGAATATTATTTGTATTTTTAGCCATTAGGTAAACAATTATCTGTTTTAATATTCAAAGGTCATAAAGATTATTCTGAAAACCAGATTTTTAGAAATGACATTAGACAGAATCGTATTTGTTATAAATAAATAAATATTTGTTATTCTCAGTATGAAGGATTGAACTCAAAATAACATTTACATAAAATCTACTAACATTAAAATTGTCTTGCATTCGTAACGCGTCTTGTACTTTTAAGTTTTTGTGCGTTATTACCTTTTTACAATATTACTCAGTCAATGCTTAACATTTTTTTTTACTTTTTCTATAAAATATCGAGAGGTTTTCTTAAATTTTTCTAATAGACAATTTTTTATAAATAATTAAACATAAATTTTTTGATAGAAAATTGCATACCAAAGTTTGAAACACTGTAAATTTTTTATTTTTGAAAAAAAATCCGCTTCGACAATTTTTTAACTAGTACATTATTTTACAAGATTAATTTTTATTTTTGCAGATTGGATTATTTTTTGTGAAGTTATCCTGCAAACAAGGAGGCATCAGTAGTCCATTCAATTCGATAAAAAATAATGTTAACATTTAAAACATATTTAGAAAAAATCTTATAATTTAAAGTACAATAAAAATATATAATTGCCATTCTTTTATATTATTCACTTAATAACCTTTAAAATATTTTTTTTAATATACATACTTTTTGCCGCGCTCAGGTGTATGTTACCCCTAAACTCTTGGTGAAAACTACTAAAATTAGCATATCATTAACGTGTACACTACAAAATCTCGTAGTAAACTAAATAATTACAAGAATAAAGCAGGTCAACCATTATTGACTTCCAAGAATTTGTTATTTTGTTTTTTCAATAGGATTCATTGTTTTGGTTTATTTCATGTGCGTTTGTTTGATGTGCAAATTCAGAGAAATACTTTTAGCCAAAGCTCTATATATATATATATATATATATATATATATATATATATATATATATATATATATATATATATATATATATATATATATATATGTATATATATATATATATACATATATATATATATATATATATATATATATATATATATATATATATATATATATGTATATATATATATATATATATATATATATATATATATATATATATATATATATACAGTCGACACTGTTTATAGTGAAACTCTATATAGTGAAAAACTCTTTATAGTGCAAATTTTTCAAGACCAGTTTTGAATTTTCATTGCATAATTCATCAAGAGAGTTTGTGCGCTAAAATCTCCGCTGGAAATGTAAAATCCGTGATGGATAGAGTGGTTAAAATAGTTAACTACATTGTCGGTCGTTCTTCACTGATCCATAGATAATTTAAGGCATTTCTGCAGGAATTAGAAAGTGCATATTCAGATATACACACGCACAATAATGTGCGCTGGCTCAGCCGTGGTAAAGTGCTCTCCAGATTTGTGCAATGTCTATATATATATATATATATATATATATATATATATATATATATATATATATATATATATATATATATATATATATATATACATATATATATATATATATATATATATATATATATATATATATACATATATATATATATATATATATATATATATATATATATATATATATATATATATATACAGTCGACTCTCTATATAGTGAAAGACCAAAATGTTGACCGAAATTTCACTATAGAAAGTTTTTCACTATATATAGAGAAAATCCGTATATATTGCTATGTATGTAGGTCTTGAAAAATTTGCACTATAAGGAGTTTTTCACTATATAGAGTTTCACTATAAACAGTGTCCACTGTATATATATATATATATATATATATATATATATATATATATATATATATTATATATATATATATATAATATATATATATATATATATATATATATATATATATATATATATATATTTATATATATATATATATATATATATATATATATATATATATATATATATATATATATATATATATATATATACATATATATATATATATATATATATATATATATATATATATATATATATATATACAGTCGACACTGTTTATAGTGAAATTCTAAAGAGTTTTTCACTATATAGAGTTTCACTATAAACAGTGTCGACTGTGTATATATATATATATATATATATATATATATATATATATATATATATGTATATATATATATATATATATATATATATATATATATATATATATATATATATATACATATATATATATATATATATATATATATATATATATATATATATACATAATTTGGAAAATATTTATATGTGTTTGTAGTAATATCGCTGATAAATAAATCTATTTTTAATTTGAATGATTTCCAGGATTCGTATAAATCCAGAACTGTTTTGCCCGAACCTTGTAACTTTAAGTTGAGTTCACTGAGATGGTTTGTAATATCAGTAAGAAACATTAACATACAGATCCAGTTCCTACCTTCTAGTTCTGGATAAGCATCCACTTGATTTTTTTCCAACAAGAACGATTTAATTTCGCCCAGACATTGCACAAATCTGGAGAGCACTTTACCACGGCTGAGCCAGCGCACATTATTGTGCGTGTGTATATCTGAATATGCACTTTCTAATTCCTGCAGAAATGCCTTAAATTGTCTATGGATCAGTGAAGAACGACCGACAATGTAGTTAACTACTTTAACCACCCTATCCATCACGGATTTTACATTTCCAGCGGAGATTTTAGCGCACAAACTCTCTTGATGAATTATGCAATGAAAATTCAAAACTGGTCTTGAAAAATTTGCACTATAAAGAGTTTATCACTATATAGAGTTTCACTATAAACAGTGTCGACTGTATATATATATATATATATATATATATATATATATATATATATATATATATATATATATATATATATATATATATATATATATATATATATATATATATATATATATATGTATATATATATATATATATATATATATATATATATATATATACATATATATATATATATATATATATATATATATATATATATATATATATATATATATTATATATATATATATATATATATATATATATATATATATATATATATATATATATATATATAGTCAGTCCAAAAAGTCTCCATACACCACCTGCTTTCTATACTATTTTTCTGTTATGTTTAACTAATTAATCGCCGGACCGATTGGCGAAGTGGGTAAGGCGCTAGCTTTGCCTGCTGTTGTCCGAAAAGTCAGCGGTTCGATTCCGTGTGACGGCTGGATGTTTATGATTTGTTCCTTGTACATATGTGTGTATTGTGTGTTTAGGTTAAGTTAGGTTTAAGATTATACTGGACTACCCTACAAATAAATTAAAAACTCATGGCTAAATGAGACTTGTCTTAAAGCCACACAAAAACAAACAAACAAAAAAAAAACTAATTAATTGGAACTATTATGAGAAAACATGTTTAAATTAATATTTGAAACATAATCAATGAGGATTAGTATTAAAAACAACTACGGAACATTTTATTTAGAAGTTACATCATTGTTATAAAAATGTAAACAAAATTAATGCCAAAAAATCTCCATATACTAAACAATTACGAATAATAGTTTCACGGAGTTTAACGGAAAATATCAACTTTGTTTAAACTAATATAGTGGAACCGCCGTTGGCCTTAATCTCCTGTAACCTTTTTGTCATGCTTGCAACCAACTTCTGCTGGCATGTTCTCCCATTCGTTCAATATTCTGTTTTTTAATTCTTCTCTATTTGAAACATTATGTTTGCGTACCTCCCATGAATGCTCGATAGGGTTAACATCGGGTGATTACGGAGGTGTATGAAGCTGCGGTCGCACATTATGGATCATCTATTCTTGCAACTAGTTTGCGGTATGTTTCAGATCGTTGTCTCGGTTGTTTTTTCGAGTACTAATTTTTCAGATAACGTGCTGATCCATGATATCATCTTCACGTGGAGTCAGTTTCTTGGAACGACCGGAGCGTAGTCGAATTTTATAGGAACCCGTTGATTTATACTGGTTTACAATATACTAAACAGTAGCATGAGACTTTTTAACAATTTTTCCTATATTTCTGTATAATTTTCCATCTTTCCATAAATCAATTATGATCTTTCGAACTTGAAATGGAATTTCACAATTTGTCTTGTTCATTTTTAACACTACTTTGAAAACCCACTGCAAAATTACTCATTTGTTTTCAGTTTAGCGAGCAATAGATAGCTTGATAAAATACGGTTGATTATAAGGTGTTTTTTTCAATGCAGTTCTTGAGTGTATGGAGACTTTTTTTTAATTAATTTTATTTACATTTTTATAACAATGATGTAACTTCTAAATAAACTGTTCCGTAGTTGTTTTTAATACTAATCTTCGTTGGTTAAGTTTCAAATATTAATTTAAACATATTTTCTCATAGTTCCAATTAATCAGTTAAACATAACAGAAAAATAGTATAGAAAGCAGGCGGTATATAGAGACTTTTTGGACTGACTGTGTGTGTATATATATATATATATATATATATATATATATATATATATATATATATATATATATATATATATATATATACACATATATATATATATATATATATATATATATATATATATATATATATATATATATATATATATATATATATAATATATATATATATATATATATATATATATATATATATATATATATATATAGCTTGTTACTCTTCGAGCTTGTTACTCCCCGTACAACGCTTTTCAAACAGTCTTTTATATGGAGAACATCATCCCTTTGGAATAATTTGCCCAGGACTGTGTTTTCCAGCGAGTACAATTTACAGCGATTCAAGAACAACGTGAATCGCGTTTTCCGCACACGTGTCGCTCCTCTAGCGCTTTAGGGACCTCCCTGCAGCACGTGTGCTAGACCCATAAAAAAAAAAAAAAAAATATATATATATATATATATATATATATATATATATATATATATATATATAAATATATATATAAACATCCAACTATCCAGAACGCATCTTTTTAAAGAAGTTCAGTATAACTTTTTTGTTTGATATTAATTAATTTGGTTCACTATACTCTATATTTTGTTGTCGGGTTGAACTACCTGTAATTATTTTAAATTTAGTTTTATAAGTTAGTTAAATAACAATAGCCTGGCGTTTTTTTTATAATTCATTTACTTGGCATTCTTTGTGTAGTTACTATATTTATTTGTTCGATCTCTTGGCGTCCGACTCTTATGCAGTTCTTTCACTTCTTCGATTTCTGGACGTCCTGCGGCGTTGTCAATTTTATAACCCTATACTTCTAATGAACTGAAAGGAAATTAAAAAAAAATAGTCACTGATCACTACGCGTGTTATAATTATGAGTATTGTCCAAAGCGCCGCTTGCTAACATCTAAACGAGATCCAAGATTAACAGCCGACTGGAAACGATCAAATCTGATTTGATTGAATATCAAATACTGTCAGATTTCTAAAATTTAAAATATTAAATGGTTTATCGGTTTTCGCTATATTATTAAAAGTCCAATCTATAATAATATCTTACATAATTGCATAAAAGACTTTAAAGATAAAAGAATGTAAGAATATAGGATTGCTTTGTCGTTTAGACTAAGGGGTAGAATTCAAATATATGCAAACGAATGTAATTTTAAAATCTAAAATGAAAAAGGTGATTATAAAATAATGTAATCCTTTATCTTTAATCCGTGCCTGTAACAACAATTACATGAATATAAAAGAAGAGTCTACAGTTCAGTATAAATAGTGTCAAGTTTACTTTAATCTTATTACGTAAAACTTACATAACTAAAATGAAATTGACTTTGTTTTTCGTTGCTTTTTTAGCACTTTTTGCAATTGCCTTTTCTGCAGTTGCCTTATCTCCTCCACCACCTGAGGGTAAGTGCATATTAGTATATTTTATAAAAATTGATAAAGTAATTTAGTCAGTACCTTCCTTGCAAACATGTAATCCTAAAATACGTACTAAATTTAACTTTCCCAAGTAAAGGGAAAGAAAATTTCTAAAATTTGAATAACACCATACAACATATTGAGACCTACCCCTTATATCCTCTTTCCTTTAGGGGTAAGGCCACTCCAGATCCCAGGAAAAAAGGCTAATTTCGGGATTTTTTTTCGAGAGTATACTAAAAGCAGTCGAAAATTTATTTGAAGTACTTCATTACAAAAACTATTTAAGTGTACAAAAATATTTTTTTTGTCTTCTCAATTCAAAACGGCCGCCTCAGAATCCAAGAGGGAAAGGTACCTTTTATGCGAGGCCTGAGGGGGGCGAATCGATTGCTCCAGTAAATTTTAACCAAGTGCCATCCTTGAAATTTTTGTTTTTTTTTATATACCAGATAAATTATTAAAGGTAATGCACTCGTGATAATTTTCGTTCAATCAACACCCTGTGTAGAATATTCCAGAATCTTTTCAAAACTTTTTGATCAGTACTTTTCGAGATAAGGACGGAGGCAGTAATTTTTGGAAATTTTTTAAAAATAATACAAAGGAAAGTCTGCGCAAGTATTACATTATATATATTTTTAAACTCGTTTTTCACAAACTTTCATTTGACACCTCGCTCGATAACCTGGTAATTTTTTTTTTCACTTTCGATTTCACCCCCCACCCTTAGGTCAAAATTTAACTTTCACTACTTTAACTACACGGCTCTGATAAAGTCATCAATTGCTATATTAGTGCCAAATTTCAACTTTCTTTGTCAAATAGTTTCGGAGAAAATCACCGAAGTGATCTTATAAGTGTTCCGTATGGCACACTAAAAACCACACTAACCTAAACTAACCTGAACTTGCACAATTAGTGTTCCGTACGTTAATTGCTTTTAAAATAAAAAATTTTGTTACGGTGGTATAAAATGATCAGTGACTTCACAGAACACACCCCAAATGAGTTTTCAACAAAATTTGTTTCCAATCTGTTAACCTTGAAATTTTTGTTTTTTTATATATACCAGATAAATTATTAAAGGTAATGCACGCGTGATAATTTTCATTCAATCTATACCCCGTGGTCATATTCCAGAATTTTTTCGAATATATATACAGTCCCTGGCCAAATTATTAGACGCACTGTATTTTTTTTAGTAATTTTATGTTTCTTAAGAGTTTTTATGCAATAATGGTATATTTAATCTACAATATTATTGATTTTTATTTAAAAGAATTGTTGTAGACTACATATTTGTATTTATTTTTAACATAGGGCAACACTGTGTTGACAAAGTGATACATGAACGTAAATAAGTACAAACCTGTATCAGTCGCGATCGGAATCGAGTCAGGTACGCACGTGTTTCTGTGGCTTTATGGACTGTGATTGTTTGTTTAACGGTTTTATACTACTCAGTTATTAGTTTATTTTGTATGCAGTGTTTTAAAAAAGTAATTGGACTATTTTCATTATGGGTAGAAAAGGCGATCTTTCACCACGTAAAAAAGCTGAAGTGAAGGCCCTTGTGATTGCGAAAACATTTACAAACCGAGAAATATCACGAAGATTGGAGGTTTCTGAAGCTAGTGTACGACGCATAAAAAAGAAAATTGAGTCAGGGAAGGAATTAAGCCCGAAAAGAAAGAAAAGATGCGGTAGAAAACCAATTTTCACTCCACGGTCAGAGAGATGTTTGAAGAAAATTTGTGTAGAAAACAGATTTGCTACCACAAAGGTAATAAAATCACAACTCCCGGATGCTAGCGTAAATGCTTCTGAGCGCACTGTTCGAAGAAAATTGAAAGAATTAGATTTTAAGGCCTGTCGCCCCGCCAGGAAGCCCAAGTTAACAGCTGCAATGAAAGCAAAGCGCCTGAAGTGGGCCAAACAATGGCAAGACAAAGATGTGGACTTCTGGAGATCGGTAAGATACAGCAATTTAATCAATAATTGATACATTATTATCATTTTCAGTTAAATAAAGCAAATAAACATGGAAGTTTATATATTTTTCCTATTTTTGACAGGTCTGCTTCAGTGACGAAAGCACATTGGAAATTTTGTAGAATAAAGCTCAGTATGTGCGTCGTCGTCATGGAGAAAAGTTTCATCCTGATTGTGTCGTCCCGACGGGTTAAACATCCCACCAAAGTGATGATTTGGTCAGTCATCAGCGGCCCCATTGAAAATGTGTGGGAGCTGATGAAAAGAGAAGTGGCTAAAGATGTGATTACCAACAAAACCCAGCTCCTAGAAAAGATTATTCATGTGTGGAATTATCATCCTCAAATGCAGGAGACAGTACAATCTTGCATTGATAGCATGCCGCGCAGAATTAAAGCTTTGATAGCGGGTAAAGGTGGCTCAACTAAATATTGACTTTTACTAACATTAATTTCACTTTTCTTTAGAACTTAATAAACTTATGCTTTTCTAAATTAATGCTGTTTTATTTATGTCAAATAAATAGGTAATTGATTGGATAATATAAAAATAAAAAACAAATCAATTTAAAATAATAAAACGGTACAATATCACTCGGTAATTAATATTTTACATGAAATCTTGCAGTGCGTCTAATAATTTGGCCAGGGACTGTATATATATATATATATATATATATATATATATATATATATATATATATATATATATATATATATATATATATATATATATGTATATGTATATATATATTTTACTCATCTTTTCACAAGCTTTCATTTGACACCACACTCAATGACCTAGTATTTTTTTTTTTTCACTTCCGATTTCACCCCTCAAAAATTACCCCTTAAGTCAAAATTTAACTTTCAAAACTACACGGCCCTGATGAGGCCATCAATTCCTATATTAGTACCGAATTTCAACTTTCTATGTCAAATAGTTTCGGAGAAAATCGGGTGTGACAGACGGACAGAGGGACAGATAGACAGGTAGACAGACACCGAAATGATCTTATAAGTGTTCCGTACGGAACACTAAAAAGGAAGTTTATAACTTATCGCAAAATCCGTTATCCACTAGTTTTTGACATATATTAACGAACATTTTTCGGTTTTTCGAAATCTACGGGAGCAATCGCCCGTTTCAGGCCTCGCATAAAAAGTGCCTTGTGGTCTTGCATTCTGAAGCGGCCATTTTGAATTAAAAAGATAAAAAAAATATATTTTTGTACACTTAAATATTTGTGTAATAAAGTACTTTAAATAAATTTTCGGCTGCTTATATTAGACTCTTGAAAAAAATTCCCAAAATTAGCCTTTTTGCCTGGAACCTGGAGTAGCCTTAGCCCTTAAAGTGATATCGCTGAAAAACCATAGGTTTCATTCCCAGTTCAAATATTATAATATTATTTTGTTCGAATATCATGATACCAACAGACCGACAGCTTTACAGTCAGATAGACAGACTGATCGAAATGAGAATATATATTTTTCGCTATCTAAGAACACTAACACGTCAAGAAGAGCAGGGGGTAATTCTTTTTCTTTAGCAAAAGATGTAAAAACAATAATTTACTTCCTGTGCCAAAGATAAAGAAGTTTCGGCCGAGATAACTTTTTGTATTTTTAAAACTTGTTATATAATCAACTTAACGCTTTTTAGGTTACTCTCTAACCAAATCTCAATCCCTTCCACATACTATTTCTGTTAAAATTGGAAATAATAAAAAAGCGCACTGAAATGGAAGTATAGATTTATGCATAATATATGCACAGCTACTCTAAATTTCTACCCTATTCCTTTCACCTTATATATCCTTTACTATAAATGATTGGCTAAAAGTTTTTAAAATCTCCCAACCAAAAACCAGGCAAAAATCTTGTAATAAGATTGAAACTAGACAATATTTAATGATTTCCGCCTTTTTCATCCCTTCCCTTATTAAAATTGAAAATAATTAAAAATAATTCAATTTTCAGATTTCTGGACTCCACAAACCCCAAAAAAGGCCCATAACACTATACATAAGAATCAACCTCATTAACCCCTACCCCACTCTTTAACCCCTTACATATTTTACTATAAACAATATGCTTAAAATTTGTCCAGTACATCAACTAAACAACTGTAAAGACCTCAAAATGCTCTTGAAATTACACGATATTAAACTACTCCCGTCCCCTTTAGTCTCTTCTTGGTTTAAACTTAAAAGCAATGAAAAAATGACCTACTTTCTGAATTCCTAGACTTCAAAAACCCAGAAAAGGATATTTTAAAATGTACCGACCCCTACCCCTTTAACCCTTTAGGCCTGAAACGATATCGCTAAAAAAAAATATAGGCTTCATTTCCTTGTGAAATGTCATCTATGTAATTAATTTGGCATTGATACCTCATGTCGTTCGGGAGTTATCATGACAACAGACCAACAGACAGACAATAAATCGTCTAGAATTAAGCAAATTAGCATCAAGCAGAGTTTTACCTACATTTTACTTGTAATGCAGAAGTTCAACAACTTTATTGGAATACAATCTGGCATCGGTATAATATTCGCAAACTCTTATGTTTGAATACAATAAGAAAACGACCATTTTTTTGTCGTTTGTGACTAAATAGTCTGAAATAGTTCTGGCCAGTGGCGGTGCGCCTGGGCGTATACGTATTATTTGCGAATAGTATAAATGGAACAGTTTAATAAAATTGTATAATGAAACCTGGCGACTTCACCTTTAACCTGTGCCCATATAAGTTCTATCGGATTGAGCTCTCAATGATATGGTAGCAGGCAATAAACAGTAATATTACGTTTTTTTGCTATTTCATTGATGACGAAACTTGTGTACTTATTTTTATTTCTGAGAACTTTACGCTTTACAAGTTATAATAATTCTCTCTTCAAATACATCGAAATTCATATCTTCGTGATAATCTCCTGTTTTCTTGGATATGAATGTTAAAAGACCACAAAACCACTTTCGGTTCCAATATGCGTAATAATTAACCTATGTCTCTTATCAGATGGCGGTTTAAGACCAGTAAAGAGACCTTGATTGAATGCTTGGCGAGCATTTTTGATATTCCCATCTTGCCAAAATTTCTTGAATGTGTACCCTTTATTTATCCAGGTCTCATCTAAGTAATAAATCTTTTTTTCTTCAGAGCGAGCTTTTCTAACTTTTCTTAAATAGTCTGTTTTCCAGTGTCTAATTTCTTCACTTTCTATCAATAAAGATTTTCTTTCACACTTTTTCCAATAAAAATCCATACCTTTTAAAACATTTCATAGTTTTACTCTACTTATTTTCGGTATTTCTGGGCGGTTTCTCGCAGCCTGCAGGATCATATCCGAAGTTGGAATTCTTTTTTCCATAAAAAAAGTCATGAACAATACGCTTTACTACTTAGGCAAACCTTCGGTACGCGGGCTTTTCAGAAAAAGGAAGATTTTTTTTTGGAATAGGCCTAAAATGGTCTAATTTTGAAAGATTTACGAGAAAAAATCGGTCGGACTCCGTTTTTGCTAACAGTCACTAACATACCACGTACATCATTTTTCACATTAAGGTAGGACATTTTTTTTCCATTATTTAAAGTATTTTGTACTTACTGATTATTTAGTTCAGGTTAGTTCCGGTTAGTTCAGGTTAGCAGAAATGGCCTCCTCCCGACTTTTTCTCGCATATCTTTCAAAATTAGGCCATTTTATTCCTATCCAAAAAAAAATCTCCCTTTTTCTGAGAAGCCCGCGTACCGAAGTTTTAGCACTAGTTGTTTTGTGTTGTCTGGCAGCTGAAGTTCTTTTCTGCCTGGTCTCTGTTTTGGAGAGTCTATAACCCCCTCCTTTTCTTCTCTTAAAATTCTGTTAACTGTGGCTTTACCAACTCCGGTCATAAGGAACATTTTATCACACAATTGTCCACATTTAAATCACAATTTTGATCGTTTTTAACGTAGTCAAATGTATTTTTAACTATACGCTTTTCATTATGGGTTAGCTGCCCAAACTCTTGCCGCTTCGCTGACTTGACGCTTAGGCATGCTGCTCTAAACATGTATTTATATGGTAGTTGGAGCAACAGGTAGGTATGTAAATAAAATGATTTAATCGGCAATAAAACATCGTTACAAAAGAACATTGTTACCTGAAAAATACCTGCGAATAGATAGTACGCCTCTGTTATATTACCAGTGGTCAGTCAACTGGCATTTTTAATACTATCAGTTTCAATTCAATACAGTATAGTGACTGTTTTTCATGAACTAGATACCTTAAAACGTGAAGAAAAGCAAAAATTCTGGAAGTGCGATTTCTTTTAATTTCCTTTGGCAATACTACTCAGGATATATCACCACTACACCAAACACTTTATTTTTGCACTCGACACGCGTTTCGCTAACCATGTTAGCTTCATCAGGAGCGATGATTGACTAAAGCTAAACCCTTGAATTACTCAGGTGGAACTAATGGCATAAGCAAGGTCGTCAGTTCCGGTCAAGTAACCAGTAGATGGGACTATAAGGAATAGGCCCTGTGTCTTTATTTAAACTACTTTTACATTTTAAAATTTCCATACTTTCGTATGCGTTCAACAATCTCCTATCAGATACATTTTTTATTAATCTTAAATTATCTAATGTTACAATATGATCAGCTTCAAGGGCATGTTCGGCAATGCTAGACTTTTCTGTTCTACTGTATTTTAAGTGCGCTAAATGTTCTTTAAATCATGTTTTAATTGACCTTTTAGTTTGCCCAACATAATTTTTGTCACAATCATTACAACTAATTTCATAAATTCCACTTTTCTCACAATTAGGAATCTTATCTTTGGGATTTCCTAAGATATTCCTCAGATTGTCTGATGACTTATAGACTAAGGTGAGGCCTACCTTATTAAATACCTTATTGAGTCCCTTGCTATATTTCGGATTATATGGTATGGAGACATACTTGGTGTTATTTTCTTCGCGTGTAATAAAGGTGGAATTCTGAATATTAAACCTAAACTTATGTCTATTTATTAGCTTATTTACTAAGTCATCGTCATAACCATTAGCTCTAGTTATATTTCTAATACGGTTCCTTTCTTTATTAAAGTTTACTCTATTCAGAGGGAAAGTGACCAAACGACAAACTAAAAAATGTAATAAAGCTAATTTATGTTGTTTGCAATGAAATGAATCATCACAGTAACAGATAGATATATTTCTAATGATTCATTTCACTGATGGCCTTGTCTATGCCATTAGTTCCGCCTGAGTAATTCAAGGGTTAGGCTAAGTATAAATAGGGTAGATTTGTAGTTTAGCTTTAGTCCATCATCGCTCCTGATGAAGCTAATATGGTTAGCGAAACGCGCATCGAGTGCAAAAATAAAGTGTTTGGTGTAGTGGTGATATATACTGAATAGTATCATTGTGTCAAAAATTCCTCATTCTCAACTTAGTTCCTTTGGCAAGAAAAGTAAAAAAGTAGGACCATATAATGCTAGAAAGTTTAAAGTCGAATAACATACGAGGGTGTTTTTATGTTATCTAACCTGAATGAACCTAACCGTGAAAGAAAAAACTTATTATTTCCTACATAATTAATACACAGGATTTCACGAGTTGTTTTATTCCATTCAAAAAAATTATTTTGTTTGCGACCCAAAAACAACGTAAGAGAGGTTTTCAACTCAATATTTAATGACAAGCATTTGTACTAAGAATATGTAAAATTAATTTAGAATTAAATTACGGATTTTATTTTTGAAAATCGGATGGACCTGCCTGACTATTTGTTCAAGACACTAAAAATCCTAAACTAAAAAGAAACATTCTTGTACTGTCGCTAAAAATACCATTTGACATGTCGATAACTCAACTACCAATCTTCATAACTTATTTTAGGTAAACCTGGTCACTGCTGGTCTGAAGGAACAGGTCCCATGAAGGACGGTGAAGAGAAAACCCTTAAAAATCAATGTGTTAGAGCCAGTTGCGGGTCAAATAGGTTCCTTCAATTAGCTTCGTAAGTATTTTTTAATTCGAAAAAATTCGCCAACCAACTTGAAATTACATATCGCCACACAAATGCGGGAAATCCTCATTCAGCTCTAATTTGCGACAGTTTTGATAAACCATGTTAATAAGCATACTAACTAAAAACCCCGTGGGGGAGCGAGATAGAATATCTCCACCGGTACGTTCTGCCTGTTGTAGGAGGCGACTTAAAGAACAACCTAGATGGTAGATGCCCAGATCCCACCAGCATCGCCCGGTGTGATACCATCGCATCGGCTTAGGCTGCGTGAAGTTGCTTAACGTTTCGTGGCTGTGCCGATGTCCCGGACTGTGGGACCAAATGGCATGATGAGGCACCTGGATACAAAAAAATCCGGAGGTAAAATAACCCCCCGTTCGGATCTCCGGGTGGGGGCTGGTTCAGGCGCATCGACATGCAGAGATCAGAATTTTAAAATGAATTTTTGCTACATACGAGGTTTAAACTCGAATATAAATTCAGTGCACCAACACCTGCAATCAAATAAACCTCATGTACTCGCCCTCTGTGAAACCAAGGTCAGGTGATCGATCAGTACAGTCAGCTATCTTTATCCTGGGTAGAGACTTTGGAGCCCCCAGACTTTGATATTATGTGGGTAAAAATAACGACTCGACCAACCACAAGGTTCATCTGTATCCTCTATCGACCACCAAGTGATACTAACTTTAGAACACTTTTCGCTTCTCTTGCAGACGCCATCGATCGTTTACAAATTAACTATCCAAATGCCGAAATTGCCATCCTGGGTGACTTTAATGTCCACAACATCAACTGGCTTAAATATTCAAATACTACCGACGAGCAAGGTCGTGAAGCCGAATCATTTTCATTCAGTTGTGACTTAACTCAGCTTTTGACGAATCAACACGGATCCCTGATCGAGACGGGGAGTTAGCCAGTCTTCTTGATCTGTTTTTAACCACCAATCCGGAGATTTACACGGTCAGCGTAAATCCACCGTTAGGTTCTTCTGACCATAAACTACTTTCGACATCGACTATCCTACCAATCAGTGACAGAGAGGCGCCTAAACCGCGCAAGAATTGGCACTACAAATCTGCTAAATGGAAAGATCTCATGGAATATTTTCGAACTTTCCCTTGCTTAGACGTTTGTTTTCGATCCGGCGACCCATCTGACTGAGATGAGCGAAACTCAAGAAAGCGAACTTGTTGGCTGAACCCTTTGCTTCACATTCTACTATCGGTTTCCAAGGAAAAATACCATCTACTATTCCCATAGTGGAGTCAAGGATGCCTGATATTGTCTTCAGACAGCGTGTCATAAAGCGTATTTTAATAAAGCTAGACACCAACAAAGCTTCTGGCGCTGAAGGAATACCTGCCATAGTTCCCAAAAACTCCATACTGTCTCCTACTCTCTTTCTCATTTACATTAACGATCTGCTGGAAAAGACCGAGAATCCAATCTACAGCTTTGCAGATGACAGTACGCTTATCTCTTCATTCACTTTGAACGCTCGGACATCGGCTACTCAGACAAATATCCGCAGACAGCAGCAAGTCATTCAACTTAACAAAGATCTGGAATAAATTCTATCTTAGGGTGACAGTAACCAAGTGAAATTTAACGCTACAAAAACCCAGGCGGCAGTTTTCTCTAAAAAAGTTAACGTTGCTGAACCCGACATAGTTATGTCGGGGCACTCCATTCCTCTAACATCGTCATTCAATTTGTTGGGCGTTAATTTGGGAGCAAATATGTCTTGGCATGAATATGTTGCAGGCATAGCAAGTAGAGCTTCTCAAAAGTTGGGAATATTATTTCGAACCAGAAAGCTTTACACTCCACAACAACTGTTAATTCTTTACAAAGTTCAAATTCGACCAACTATGGAATACTGCTCCCATGTTTGGGGCTCCGCTCCCAAACATACACTGCATTTGTTGGATTCTATTCCGAGAAGAGCTGTTCGTCTGATTGGAGACCCGGAACTGACCGGCGGCCTTCATTCGCTGGAACATCGAAGAACGATTGGCGACTTGAATCTGTTCTACAAGTATTTTCATGGAAAGAATTCGAAGGATGTAGCAGGCTTAATTCCTCCCAGAGCGGTGCATGTTAGCAGTACACGTCGCGCTAATACTTTACATCCGTATGAGGTTCAGCTTGTTACACCTCGTACAACGCTTATCAAGCAGTCTTTTGTATGGAGAATATCATCCCTTTGAAATAATTTGCTCAGGACTGTGTTTCCCACCAAGTACAATTTACAGCGATTCAAGAACAACGTGAATCGCTTTCTCCGCACATGTGTCGCTCCTGTAGCGCTTTAGGGACTTCCCTGCAGCACGTGTGCTAGACCCATAAAAAAAAAACTCAAATATTCAAAAGAGTGGGTAATTGGAATTTATATAGAACTTCCCTCGCGAATACGTACCTCTACTATAAAATAAGTACTCGGTATGTGTGTGTATGTGCGTGTGTGAGTTTTTTGGCACTGGTTATAATTAACTGGCAATATAAGTACTCAATTTGACTTCTCACTAAATAATTCAATCCGAGAACTAGAAGTCCATAATTTAAATAATCTTAATAACGAAAAAAGGTTCAGCAGTGAAAGAGCTTCCATAATGTTTCCTCTACATATTGTTTCAGATTAAAACTGAAAATAATGAAAAAATGTCACAATTTTCAGATTCCCAATCTCCAAGAACCCTGAAAAGAAGATATAACTCGATATATAAGGGACAATCCCCTAACCTCTTGCCTCACGTCACCTCTTATATGTTTGACCATAGGCCACACTTTTTAGATTTTTAATTCTAAGAACCCCGAAAAGGACATATAATACGATATTTTAGGAACATCCAAAAATTTTTTATTCCCAAAGGGAGATCAATGCCATTCATGAGATCGCTTCCCGCCAAAATAAACATTCATTTAAAAATTCAGTAAGTGCTATAAGAACAAGGAGCAAGCTGCAACCCTGTTTTATGTAAAAAATGTTTCATTTCTAGGGTTCCGCACAACAACGCTAGGAAAACCGAATGATTCAAGATATTTTGTAGTAAAACCCGACGTAGATACGTAACAGTTTTGCCACTTATACTTATTAATTTTAATAGCTGGTTATATGTAATTATATAACTTATTAAAACACTTCTGGTACTTTTAATGCAAGAATAAAGCTTACAGACAATCACCTAAGCCATGCCACTATAATATAGTATTTCATTATTTTTTTGTCCATTACTTAATAAATACTATTTTTTATTTTTTTTAGATGTGGTGCAATTGCTGGCCCAAATGGTGTAACCAAACCCGACCTAACGAAGGATTATCCCGACTGTTGTCCTCAACCAAAATAAATATTACAGAATGTTTACATTTTTGGGTGTTGTAATAAATAATACTTGTTCATATATAAACTAGATCGAGTTTTTTGCTTATATAAAACTATTTTATGACATATTCGTTTCAAATTTGGTGCACTGCACTTATAATACTTGGAATGGAAAACGAATCGATAGTATTTGGGCGATATTATTTTAAGAGAAGGGATGAAAGGGTTAGGAGTAGATATCTTTCGAAGAGTTTTCAAAGTATTATAGAAATTTTTCCTTTTTCTTGGCAAAGAATAAATTCTCCACATGCTTATTTAGAATCAAATAGTTCAAAAGTGTCGAGAAATCTGAATAGTATTGTAATTTTGTCACTTATCTCTATTCATTAGGGTTTTCCCGAGATATATATATATATATATATATATATATATATATATATATATATATATATATATATATATATATATATATATATATATATATATGTATGTGAGTGTGTGTGTGTGTATTACATTCAAATTCCGGGTTTCAATCCGTTCGTCTAACAATGAATTTGCACGAAGTTTCGAACATTGTGCAAATTCATTGTTAGACGAAAGGATTGAAACCCGGAATTTTAATGTATTATATATATATATATATATATATATATATATATATATATATATATATATATATATATTTGCACGATGTTCATTTAGCATTTTCAAGTGCTCCCGCTGCTGCTACTACTCGATACAGTGATCTTGCTGCTGCTGCCGGTCGAAGCTACTCTAACGCAGTTAGCTACTAACTCTAACGCAGTTAGCTTCAAGCGGTAGCAGCAGCAAAATCACAGTGTCGAGTAGCAGCAGCAGCAAGAGCTCTTGAAAATGCCAAATGAGATTTTGGCGAAACGTCGTGCAAATTCATTGTTAGACGAACGGAGTGAAACCCGAAATTTTAATGTTATACATTCCACCATCCGTGAAAACCTCTATTGTAACATATATATATATATATATATATATATATATATATATATATATATATATATATATATATATATATGTATATATACAGGGTGTCCCACATGTATGAAATAATGATTCCACATAATTTATTAATCAGCGTATCAAAAAAATGTTTAGATAAAGGTTATAGGGTATTATACGGCGCACATGCTGACGTCAACAATAAAATTTTTTAAACTGTCAGTTCGAAGAAATTAGGCCATCTTGATTTTTTTTTAAATGGAAAGCTAAAACTAATTTGCTATTTAATGTTTTAGTATATTGTTAGAGCGCAACTCGATATATTTCGGCTTGTTTGGTTTTTTCAAGAGTATATACTATATTAAAGTCCACATCGTAAGAAAACACCCCCAACGGCCAAAAAAAATCTGTAAAATATTTAAACTAGATGTTGTCTAAAAGTTATAAATATCAAAGAGAATTACATAGGTATACAAAAAAATTACACAGGTATACAAAAAAAAATCTCTGTCTTTTAAGTGAGACATGTGTTTCCTTTTTTTTACTGTGTTTTATGGCTTCTTCTCTTTGTTTTTAGACAATTTTAGGTAATTTTAGGCAATTTTAGGCAAATTACAGCGATTCAAGAACAACGTAAATCGCTTTTTCCGCACATATGCCTCTCCTGGAGCGCTTTAGGGACTTCCCTGCAGCACGTGTGCTAGATCTATAAAAAAAAAGACACAAATTTACGCATACACACATGGGACAAATCACAAACACCCAGCCGACACACGGAATCGAACCGCTGACCTCTCGAACAACAGCAGGCAAAGTTAGCGCCTTAGCTCACTGCGCCAATCGGTCCGGCACACGTGTTTTCTTAAGTATTTTTTTATGTTGAATCCAAACAAATTATAAATAACCAGTCAAGTGCAAGTTGAACTTGCGCAATTAGTGTTCCGTACGTTGATTGCTTTTAAAATAAAAAATGTAACGGAAGTATAAAAAGATCAGTGACTTCCTAAAACACACCCCAAATGAGTTTTCAACAAAGTTTGTTTCCAATCTTTACTGAAAATTGATGACCTTGAAATTTCTGTTTTTTTTTATATACCAGATAAATTATTAAAGGTAATGCACTCGTGATCATTTTCGTTCAATCTACACCCCGTGGAGAATATTCCAGAATTGTTTACAAAATTTTTTAATAAGTACTTTTCGAGATAAGGCGGGTGGACAGCGATTTTTCGCGATTTTTTAAAAATAATACAAAGAAAAGTGCGCGCAAGCTTTCATTTGACACCACACTCGATCACCTAGTAAAAAATTTTTTTTTTCACTTCCGATTTCACCCCCCCAAAACTAACCCTTAAGTCGAAATTTAACTTTCAAAACTACATGACTCTGATAAGGCCATCAATTCCTATATTATTACCAAATTTCAACTTTCTACGACAAATAGTTTCGGAGAAAATCGGGTGTGACAGACGGACAGATAGACGGACAGGCAGACAGACAGACAGACAGACTGACAGACTGACAGACAGACGGACAGACAGACGGACAGACAGAAACCGAAGTCATCTTATAAGGGTTCCGTACGGAACACTAAAAAAGACATCTACCGTGAGGTTTTTTCAGAAAACACAGTTAAAGTTGTCAAAAAACTATCAAATCGAAAAAAAATACATTTCCTATTCCTAAACCGCTACAGAAGTGATGCGTGTGCGGGAAAAGCGATTAGCGTTGGTGTTGTATCGCCGTAAATTATACTCGCTGGGAAACACAGTCCTGGGAAAATCATTCCAAAGGGATGAGGTTCTCCATATAAAAGACTGCTTGAAAAGCGTTGTATGAGGTGTGAGAAAAAGAACATATGGATGTGAAGTATTACCGCGACATGTATTCCTGGCATGCACTGAATTAAGTCCGCAACATCCATCAAACTTCAGTTAACTTATCTAAAAAAAAACTGCTGCCTGGGTTTTTGTAGCATTAAATTCTACTTGGTTACTGTTACCCTAAGATAAAATTTGTTAAGTTAAACGACTCCCTACTGTCTGCTAATATTTGCATGAATAGCGGGTATTTTAAGCGTTCAAAATGAATAAAAAAATAATAGCGTACTGTCACCTGTAAAGCTGTAGATTGGATTCCTCTTCGTAGCCAGCAGATCTTTAATGTAAATGAAAAAGAGAGTGGAAGATAGTCTGGAGTCTTGGGGCACACCGGTGTTGATAGTAAAAGTGTTAGAAAGATATCCGTTGACCGCCACTCGTAAAGAACGTTCTCTGAGGTAACACGAGAGCCATAAATAGAACATACCATAAGAGCGTAGCTTAGCCAAGAATCCATCGGAACAAACACGGTCGAATGCCTTCAAGATATCAAGTGCAACCGCTCGAGTGTCCAACGGTGTTATTCTAAACATGTGTTACATAAGTTTGAACACCTCCTGTTAATCTTTGCATCCGAAAGCCATATTGATGGTCGATAATAATATTCAATCGTTCGAAATATTTTCGAGGATGCTGACTGATAGACCTTTAAATGACTTTCGATATTAATAAAAGCAGTGCGACTGATCGGTACTTATTTGGCAAGGTCTTTTTTCCTTTCTTGAGTATCGGCTGAACTGTATTTCCTGTGGGAAGGAAACATTCCATTTCTGTCGGATTAGTTGAAAAGTTTACAGAACACTGGTGTTAGTTCTCTTGCATTGCAATTATTGTCATTTGAAATTTAAAATAAAAGGAAGACAAAAAACTATTAATAAATACTCTAAGTTTATTTTTAAGATAACAATTGCTTAAAATACCCACCGTTATCAGCAAGGTAATGACCCAATCTGTCATAAACAGCCTGAACAGAGTTTTGCAGAGAATCCGGGATGATCTGTGCTACTTCATATTGAATTCTTTGTTGTAAGTCTGTTACAGTTTCAGGTCGACTTCAAATGAAGCCATAAAAAAAAATCGAGTTGCGTAAGGTCAGGACTCCTTGCAGGCCATTCTACAGCACCTCTTCTGCCTATCCATCGATTAGGAAAAATCGCATCCAAATATCTACGACCATCATTTCATAATGAGGAGGTGCTCCGTCCTGCTGATACCACAGATTCCTGTTAGGGGTATCCAAATTATTTTCATCGGGAAAAAGACCTGCACAAGTTAAAATAACTTGCTCTTGGAGTAACTGTAAATACCGCTGTCCTGTAGGATTTCCATCGATAAAAAAGGGACCAATGATATGACGTCCACAAATCCGTGCCCACACGTTTATCTTTTGTGGTCTTTGAGAATGACTGTATCCAATGGGGATAGATCAGTAGACCTGTTAACTCTTCCGTTAAGACAAAATGTTGCCTCATCAGAAAAAAAACAATATTATGGATTAGGTTAGGATCGTTATTGATCCGTTCCATCATGACCTCGCAAAATTCAACGCTCTATCGTAGTCATCTTCAGATAATTCTTGCAATAGAATGAATTTTTATTGGTTGCATTTGAATGCGATTTTTCCTAATAAATGGATAGGCAGAAGAGGTGCTGTAGACTGGCCCGCAAGGAGTCCCGACCTTACGCCACTTTTTTTATGGGGTCATTTGAAAACCGAAGTTTACGGAAGTCAACCTACCTCTGTAGAAGATTTACAACAAAGAATTCAATATGAAGTAGCACAGATCACCCCGGATTCTCTGCAAAACTCTGTTCAGGCTGTTTATCACAAATTGGATCATTGCCTCGCTGTTAACGGTAGACATTTTGAGCAATTGTTACCTTAAAAATAAACCTAGAGTATTTATTAATAGTTTTTTGTCTTTTGTTTTAAATTTCAAACGACAATAATTCCAAAACAGTTCAATTTAGATATATAGTATGTTAGACAAATAATATCTAAAATTTTTAACAGGACTCAAAAATAAAATAATATACGGCTTTCCATTTAAAAAAACTCAAGATGACGTAATTTCTTTGAACTGACAGTTCAAAACATTTTATTGTCAACATCAGCATATGCGCCGTATAATACCCTGTAACTTCTATTTAAACATTTTTTTGATACACCGATTAATAAATACTGTGAAATCATTATTCCATACATATGGGGCACACTACATATATATATATATATATATATATATATATATATATATATATATATATATATATATATATATATATATATATATATATATATATATGTTACAATAGAGGTTTTCACGGATGGTGGAATGTAATAAATTAAAATTCCGGGTTTCAACCCGTTCATCAACAAAAACAACAACAAACAAACTGTTGCTTCTAAACATCTTGCATACCGACAGTGGCGTGAAGATCCTAACACCATAAATCGTAACATCTTTGTTTGTGCCAGGAACAGATGCAAAGAAATTATCGACGAAACCAAGGAGGTACACAATCAACGGATTAGAAACAAACTTCTCGCTTGTCCCGGCAATTCCAGGTCCTTTTGGTCAGTCGCTAAGGCAGTTGGTCAGAATTTCACCAAATCACCATACCACCACTCACACGGCCAGATAATTCTATTGCAACGACACCTGTTGAGAACGCGAACTTGTTGGCTGAACTCTTTACTTCACATTCTACTGTCGATTTCCAAGGAAAAACACCACCTACTATTCCCATAGTGCAGTCAAGGATGCCCGATATTGTCTTCAGACAGCATATCATTTTGATGAAGCTAGACACCAAAAAGGCTTCAGGCTTTGACGGAATACCTGCCATAGTTCTCAAGAACTGTGCGAGGGAACTAACACCAGTTTTCTGTAGACTTTTCAACCTATCCTACAGAAAGGGAATATTTCCTTCCTGCTGGAAATGTGCCACAGTTCAGCCGATACCTAAAAAAGGCAAGAAGACCTTGCCAAATAACTACCGACCAATCGCACTACTCTCAATAATATCGAAAGTCATGGAAAAGGCTATCAATCAGCATCTTCTAAAATATCTTGAAGGATTCAACATTATTAGTGATCAGCAATATGGCTTTCGTAAAAATAGATCAACAGGAGATCTTCTGACTTATGTAACACATGTTTGGAACAACGCAATTGAACACTTTGGAGAATCTCGAGCGGTTGCTCTTGACATATCCAAGGCATTTGACCGTATTTGGCACGATGGGCTGTTGGCTAAGCTACGTTCTTATGGTATGTCTAAAAGTTCTGTTTGTGGCTCTCATGTTTCCTCAGGGAGCGTTCTTTACGAGTGGCAGTTGACGGATTTCTTTCTAACACCTTCACTATCAACGCCGGTGTGCCCCAAGGTTCCATACTGTCTCCTACTCTCTTCCTCATTTATATTAACGATCTGCTGGAAAAGACCGAGAATCCAATCTACAGCTTTGCAGATGACAGTACACTTATCTCTTCATTCACTTTGAACGCTCGGACATCGACTACTCAGACGAATATCCGCAGACAGCAGGAAGTCATTCAACTTAACAAAGACCTGGAAGAAATTCTATCTTGGGGTGACAGTAACCAAGTGGAATTTAACGCTACAAAAACCCAGGCGGCAGTTTTTTCTAAAAAGTTAACGTTGCAGAACCCGACATAGTTATGTCGGGGCACTCCATCCCTCTAACATCGTCACTCAATCTGTTAGGCGTTAATTTGGGAGCAAATATGTCCTGGCATGAACATGTTGCAGGCATAGCAAGAAGAGCTTCTCAAAAGTTGGGAATATTGTTTCGAACCAGAAAGCTTTACACTCCACAACTCCACAACGATTTTAAATTATTTTCTCACCCTATACTAGTTTTAAGGTGCCATGTTCTGGCATAAAACGAGGTGTAATACTCATCCTACATGAACATAACCTGAAAAATCAATCATGCCGATATGGTTCGAAACGAAGGAATTAAGGTACTTCTTCTCTTTGCTTTTCTGCGAAAAAACCCGACAAATGCAAGTGGGACTGGCGCAATTAGTGTTCCGTACCGTGATTATCTTTAAAATCAAAATTTTTGTTGCGAAAGTATAAAAAAAAAAAAAAAAAATGATCAGTGACTGCACAAAACATAGCACAAACTTGTTTGTAATGCCTAAAAAACCTTCCTACAACATGAAGTTCTATATCATTAGGCAAATTGTAAAACATATTATCTATCAAGGGTGATTTCTTTTTTTTTATGGGTCTGGCACACGTGCTGCAGGGAAGTCTCTAAAACGCTAAAAGAGCGACACGTGTGCGGAGAAAGCGATTCACGTTGTTCTTGAATCGCCGTAAATTTTACCCGGTGGGAAACACAGTCCTAGGCAAATTATTCCAAAGAGATGATGTTCTCCATATAAAAGACTGCTTGAAAAGCGTTGTACGAGGAGTAACAAGCTGAACCTCAACGGATGTGAAGCATTAGCGCGACGTGTACTTCTAACATGCACCGCTCTGGCTAGAATTAAGCGGGCCACATCCTTCGAACAGTTTCCATGAAAATACTTGTAGAATAGGCTCAAATCGCCAACCGTTCTTCGATTCTTCCGGTCAGCCCGGATCTCCAATCAGACGAACAGCTCTTCTCTGAATAGAATCCAACAAATGCAGTGTATGTTTGGGAGCGGAGCCCCAAACATGGGAGCAGTATTCCATAGTTGGTCGAATTTGAGCTTTGTAAAGAATTAACAGTTGTTGTGGAGTGTAAAGCTTTCTGGTTCGAAATAATATTCCCAACTTTTCAGAAGCTCTCCTTGCTATGCTTGCAACATGTTCATGCCAGGACATATTTGCTCCCAAATTAACGCCCAACAAATTGAGTGACGATGTTAGAGGAATGGAGTGCCCCGACATAACTATGTTGGGTTCAGCAACGTTAACTTTTTTAGAAAAAACTGCCCGCCTGGGTTTTTGTAGCATTACATTCCACTTGGATACTGTCATCCCAAGATAGAATTTCTTCCAGATATTTTAGAAGACGCTGATTGATAGCCTTTTCCATGACTTTCGATATTACTGAAAGCAGTGCGATTGGTCGGTAGTTATTTGGCAAGGTCTTCTTGCCTTTTTTAGGTATCGGCTGAACTGTGGCACATTTCCAGCAGGAAGGAATATTCCCTTTCTGTAGGATAGGTTGAAAAGTCTACAGAAAACTGATGTTAGTTCCCTCGCACAGTTTTTGAGAACTATGGCAGGTATTCTGTCAGAGCCAGCAGCTTTTTTGGTGTCTAGCTTCATTAAAATACGTTTTATGAGACGCTGTCTGAAGACAATATCGGGCATCCTTGACTGCACTATGGGAATAGTAGGTGGTGTTTTTCTTTGGAAATCGACAGTAGAATGTAAAGCAAAGAGTTCAGCCAACAGGTTCGCTTTCTCAGCAGGTATTATTGCAATAGAATTATCTGGCCGTGTGAGTGATGGTATGGTGGATTTGGTGAAATTTTGACTAACTGCCTTATCGACTGACCAAAAGGACTTGGTCCTTGCATCTGTTCTTGGCACGAACAAAGGTGTTACGGTTTATCGTGTTAGGATTTTCACGCCATTGTCGGTAGGCAAGATGTTTAGAAGCAACAGCTTCTTTGCATTTTCGGTCAAACTAAGGCTTGCCGTTGGAAGGGCATTTCTTCGAAAAAGGGATGTAAGCCTCCATACCGGCCAAAATAACATCGGAAACCTCCCTGGCGCAATCAGATGGGTCGTCGGATCGAAAACAAACGTCTAACCAAGGGGTGTATCTCTAGTACATGGTTTCCATCCACCGTCCCTCTACAAGAAAAAAAAATTCCAACGCTCCCTCTTCCATAATAGTTAATTATACCAAATATTAAAATATTGTTGCATATTAGCTATACCTGTTTTATCTGTGGCACTGTATCACAAAGTAGAAATTAATTAAAATGATCATCAAATGTAGTAAAAATTTAATCAATAAGAAATAAAAAAATTTAATGAAACGGTTGAGGCTGGTGAAGTTTTAACAATTTGTTAATGTCGGGTTCCAATTTCGTTAACATCAGTCGCAATTTGCCATGTTCAGTGATGTGGAGTCTGTTCCTTTTCTTAGACAGTAAATTAGTTACTGCACTAAACCCACGCTCAGCCAAATACGATGAAGGAAAAGCAATTCAAAATTTCTGTACTATTGCCCACAATCCAGGATAGGGAGCTCGTATTGATTTCTAAAGCCAGAACTTTTGGTATCCATTTCTGAATATTACTTCTAGTTCTTCGTTAGTTGTGACTTCTATGAGATCCTCTTCTAAATTTGATGATTCTGTTATATCTGCATTTGCGAAAGGATCTAAAACCAAATTCAATATATTCATGCTTAAAATATCCTGGCATCGCTCCATAATATCAGCATGAAGAACGTCCAAATGTTGGCAGTAAGTAAGTAAATCTTGCTGTTTGGCAGAGACTGCTGATAATTCGGAAAGTGGCTGTATTCACCTCTACCTAGATTTCCTTTAAACAGAAGAAGTTTCCCCACAGAAGCAGCTGTGACGTTTTTTATTTTAATTAAATTCAACTCATCACTTTGCAATCGTAAATTGACTTAATTAAATATTTTAAACAGATCTGTCAAATAAGCGATGTCATTTTTGGATGTAATCAGGTTTTCGCGGAGTTTCTCGTCTCTGTTTTCAAGGAAGTCCAGTACTGAGTCAAATAGATTGAAAAAACGATTCAGACAAATACCTTTTGAGAGCTAATGAACTTCTGTGTGGAGCAGCAAGCGATTCTAATCTTCATCATTTTCATTGCGAAGTTGGCCAAATAATTTATCATGCAATGATCTTATTTGGCCAACTTGGGAATTAATCTTATTGACTGCTGTAATAACGTAATGAAGCGACGTATGCAGGCGTTTATTCAGATTTTTTGCAACCAAATGCTGACGATGAATAACACAATGTACAGCGAGTACATTTGGTACTGCTTCTTTCAAATGCACTGTGAAACCCTGATGATGCCCCGTCATTGCTGAGCAGCTGACAAAATATTACGAATAGGAATTTCTTTCTCTTGAAAAATCTTGTTCGTGGTATTAAATATCGATTCTCCCCTTGAATCGGTTTCCAAATTTTTAGCAAATAATAACTCTTGACCAATTTTTTCTTCTTTTATGAATGACTAACCGTGCCCGCGGCTCCGCTCGCGTGGACTTGATTTACTACTAAGGTCACTGCTTATTCCTTATGTTACCTTACGTAATAAAATATCTGCCATTATTTCCCCTTATCTTCCATTATTTGTTCTTGTCTCCCATTATCTCTACATAATTTCCATTATCTAGGCTTATCTCTGCTCATCTCCCATTATTTCTCCTTATCTCCCATTTTCTCACCTTATCTCCCATTATCTAGGCTTATCTCGACTTATCTCGCAATATTTCTCCTTATCTCCCATTATTTCTCCTTATCTCCCATTATCTCACCATAACTCCCATTATCTAGACTTAGCTCTGCTTATCTCCCATTATTTATACTTATCTCCCATTATCTCACCTTTTCTCCCATTATCTAGGCTTATATCGAATTATATAGAACATATGTATAAATTTATAAAAACACGTAAATCGGATAAGTGGTTCTCAGTGATAAACGCACTAACGGACACACAGACAGACAGAGAGACGTTGCATTTTATATATGCAACATGATATTGTTTCATATTTAATGGTTTAGGCAGTGTATTGCAAGAGAACGCGCTAACGATAACCTTTTTTCCGACTTGATTCACTATTATCGTCACTGCTTATTCCTTATGTCACCTAACGTAATAAAATATATACTATAACGTGGACAGAGAACATATGTATGTTTAAAAAAAAAAGCACGTAAATCGGATAAGTGGTTCTCCAGTGATAAGCGCACAAATGGACAAACAGACAGAGAGACGTTGCATTTGATATATATTATAGATATCCTTTGCTACATGATATTGTTCCATATTTAGTGGTTTAGGCAGTGTATTGCAAGAGAACGCGCTAGTGGTAAACTTTTTTTCGATTTGATTCACTATTATGTCACTGCTTATCCCTCATGTTATCTAACGTAATAAAATATAGCCTATAATCTGGCAGAGACCATATGTATGTTTAAAAAAAAAAACACGTAAATAGGATAAGTGGTTCTCCAATGATAAGCGCACTAACGGACAGACAGACAGAGAGGCGTTCCATTTTATATATATTATAGATATAAATTATTATTATTATATAACCTGGCCAAAGAATATATGTATGAATTTAAAAAAAAACACTTAAATCTGATAAATGGTTCTCGCGTGATAAACTAATGGACAGATAGACAGAGAGACATTGCATTTTATATATATTATAGATTATAGATATTCTCTGCTACATAATATTGTTCCATATTTAATGGTTTAGGCTGTGTATTGCAAAAGAACGCGCTAGCGGCAAACTTTTTTCCGACTTCATTCACTATTATCGTCACTGCTCATTCCTTATGTTACCTATCGTAATAAAATATAGCCTATAACCTGGCTAGAGAACATATGTATGTTTTTAAAAAAAAGTACTTAAGTCGGATAAGTGGTTCTCCAGTGATAAGCGCACTAACGGACAGACAGACAGACAGAGATACGTTGCATTTTATATATATTATAGATGTAATAAAATATATATCTATAACCTGGTCAGAGAACATATGTATGAATTTAAAAATTCACGTAAATCGGATAAATGGTTCTCGAGGGATAAGCGCACTAACGGACAGACAGATAGACAGAGAGGACGTTGCATTTTATATATATTATAGATATAGATTATTATTATTATTATATAACCTGGCCAAAGAATATATGTATGAATTTAAAAAGACACGTAAATCGGATAAGTGGTGCTCGCCTGATAAACGCACGAATAGACAGATAGACAGACAGACAGACAGAGAGACATTGCATTTTATATATATTATAGATTATAGATTATAGATATTCTCTGCTACATAATAATGTTCCATATTTAATGGTTTAGGTTGTGTATTGCAAGGGAACGAGCTAGCGGCAAACTTTTTTCCGACTTCATTCACCCCGTGGGGGGGCGGGATAGAATATCTCCCCCGGTATGTTCTGCCTGTCGTAGGAGGCGACTTAAAGAACACTCTAGATGGTAGATGCCCAGATCCCACCAGCATCGCCCGGTGTGATACCATCGCATCGGCTTAAGCTGCGTGAAGTTGCTTAACGTTTCGTGGCTGTGCCGATGTCCCGGTCTGTGGGACCAAATAGCATGATGAGGCACCTGGATACAAAAAATTCCGGAGGTAAAATAGCCCCCCGTTCGGATCTCCGGGTGGGGGCTGGTTCAGGGGCGTCGACATGCAGAGAACAGAATTTCAAAATGGATTTTTGCAACATACGAGGTTTAAATTCGAACATAAATTCAGTGCACCAACACCTGCAATCAAATAAACCTCATGTACTCGCTCTCTGCGAAACTAAGGTCAGTTCATCGACCAACACAGTAAACTATCTTTATCCTGGGTACGATTTCTATTCCCGATTTAGGCGTAACTTTGGAATCTGTCTTTATGTCAGAAGCGACCTCTCTTGCCAACGAGAAGAGGCCCTGGAGCCCCCAAACTTTGATATTATGTGGTTAAAAATAACGACTCAACCAACCACAAGGTTCGTCTGTATCCTCTATCGACCACCAAGTGATACAAACTTTAGAACACTTTTCGCTTCTCTTGCAGACACCATAGATCATTTACAAATTAACTATCCAAATGCCGAAATTGCCATCCTGGGCGACTTTAATGTCCATAACATCAACTGGCTTAAATATTCAAATACTACCGACGAACAAGGTCGTGAAGCCGAATCATTTTCAATCAGTTGTGGCTTGACTCAGCTTATTGATGAACCAACACGGATCCCTAATCGAGACGGAGAGTTCGCCAGTCTTCTTGATCTGTTTTTAACCACTAATCCGGAGATTTACACGGTCAGCGTAAATCCACCGTTAGGTTCTTCCGACCATAAACTACTTTCGACATCGAGTATTCTACCAATCAGTGACAGAGAGGCGCCCAAACCGCGCAAGATTTGGCACTACAAATCTGCTAAATGGGAAGATCTCAAGGAATATTTTCGAACTTTCCCTTGGTTGGACGTTTGTTTTCGATTCGACGACCCATCTGACTGCGCCAGGGAGGTTTCCGATGTTATTTTGGCCGGTATGGATGCTTACATCCCTTTTTCGAAGAAATGCCCTTCCAACGGCAAGCTTGGTTTGACCTAAAATGCAAAGAAGCTGTTGCTTCTAAACATCTTGCATACCGACAGTGGCGTGAAGATCCTAACACCATAAATCGTAACATCTTTGTTCGTGCCAGGAACAGATGCAAAGAAATTATCGACGAAACCAAGGAGGTACACAATCAACGGATTAGAAACAAACTTCTCGCTTGTCCCGGCAATTCCAGGTCCTTTTGGTCAGTCGCTAAGGCAGTTGGTCAGAATTTCACCAAATCCACCATACGACCACTCACACGGCCAGATAATTCTATTGCAACGTCACCTGTTGAGAAAGCGAACTTGTTGGCTGAACTCTTTGCTTCACATTCTACTGTCGATTTCCAAGGAAAAACACCACCTACTATTCCCATAGTGCAGTCAAGGATGCCCGATATTGTCTTCAGACAGCGTATCATAAAACGTATTTTGATGAAGCTAGACACCAAAAAGGCTTCAGGCACTGACGGAATACTGCCATAGTTCTCAAGAACTGTGCGAGGGAACTAACACCAGTTTTCTGTAGACTTTTCAACCTATCCTACAGAAAGGGAATATTTCCTTCCTGCTGGAAATGTGCCACAGTTCAGCCGATACCTAAAAAAGGCAAGAAGACCTTGCCAAATAACTACCGACCAATCGCACTACTCTCAATAATATCGAAAGTAATGGAAAAGGCTATCAATCAGCATCTTCTAAAATATCTTGAAGGATTCAACATTATTAGTGATCAGCAATATGGCTTTCGTAAAAATAGATCAACAGGAGATCTTCTGACTTATGTAACACATGTTTGGAACAACGCAATTGAACACTTTGGAGAATCTCGAGCGGTTGCTCTTGACATATCCAAGGCATTTGACCGTGTTTGGCACGATGGGCTGTTGGCTAAGCTACGTTCTTATGGTATGTCTGAAAAGTTCTGTTTGTGGCTCTCATGTTTCCTCAGAGAGCGTTCTTTACGAGTGGCAGTTGACGGATTTCTTTCTAGCACCTTCACTATCAACGCCGGTGTGCCCCAAGGTTCCATACTGTCTCCTACTCTCTTCCTCATTTATATTAACGATCTGCTGGAAAAGACCGAGAATCCAATCTACAGCTTTGCAGATGACAGTACACTTATCTCTTCATTCACTTTGAACGCTCGGACATCGACTACTCAGGCGAATATCCGCAGACAGCAGGAAGTCATTCAACTTAACAAAGACCTGGAAGAAATTCTATCTTGGGGTGACAGTAACCAAGTGGAATTTAACGCTACAAAAACCCAGGCGGCAGTTTTTTCTAAAAAAGTTAACGTTGCAGAACCCGACATGGTTATGTCGGGGCACTCCATCCCTCTAACATCGTCACTCAATCTGTTAGGCGTTAATTTGGGAGCAAATATGTCCTGGCATGAATCATGTTGCAGGCATAGCAAGAAGAGCTTCTCAAAAGTTGGGAATATTGTTTCGAACCAGAAAGCTTTACACTCCACAACAACTGTTAATTCTTTACAAAGCGCAAATTCGACCAACTATGGAATACTGCTCCCATGTTTGGAGCTCCGCTCCCAAACATACACTGCATTTGTTGGATTCTATTCAGAGAAGAGCTGTTCGTCTGATTGGACACCCGGAACTGACCGACGGCCTTGATTCGCTGGAACATCGAAGAACGGTTGGCGACTTGAGCCTATTCTACAAGTACTTTCATGGAAAGTGTTCGAAAGATGTGGCCCGTCTAATTCCTCCCAGAGCGGTGCATATTAGAAGTACACGTCGCGCTAATGCTTCACATCCGTATGAGGTTCAGCTTGTTACTCCTCGTACAACGCTTTTCAAGCAGTCTTTTATATGGAGAACATCATGCCTTTGGAATGGTTTACCCAGGACTGTGTTTCCCACCGAGTACAATCTACAGCGATTCAAGAACAACGTGAATCGCTTTCTCCGCACACGTGTCGCTCCTGTAGCGCTTTAGGGACTTCCCTGTAGCACGTGTGCTAGACCCATAAAAAAAAAAAAAAAAAAAAAAAAAAAAAAAAAAAAAATTATCGGCACTGCTCATTTCTTATGCTACCTATCGTAATAAAATATAGCCTATAACCTGGCCAGAGAACATATGTATGTTTAAAAAAAAAAGTAAATAAATCGGATAAGTGGTTCTCCAGTGACAAGCGCACTAACGGACAGACAGACAGATAGAGAGACGTTGCATTTTATATATATATTATGGATGATAAGAGTAGTGCTTCGTTATTTGGTAGAGCTGATTCATCGAGTTGAATGGAAAATTTGCTAGTCTTTAAGTAATCGCATAAATGATATTTCAACAACACACGACACGACAAGATATTCAATTAACGACAAGATATTCAATTAATAAAAGACATTAGAAATAAATCAGCAGATATAATATTTACAAAAGCAGACAAAGGTAATTCAGCAGTAGCGATTGACAAAGTAGATTATATCCAAAGAACAATAGATTTCGTAAACCCCAGATAAATACCCAGTTTTAAAATGTAACCCAACTGAAAGTTATCAGAAAATTATTAAATCAACGATTACTAACTAATTGTAAAAGTTTGTTTAATGATAAAGATTCTAGAATTCTCACACTTATGAACCCACAAACACCTAAACTATATTCACTAATAAAACTTCACAAAACGGGTTACCTTATAAGGCCAGTAGTATCTTTCGTGTCAGCCCCATCTTATAAACTATCGAAACGTCTTGTTCAAATACTCATAGAAAACACTAAATTTAAAGTTCAATTTGCAATAAAAAATTCACAACAAACTAGTTGAAAACATCAAACATTTAAAGTTACCTGATAATTCAAAATTAATCTCTTTCGATGTTCAAAATCTTTTTCCAAGCATACCAAGTAGGGAAACTACATTACTAATTGAAAAACTTCTTTCTGAAATCAATATTAACCGAATAATAAAACAAGACATCTTAAAGTGCTTAAAAGTTTGCCTAGAACAAAATTATTTTGAATTTAATAACGACCTATACAGCAGCCTAGACGGTCTCATAATGGGCAAGCCACTTAGTCCTCTTTTGGCCGAAATATTTATGAATAACATAGAAAATCAAATAAGCAAACACCCACTGTTTAAAAAATTTGTATACTGGCATAGATATGGTGATGATATCTTATGTTGTTTTACAGGAAGTGATAGACAATTTGCCACATTTCAAAATTTTTTGAATAATATAAAAATATAAAATTCACCAGTGAAATTGAAATCAATAATAGCTTAAACTTCCTTGACCTAACAATAAAAAGACATAATAAAACATTTTTTCTATTTGCCATAAACCGTCACATACTGACATAATTATCCATAATACCTCATGTCATCCACCAAGTCACAAACTTGCAGTTTTTCATAATATGATTTACAGACTAACAAATATTCCTCTGAACCAAGACAATATTCAAAAAGATCTTAATATTATAAAACAATTAGCAGTAAATAATGACTATTCACCATCCATAAGAGATATTATTCTCAATAAAAACTACAAATAGCCATTAGTACAGTTTTTCCGAGTAATAAAGAACCTTATAAAAACGTAAAGTCAATAACGTACTATAGTAGATGCAGCACTAAATTAAATAGATTCTTGAGAAAATTAAATATTAACACAGCATTTAAAACATCCAACACACTTGGCAAATATATAAAAAACAACAAAATTAAAACAGATAGAGACAATAGATCCGGACTATACAAATTAAATTGTGGAAATTGCTCAAAAAACATATATAGATCAAACAGGAAGAAGTTTTTCAAAAAGAATAAAAGAACATGCTTCATCATACATCAATAGAAAAAATAACTCAAATTACGTAAATCATTTAATGGAAAATAACCACCAATTCAACCCAAACTTTGAAATATTACATACTTGCACAAAGAGCCTGAAACTTAATTACCTAGAGTCTTTAGAAATAAACAAATTGAAAAATTTAGATTCCTTAATAAATGAACAATTAGACTTAAATAAATCACCATTACTAAATCTGTTTTAATTAAATTATTTTATTACCTCCCATAAATTGTGAAACAACCATTTATTATAGTAATTTTACCCAAATTTTGTAACAAACCATCTGAAGAAGCTGTCGTACAGCGAAAAATGTCAAGGTGTTAAAAATAAAAATTTAGTGGAAATTTAAGTGATATTTCAACGTATTTAGCCATTTCAACTATTCTTCTTTGCACCAAATTATTACTGGGAGAAATTTTTCTGATGATATCTGACGGTGTCTTATGATGAAGAACAGTTTTTATTACCTCTTTGACTGCCGGCAAGATTAATTACTCCCCAATTGTGTGTGGTTTTCCCGCTTTTGTGATCAACAACGAAATAATATATGAGGCTCGTAGTCCATCATCTTCTTGTTTAGAAGACGTCGCAAACAGGTTTGATATTGTTGGCTGTTTTAAATATTTCTTTTCCAGTCCTTGAAAATAGGATAAATCTTTGTCTTTTTTATCAGCATGCATTTTATTCAAATGCTCTTGTAACCTACAAGGCTTCGTGGCTTCATTTGAAACAACTTTTTTGGCAAGTTAAACACATACATAGGTAATGACTGGTTTGTAAGAGAGTGCGTAAATCCATATTTCCAATACTCAATACTGTACTGCCAGCATTTCTTCTTAGATTCAGGGACATTTCGAAATACAAAATTTGCCACGGTTGTTGAAAATAACTTCTCAACAGATTTATAGATAGTTATAAAACAATAATGGCTATAATGACTTCTGTCACTTTCACTCACGAATATGGATTATTGGCGAAGCACACAAAAATAATAAGATATTCCTACAGCTATCTCTGCCTTTTATAGATTTGATTTCGTGCACGCATCAAATTGTATGCCTTTGCTTGTTTGCGATGCCGGTACACTTACTCTGTAAACAAGTTATTACACGCTCCCATATTTTTATCGAAATATACGCGTAAATCGCGTCTTTGCTTTGGACCCTCTACCGCCCCCATAGAAGGCTACAGCGCCCACTGGGGGGCGGTACCACCCCCGTTGGGAACCTATGCTCTAGTAGGACTAGTATCTTGTATCATTTATATAAGCTCAATGCTATTTAAATAGAAGGGAAGACTATTATTAAAACATTCAAAGAATTTATGCTAAAATCTCCCAGACTAATTATCTTAGATCTTTGCGGTGCATATGTGTTTATACTTTTATCTATACAGTGAATAACATTTTTTATTAAACAGGATGGAAACTTGTATACAAGAATGAAACATATATCAAACAAAGTTTGCTTCCGATCTTAGTTTTTATTGGGTGATTGCAAAAATTCGTGCCCGATTAGAAACCAAATTAAATACAACACATTTTCATGAAAAATAACATTTATTAATCAATAATGTACTCTCCATTATTTTCTATAACTGTCTCCCATCGTTTTACCAGTTTTTGAATTCCTTCTTTGTAGAAACTGCGTGGTTTCTCTTCAAAGAAAGTCGTAAGATAGTTTTTGACTTCTTCCACAGGATCAAATTTTTTGCCATTCAAATTATTTTGTAGAGAACGAAAACAGATGCATATCTGAAGGGGCAAGATCAGGAGAATAGGGCGGGTGCTGGAGGATTTCCCATTTTGACTCTCTAAGTTTCTGCAGTGTCTGTTGAGCGATATGTGGTCTAGCGTTGTCATGGCGAAAGATGCCTTTTCGATTGACCAAATTTGGACGTTTTGCTTGGATTTCAAAATTGAGTTGGGTGAGCTGCTCACAGTACTTCTCCGCTGTTATTATTTGGCCACGTCGAAGAAGCTCGTAAAAAAGTAGTCCTCTGTAATCCCACCAGACACATAACAATATTTTCATTGGACGAAATTCAGCCCTTGTCATAGGTTCTGTTCTTTCACTTCCATGCTTCCAGCTTCTTTTTCTTATTATGTTGTTATACACGATCCACTTTTCATCTCCAGTTACGAGTTGATCCAAGAAAGGTTCGTTTTGTTGACGGGCAAGGAGAGAAATGGCGGTTCAGTTTATTCTGTTCTGTCAAAACGTGCCAGTTTCGAAGTGTATCAAAGTTGCTTTAAATGACAAAATGCAGTCGAATTGTCAACATTTACTCTCAGCAATCTCTTCAGTGATAATCTGTGGATTATTATTCACGTGATAAAGTCATTATCAATGCCGGAAGATCGCCCAGAGCGAAGTTTATCGTTTAGATTGAAGTCACCATTTCGACCAAACCACTTTTTAACTATTCTAAGAGCAGGAGCACGATCCGATTAAACGTCTTCGATATTTTTAATTGCAGTTTCAACACTCACTCCCTTTTTAAATTCATATAACATAACATCACGAAAATGTAACTTTTCATTTTCCACTTTGAAAATTAACCTTGCACACAAATTAATTTAAATAAACTTTTTTTTAAAGGTTATGTTAACTCACGATGTATTTAGATAATTGTCAGTTAATAATATGCTTATAAAAGAAACACCAACAAAGCCAAAGGGCATGCTGATGCCGTCTATGAAAATCGGGCACGAACTTTTGCAGTCATCCAATATATAGCAGATAAAATACCAAAGGTAATGCACATCTTTAATAATATATCTGGTATATACAAAGAAAAAATCAAGGTCATCAGTTTTCAGTACAGATTGGAAAAAAACTTTGTTGAAAACTCATTTGATCATTTTATACTTCCGTAACAATTTTTTTTGTTTTAAAAGCAATCCACGTACGGAATACTAACTGCGCAATTCCAAATTGCACTTGACCGGTTATTTTCTTTTAATGCTATTCTGCCACATACTATGAAAGTTTAAATTTAAGATATTTTACATAATTTTAATGCTAAGTATAGGTCAATTTTTTAATTGTGTCAACTCAAGTTCTTAATTCACTATAATCGGGTAAATGAATGCAAAGATCTGATTTTATTTTTTTAAGAAAGGATTATACCACGTACTAAATTATTGCCTAACCCATTTTGGCTTCCTTAATATATTTTCGATTTGTCACCAATTTTAAAACAAAAAAAACACACGATAAAAACAAAAATGAAACTAGAAAAATAAGAAAATTATATTCACGAGATCTGTCAGTCCGTTAGTACGCTTATCACTCAAAAACCACGATTACCTAAATCCCCTAATATTTTTTTAAATTTATACATATATGCTCTGGCCAGATTATAGGATATATTTTATTACGTTAGGTAACCTAAGGAATAAGCAGTGACGATAAGGCTGCTCCCTGATTTATCAGTGCGGTATCGTTTTTCTCGGTGTGCTCGGTACCGATTCGGTAACGAAAACATGCCGAATGCCTATATTTCAATGAAACTCACGCGACTTGCTCCGCGCCCGCGCATCCCGCACAAGTCAGGCACACCGAGAAAAACGATACCGCATCGACAAATCAGGGAGCGGTCTAATAGTGAATTGAGTCGGGAAAAAGTTTGCTGCTAGCGCCCTCTCTTGCAATACGCTGCCTAAACCGTTAAATGTAGCAAAAAATATAATATTTATAAAATGCAACGTCTCTCTGTCTGTATGTTTGTCCGTTAGTGTACTTATCACTCGAGACCCACTCATCCGATGTACGTGTTTTTTTTTTAATTCATACATATGTTCTCTGGCCAGGTTATAGGCTATACTTTATTACGTTAGGTAACATAAGAAATAAAAGCAGTGACGATAATAGTGAATCAAGTCCATGCGAACGGAGCTTCGGGCACGGCTAATCGTTAATATAAAGACAAACAATAAGAAAGTGCTTATTTTAGGAGTCGCAAAATCTTTTTTATATGCAATTCCTTCACGTCAATACTACGCATGCTGTTAATAACGATAACAATAAAGGCATGATGGGTTGCAAAATTTTTCTTTTATTTCCATGTTTGATAGTATTTATTGGTCTTTATTTGAAAATTACTGACATTCACCTTGGATGAGTTTCGAAATTAATCACTGCGAACAAAATTTCCCTTTTAAGTAGAAAGGGTAGCAGAAGAAAAAAAACACGCCAAGTGTTAAAAAGAAAACATTAATTTTATCATTGTTCTTGTTCTTTTTTTATACTATACTCTTCCAAAATAAACCTAGTTTCCCATGAAAAATTTCTTGCGACTCGCATTAACCTAAACTTGCCTGCCCTAGTCCATCTATTGGAAGAATTAATTTTTCTTTAATCCGTTCCTGTATCAACAATTAAGTAAATATAAAAAGAAGCTTTAAAGTTCAGTATTGACAGTGTCAAGTTTACTTTAATACTTATTACGTATAAATTACATAACTAAAATGAGATTGGCTTTGTTTTTCGTTACTTTCTTAACAGTTTTTCATTTACTTTTTCAGCACTTGCCTTATATCCTCCGCCACCTGCTGGTATGTAGTATTTTGTTTAATTGAGAAAAGGGCACAGGAAAATTTTTTTAAATGTCTCACTCGATTTACACTCTTGGTTATATTTAAAAATTCTTTTATTACTGAATTCACGAAAAGAAGGTAAATACGAGGATGGATTGCAAAGTCTTATAAAAAAAAAACAAGATAAAGTCCAATTTTCTTATTCCATCAGAACAAAATAAATTTGTTTTGAATAGTGCATAATACTCGTTTTTTACAGCACAGCTAACCTCTTCAATATAATTAGGTTGTGGTCAATCTATTGAGTTTGCTGTGTTTTATTTGTTCTAAACTTGTTAATTTTTTTTAGGTAAACCCGGTCACTGCTGGTCTGAAGAGACAGGTCCTATGAGAAAAAATGAAGTGAAAAGACTAAAAGATGAATGTGTTAGAGCAAGTTGTGGTACAGATAGGACTCTTGAATTAGCTTCGTAAGTAAAACTACAAATTTATTTTATATACGAGGCATGTTTTTTTTAAGTAAGTACCGTTTGCGATTCCGCCGCCGCAGCGATACGGTCGGCGTTCCGCGACATGCGCGCTGGTAACCTACATCTCATGTCTACGCACTGACGCCATTTACAGTCTGATTCTTCATTGTATACGTTGTTTACTGAGTGTTTAAGATGCCTCCGACAATCGTGAGTCCCGCCGATTGTGAAGTACGGGCTGTTATACGATTTCTTAGTGCTAAAGGCGTAAAAACCGATCGATATTCATCGTGAGATCTGTGAAGTTTACGGACAAAACATTATGAGTGATGGAATGGTAAGGAAATGGGTGAGAGCATTTAAAGATGGCCGTACAAATGTGCATGATGAAGAACGGAGTGGGCGTCCTTCGGTCGTTAATGAAGATTTGGTGCAGAAAGTGGGACGAAAAGGTGAGAGAAAAACAGACTACCATTTGTTCCTGCACTTGAAGAAGCACCTGGGTGGTCAGCGTCTTCAAGACGATAACGAAGTCAAAACATTTGTGATACAGTGGTTAACAAGTCAGGCGGCAGAATTTTTATGAGGAGGGTATTCAAAAACTGGTGCCACGTTATGACAAGTGCCTCAATATTCACGGAAATTATGTAGAAAAAGTAGATTAAGGTACAGGCTTTCATGTAAAAATAAAATTATAGCGATATCTTTGCACGTCTTTTTTTAATTCCAAAACGGTACTTACTTAAAAAACATGCCTCGTACATTTCCGGTTCACCAACTAAAGTAAAATGTTCCGATAAACTACACCAAATTATACATTGCACCGGTCATAGTGCTGGCTGCAATTTCAAGGAATCTCAGTATTTTTTTTAATATCTTCGTTCTTAATTGCCCTAATAATCTGTCTGAAGCAGTTCATTTTTGATTTCTCTAGTGATCTGTCTGGGCGAATTTTTGATAATTTACCATGATTTTTAATAACTTATCAATATGTATTGCTTTTTTCCAAAAAACACCTTTTTAGGCAATAAAATGAGTCTCAGCCACGCAATTTTCAAGGAATCTTAATAATTTATTTTATAATCTTCGTTTTTAATTTCTCTATCGATCTGTCTAGGCGGATATTTGATTATTGGCCATAATTTGAACTCATTTTTCAATAAATTATATCATATTCCTAACCCTATGCAAAAAGAAAAATGGATGGATGTTTTCTAAACTTAAGGCTTAAACCAGGAACTTCAAACCTAACATAACTTAACGTAAAAAGAAAGATAATCTTCTGAGGTTTTTACATCACGAACTTTAAACATAATATAACGTAATGTACAAATATATATTTGTAATTGTTTCTTAAACCTATTACGTTATAACACAACGAATTTTAAACCATACATAACCTACGCCTAAAAATTTACTTATTTATGTCTATATATACTAAACTTAACATAACTTACCATAATGTAGAAAAATGTATTTATTAATTTTTTCTAAGTCTAACGAATTACAAATTAAACCTAACCTAGTGCGGAGTATAATCGAAGAGCCGCGATTATCGAAAGTGTTCGCGCTCAGCGACAGAAATCATTCGATTCTTCGGGTACCCAAGATCGACTGTGTATGATGTTTTCGCGAAGTATAACGAGTCGTCCAACGAAGGTTTTGCAACACCAGCAAGGAAAATTCACTCGAAGGAGCGCGTTGTCAGGACGCCCGAAATCATTCAACGGGCTCAGGAGCTGATTTTTGAGGATCCAGGGCAGTCGATCCGAAAAGCGTGGTTGAAAGGGTCACTAACAAGTTCAGACATCCAAACGTCGCATCACTGAGAGCCGCTATTGAAGCGGCATTCGCCGATATGGACCGTGACTCATTTAAACGGGCTTGCGACCGCTTCAAACCGAGAATGGAGGCGATCATTCAAGCAGAAGGGGGTTATATTGAGTAAATGTGTTCTTTATGACCTAAAAAAAACAATTTAATAAAAAAAATAATTATAAACTTCTCCATTTTTGCAATAAAATTATGTTTGAAAAAAATGTTTATTTGTCCGGATTTTGGCGCCGCACCCTCTATATACATATATATACATACATATATATATATATATATATATATATATATATATATATATATATATATATATATTTATATATATTATATGTATATATATATATATATATATATATATATATATATATATATATATATATATATATATACATATTATATATATATACATATACATATATATACATTTACATATACATATACATATATATGTATATTATATATATATATATTATATATATATATATATATATATATATATATATACAAGCCGTGCCCGCGGCTCCGCTCGCGTGGATTTGATTCACTACTATCGTCACTGCTTATTCCTTTTGTTACCTAACGTAATAAAAATATCTGCCATTATTTCCCCTTATCTCCCATTATTTCTTCTTATCTCCCATTATCTCTACATAATTTCCATTATCTAAGCTTATTTCTGCTCATCTACCATTATTTCTCCTTATAATCCCATTATTTCTCCTTTATCTCCCATTATCTCACCTTATCTCCCATTTATCTAGGCTTATCTCGACTTATCTCGCAAAAATTTCTCCTTAGCTCTCATTATTTCTCCTTATCTCCCATTATCTCACCATAACTCCCATTATCTAGACTTATCTCTGCTTACCTCCTATTATTTCTCCTTATCTCCCATTATCTCACCTTATCTCTCATTATATCAAATTATATAAACATATGAATAAATTTATAAAAAACACGTAAATCGGATAAGTGGTCCTTAAGTATTAAGCGCAATAACGGACAGACAGATAGACAGACAGACAGACAGAGATACGTTGCATTTTATATATATTATAGATATAGATTATTATGATTATTATATATCCTGGCCAAAGAATATATGTATGAATTTAAAAAAAGGCACGTAAATCGGATAAGTGGTTCTCGTGTGATAAACGCACTAATGGACAGACAGACAGTCAGAGAGACATTTCATTTTATACATATTATAGATTATAAATATTCTCTGCTACATAATATTGTTCTATATTTAATGGTTTAGGCTGTGTATTGCAAGGGAACGCGCTAGCGGCAAACTTTTTTTTCCGACTTCATTCACTATTATCGTCACTGCTCATTCCTTATGCTACCTATCGTAATAAAATATAGCCTATAAATCTGGCCAGAGAACATATTTATGTTTTAAAAAAAAAGTACGTAAATCGGATAAGTGGTTCTCCATTGATAAGCGCACTAACGGACAGACAGACAGACAGATAGACAGACAGATAGACAGATACGTTGCATTTTATATATATTATAGATGTAATAAAATATGTATCTATAATCTGGTCAGAGAACTTATGTATGAATTTAAAATATCACGTAAATCGCATAAGTGGTTCTCGAGGGATGATCGCATAACGGACAGACAGAAGAGGACGTTGCGTTTATATATATTATAGATATAGGTTATTATTATTATTATTATATAACCTGGAAAAAGAATATATGTATGAATTTAAAAAGACACATAAATCGGATAAGTGGTTCTCGCATGATAAACGCACTGATGGACAGACAGACAGGACAGAGAGACATTGCATTTTATATATATTATAGATTTATAGATATTCTCTGCTACATAAATATTGTTCCATATTTAATGGTTTAGGCTGTGTATTGCACAGGGAAAACGCGCTAGCGGCAAACTTTTTTCCGACTTCATTCACTATTATCGTCACTGCTCATTCTTATGCTACCTATCGTAATAAAATATAGCCTATAACCTGGCCAGAGAACATATCTATGTTTTTTAAAAAAAAAAAAGTACGTAATCGGATAATTGGTTCTCCAGTGATAAGCACACTAACGGACAGACAAAACAGACAGAGAGACGTTGCATTTTATATATAATTTATATATATATATATATATATATATATAATATATATATAATATATATATGATGATTATTTTGTGAATTTCAAAAAGGTCGTATCATGTACAACTACGTTGTAGAGTTTCAATTTTTTTAGTTTTAGTCATGAGAGGCATTAATTTTAGATACCAGCATATCAAAAAGTATTCCCTCTCGCCTGGATTGTCACTTGTATCACTAAATGCAACTGCCGTTTGCTTCTGTTTCAGTCAAATCGATGTAGATTGGGCACTGTAGCATAACTAGAAATGATTCTTAGAAAAAGCATACTTATGATTACAAGTTTATAAAAAATTGCCAAATTTAAAAAAATAAATACTAGAACAGAACTTTATACGGACAGTATCTGTGCTGGAATTAAATAACAAGTCTCGAGAAATAGGTCTAAAAATAGACTTCACCAAAACACAACAATATCTGAACAACGAAAGTGAAAATAACAGCCAGAAACAATTAATAGAAGGTGAAAGAATATGAAAGGTATAAACATTCATATATTTATAACAAAAATTGAAATAATAAAAAATAATTTAAAGGCTGACTTGGTTAGAAGAGTCTCGTTAGCTTGGTCCTGCGTTCGGAAGATTACAATCTACATTTAAATTAGATATCCCAAATACAATAAAATCCAGATTATTCGATCAATATGTACTGCCGATTCTTAAACAAATGGTCCTGAAACGTTGGAAGGATGAATGTTAACAGCCTCTGGACACGCCGTTTGGTTGAATGGAGGCCTAGAGAACATAAAAGATGCAGTGGTAGACCGCAGACAAAGATGGACGGTTACGACTCATAAAAAAGATTAGCAGGACACGATCGGATGCCAAAGCAAACAAAGCTCATTGGAAACAACTTGAGGAAGGCTTACATCCGATTAGGGATGGAATAAGCTAATGATGATGATGATCTATGTTTGTATATAATCTTAATAGTTACCCTAAAATCAACTACCTTGTTAGTGTTCTTGGCTTTTGTATAGTTTTCTGCTTCAAAATGATGTTTTATGAGCCATTTAATTTGGGAAATCTGCGCCACCGAAATGGGGTTTAGGATACTCCTGACCACCCTTACATGCACCTAATTGAATTTAATCCTTGAAGAAAGACTTGATTTAATGTGAAAACAGACATTACACTAAATCTCTGTAAGCTAGGCATCTAAGTTATATTTTTTTGTATTAATATTAATACTTATTATCATCAACA